>BLSH010489183.1:377243-390101 GCA_018402905.1 Glandirana rugosa | reverse complement strand
TATATATATATATATATATATATATATATATATATATATATATATATAAACAAATTTATTCATCGGTTTTGGCCAATATATATTCTTCCTCATATTTGTGGTAAAAAAAAAAAAAATTGCAATAGTTGATTGGTTTGCGCAAAAGTTGCCACTTTACGAACAATGAGAATTCATTTTTGGCATTTTTATTTATTTAATTTTTTTTTACTGGTAATGGTGGCGATCTGTGATATATTTTTTTCTTTTTTAAGCGCTACTGTGACATTGCAGCGGACATGTCGGACACTTTTGACACCTTTTTGGGACCATTGACGTCTATACAGCGATCGGTGCTATGAAAATGCACTGATTACTGTATAAATGTCACTGGCAGGGAAGGGGTTAACACTAGGGGGCGATCAAAGGGTTAACTGTGTTCCCTAAGGATGGGCTCGGGCGTGTTCACAAGTGCACGTGCCCGAGCCCTCCAGGAAGTGAACCCTGCACTGCGCTAATCACAGGCAGTGAGACATTCCCCGATGCACAACTGCAGCGACCAGGAAACCTTTCATTGCCTCTGATTAGCGCAGTGCAGGGTTCACTTCCTGCCCGGCTCGGGCACGTGCACTTGTGAACACACCGCAGCCCATCCTTATTTACTAACTGTATGAGGGCTGGGCTGAGTGGAGGAGGTTGATCGCTGCTCCAATATACAGGAAGCCTACGATCACATTACTCCCCCTCCCCTTACACCCCCCCCCCCCTGTCAGAATGGAGATCCATTGTTGACATACACGGTTTCCCCTTTCTGTCACTGTGGGGGAGCGATCACGGGTAGTCGGCTCCCCCTCTACACAGTGAGCGTGCCTCCGGCGGCAAGCGCACGCTCATGAGCCGCGATCTCGCACCCACCATCAGGTGACAGTGATATGCTATATCGAGCCATGTTGCTGCCGTCAATCCACGGCGGGCGGTCAGCAACTGCTTAATGACATTTGCTGGGAAGGGGTTAACAAGTAGGAGCAATCAAGGGGTTAGCTGTGTGCCTAACAATGTGTAATGTGTGCTGCTTATACTAACAGATCTGGCTGTGTTTTTTCCATGCTTTGCAGGGAGAAGTAACACCCAGATCGCTGTTCCTATGCGCACAGAGTTTTGTGTGTTTGTAAGCCCAGAACTCTGTGATTGGACACAGCTGGTTTCTGTCAATATCATTGGCTTAAATCTGCTGCCAAATGCGTGCTGTGTCCAATAGCACCCGGAATCTAAGACAGGCGGCTATGTACAGGTACGTTGCCTGTGCTGCTCGCCCACAGTAAAACTACTATGAGCGGGCAGCAAGTAAATAAACCCAACTGTGGGCTGCTGTAAAATTTGACAGTACAGTGGCCCATTGGATCTTCACCCGGTGACCACCTCTAGTGTGCAGATGACAGGTTCTCTTTAACAGTTTTTTATTTTCTGTCCTCAGGTGCAGACGGATGCCCAGCAAATAGCAGAGGATAAGTTTGTCTTTAACCTGCCAGACTATGAAAGCATCAACCACGTGGTGGTGTTCATGCTGGGGACCATCCCGTTCCCGGAGAGGATGGGCGGCTCTGTCTACATCTCCTATCCTGATCACAGCGGGATGCCTGTATGGCAGTTGCTTGGCTTTATTACCAATGAAAAGCCCAGTGCCATCTTCAAAATTTCCGGTTTAAAATCTGGTAAGAGAAAGATTCTGGTAAAGATTAGGTTTGTTTGTTTTTTTTTCCGATTTTAAACCCGTGCATGCATTGAATGAGACTTGTCCCTTGTGCTGGGTGGCTGCTCTTTTCATTGCTCTGCCCCCCCCCCCCCGTATCCCCTGCTGCTGTGATTTTTCTGGTGCCATGGGGATTATGAGTTCCGGACCCTCTTCAAAACTGCCTCCCTTCTCCATTCATAGAAGCCCTACTATAGCTTCTGCCACTGGAACTCTGTGAATGGAGGATAGACATACAGTGCCTTGAAAAAGTATTCATACCCCTTGAAATTTTACACATGTTGTCATGGTACAACCAAAAACATAATTGGATTTTATGTGATAGACCAACACAGTGGCACAGAATTGTGAAGTGGAAGGAAAATGATAAATGGTTTTCAAATTTTTTTTACAAATACATTTGTATTCAGCCCCCCGGAGTCACTACTTTGTAGAACCGCCTTTCACTGCAATTACAGCTGCAAGTCTTTTTGGGGATGTCTCTACCAGCTTTGCACATCTAGGGAGGACATTTTTTGCCCATTCTTCTTTGCAAAATAGCTCAAGTTCTGTCAGATTGGATGGAGAGCGTCTGTGAACAGCAAGTCTTGCCACAGATTTTTAATTGGATTTAGGTCTGATTCACCCCTATGCATTTTTAGTGCTTTTTGCATATTGCAGATTTGCACTACAGAACGTGTTCCATAGGAAATCATGTTATATGGACTGTAGTGCAAATATGCAAAAAGCACTAAAAATGCATAGGTGAGGGGCATGGCCGGGATGTGAAAGGAAGGAGTCGCACACTGCCTGAGCTCCTTTTTGCCAGTAATCCTGACGGTGATCCGGACTCCTTTTTCGCTACTCCACAACTTCCAGGCATACACCCTGGGTTCCAGGAAGGCACCGGGCACCTCGCGGGCTCCGCCGTTATCTCCGGGCAAGTTACGCTCCTCAAGTAGGCAGTCGTCCTGTTCCGGCCCCTTTGCTCCGCCATCGGCCATCTTGCCCACGAGGCGCTCCTCCTGCAGGAAGACAGCGGCCACACAGACGCTCGTTATGGCATCTGAGCAGTCGTCTCCCACCACTGCAGACATTTTGGTGGCTATTAACTCCTGCAATGAGGCGGTTAAATCCTGCAAGGACACTCTGACCGCCAAGATGGATTACCTGGCCACTGACATAAGCCATGACCTGGACAAGTTCAGGTCCAGAATGACTGAGACAGAGGACAGGATTTCACAGCTGGAGGACACTACCAGGGCTGATTCCAGCAAGGTGCGGGCTCTGCAGATCCAGGTAAAAGCTCTTCAGGATAGGGCCATTGACACAGAAAACAGACTGAGAAGGAACAATATTAGAATCTTGGGCCTTCCAGAGAGAGCGGAGGGCCTCAAGCCAGCAGAGTTTAGAGGCCTTCCTGGTGCAGCTGCTGGATCTGCCCGAGATGCCTTCCACATTTGTGGTAAAGAGGGCTCACAGGATCCCCCCCGCACCACCCATTCCTGGTGCACCTGCAAGACCTTTTCTCCTCTGATTATTGAACTATCGGGATAGAGATCGGATCCTTGCGGCGGCCAGCGCTAAAGATGAACTCCGCTACAACCATTCCAAAATCCTACTTTTCCCGGACTATACGCCAGAGGTCCAGCAGAGACGTCGTACTTTTACGGAGGTCCGAAAACGGCTCAGGGAAAAGGGAGTGAAGTTCAGCCTCCTCTATCCTAGCAAGCTCCGGATTGTGGATGGGGACCGCACACGATTCTTTGACACCCCAGTGGCGGCTGCTTCCTGGCTGGACGGGTGCTGAGGCCGCTCGCGGTCCCCCCCCCACCACCATCTGGAGATCTAATCCTTGCCGGATCACAGATGTCGTCCGTAGCTTCTCCTCTAGTGGCAAGCAGTTACGCACGCTTTGTAATGTACATTGTTCTCTTTTTCATCTCCCATTTGATGTTTTCCCCTTTTCCCCTGGGAGGACTTCCTCCCCCTTACATTCTCTGTTGGGCCCTTAAAGGACAATATGATCCGGCTTAATTATCCTGCACGGAACTTTTGCCCTAAACCATGCTGTGTATGCAGAACCCGGATCTCCCTTTGCTTTCTCCCGAGTTTCCCATCCCTTTTTCAACCCTCTCATATACCAGGAGTCATAACTAGGGAGCCAGGCCAGTTCACTTTTGCTTCTAGTGCCTTTCAAGTTTTGTTTTCTATACCATTTGACTGTGGACTGGCGCGTCCTGGTTTCCCCTCAGTGCACCCCCAGTTAGAGAGATATCTCCTCTCTATCCCGTCCAATGCGGGGTAAAGTTATTGTTCAGGGTACAGGCCCTGCCGGAGTCTCCCTATCTTTTTTGGGGCTGACTATTGGCAAGGGCATGGTGGGCAACTTGTTGCCTAGTTGGGTATATGTTGTTAATAAGTTAAGTATGGTAATGTTTGACCTTGTTAATGTACCTTCTAAACTCATTATTTCTAAGCTCACTATTGGTTTGCTGCTCCCGAGATGGTCCTCTGGGCTGTGGGCCCCCCTGTGTGTCGCTATTTCAGCCCTCATATTGATGTGCTACCCACATGGCCCCTGGTGACAACTCAACTCACAATTTTATCCTGGAATGTCGGGCTTAAATTCAAGATTTAAAAGGGCACTCCTTTTTAAATACCTTAAACTACACACCCCCCATATAATAATGCTTCAAGAAACGTATCTTGTGGGCAGCAAACTTCAGGCTTTGAAGAAGCCCTGGATTCAAAGGGCTGTCCATGCTTCTTATTCCACATATGCTAGGGGGGTCTCCATTCTGTTCAGCAAGTCCCTTCCATGTGCTGTGGAACAGGTAATAACGGACTCCCAGGGCAGGTTTGCGGTGGTGGTTTTTGCTTTAGGAGGTATACGCTATGTAATTGTCAGCATTTATCTGCCCCCCCTTTCTCCCCAACAATACTGTATGTTGTGCTGGAACGAATTGCCCCATTTTGCCCGGCAAAAATACTATTAATGGGCGACTTCAATGCCATCTTAGCGCCAGATCTGGATAGGCCGGTCCCCCTTAAGAGCTTCTCTATGGATCTGGGGGTCTGGGCCCAGGGGGCGGGGTTCACGGAGGTATGGAGGTGGAAGCACCCCTCAGTCAGGTCCTATTGTTTTTCGGCTACCCATAAAACTGCTTCCCGCATTGACCTGGCCTTTGTGAACCCCTTCCTGCTATCAGGCACCCTAGATGCTGAATATTTACCTGCGGGACTGTCTGACCACAGTCCTATGCTACTTACTCTGCGTTCCCCCCTCCTACACTCCAGGACCTGCTGGAGGTTGGGGCAGCCTTGGGTGGCCCACCCTGATTTGCAAAAAGTTGTTCTGCCAAAACTGTCTGAATACTGGGATCTCAACCCGGGGTCCACTGATCCCATGGTGGTGTGGGACGCCTTTAAGACGTTCACCAGGGGTCAGTATATATCTGCCATTACAGGAGTGCGGAGGGAACAGTCGGCCACCACTGATGCCCTTCGGGACTCCGAGGCGGCTTCCACTAAGACATATGAGGAGGACCCCACGGAAGCAAATTTTGACTCTCTCCACTCGGTGCAGCGGGCTCTGCGGCTGCACTTGGCAGAGATTACCAGACTTGACCAATATCATAATAAACAACGGTACTTTGAACAGGGTGATAGGAATGGATGGTTGCTGGCAATGATGGCACAACACGACCAACCGCTGACTGTGATTTCTCACCTACGGGGGAATCGGTGACATCTCCCCCAGACATACTGGCCATGTTTCAGCGATATTACTCCTCGTTATACACGTCGGCCCTACCGCAGGACTTTCGGCCCTGTGACTTGGCCCCATGGCGTGACCCACTGGCCTTGGGCTGGCTCACGGACTTGGACAGGAGGTCCTTGGTGAGACCCATTACCCCCGAGGAGGTTCTGGATTCTATCCGTTCCTTCCCGGCGGGTAGGTCTCCGGGCCCAGATGGGCTCCCCGTGGAGTTTTACAAGCTACACGGGGACCTGCTGGCCCCTAGGCTTGCTCAGCTGTACACTGAGTGTCTGACGGCTGGGGCACTGCCAGTCTCTATGAGCCATGCCCATATAGTTTTGATTTACAAACCTGACAAAGACCCTAGGTCCTGCTCATCATACAGACCTATCGCCCTCCTGAATACGGACTTTAAGATCCTTACTAAATTATCGACCAAAAGACTGCAGCCTTTACTGACGAAGGTGATTGACCCATACCAAACAGGCTTTATGCCTAGTAGGGCGACGGACGTTAACCTGCGAAGACTTTTTAACAACATCCATGCACAACATCTCAACAGTGGAACCAGGGCTGTGGCCTCCCTGGATTTAGAGAAGGCCTTCGACACGGTCGAGTGCCTTTTCTGTGGGAGGTCCTCCGTCGCATGGGATTCCCGCTGGTCTTCATAGACTGGTTGAGGGTTCTGTATAGGAGCCCAACGTCTGCTATAAAGCTGGGGGGAGGCCTGTCGGGATCCTTCTCGTCTAGGGGTACCAGGCAGGGCTGCCCTCTCTCTCCGGCACTCTTTGCTATCGCCATGGAACCGGTGGCGGAGGCCCTGCGCATCTCCCCACACATTCGCGGTTTGCGTATTGGGGTGCTGGAGGGTGGCACTGTATGCCGACGACCTCCTTTTATTTCTTAATGACGTGAATGCATCTCTTCAGGGTGCTCTCCAGCTGTTGAACTCGTTCGCTTCTGTCACGGGACTCAAGGTGAATTGGGCCAAATCCCTTCTTTTTCCCATTGACGCTGACGCCCGCTCCACAGCCCCTCCGGATATTCCCCTCAGGTGGGTGGAGGACTTTAGGTACCCGAGGGTGGTGGTCTCTAGGCGAGTCTCTGACTACTTACCTCTTAACCTTCTGGTTGTGCAGGAGGTGAGGCTTAAGTTGAAGGCATGGGAGTCCTTACCTATTCCGACATTCGCCACAATGGATCCCCAAGTCCTTTTTCACGCAACTCCAACAATTATTCTTTTACTTCCTCTGGGGCCCCAAAAATCCCAGATATAAGGGGTCCACGCTGCTGCGCCTGACCTCCCAGGGGGGTCTGGCACTGCCGGACCTCTATAAATACTACCTGGCCGCCCAGCTAGTCACGGCGACCTGGTTGCTCAACCCAGATAGTAGCAATTCCTCCACGGCACTAGAGGCTGCGGTGGTTGGTTTGCTGGAGGCTCTGAGGTGCTTACTGCTCCGGGGTCCCCGTGCCCCATATAATTTTACACCGTTGATGCATACCACACTCCGAGCTTGGGGCGCGGGGCTGTGGATTGAGGGGCACCCCGATGTGGCTGTCTCCCCTAATGCCCCTTTGTGGCGAAACCCTAGCCTCCCACACTTATACCAACTGCCGGAGCCCTATGCATGGACGAAGTACCAAGTCAAGACTATATCCCAGGTAATAACGGCCCTTTCTTTGAAGCCCTTTGCACAGCTGAGAGAGGAATTTAATATACCTTCAGCTCACTTCTTCCGCTACATACAGCTCTCCCATGCCTTCAACTGTCAGTTTGCCCATGGTGCCCCACAGGTGCTGGAGTTGGCCCTAGAGCACATGCTCAGATCAGACTGTAATGACAAACCTATGTCTCGACTGTATACGTTTCTTCTCATGACTTCCCTCCCTAGCTTAACAAATCTTAGAAGTAGATGGCATGACATCCCAGACTTTGACAATGATGACTGGGATGACATGTGGGACTTCCCCTTTAGGTCCCTGGTGTCAGCAAGTGATAAGATGGTTCAATTTAAGATAGCACACGGCATATTTTACCCCCTACCGAATATCCAAGATGAATCCAGACTCAGATTGCTGGAGGTGTGAGAGGTCCCTCGCGGACTTCTCGCACATCTTCTGGACATGCCCGCATGTGATTGGATTCTGGGAAGAGGTGACAGCTACCATCCAACAGCTTGCCTCTATCCAGGTTCCAATGTCCATGTCCGTCTGCGTTTTAGGCCTGGTGGAAAACTTCATACCGACGGTGGCAGGCTGTACACTGGTCGGTCTGCTGCTTTTCTATGCCCGCAAGGCCATTGCAATGCATTGGCGCAAGCCTAACCCCCCCCCCCATCACTCGCATTTTGGAAAAAGATGGTCAATGATAGCCTACCCCTATATAGAGATACATATCAGGGCTGTCCTTCCAAGTACAATAAGGTCTGGTCAAAGTGGCTGGAGAACTCCTCTACAGCATCGGATTCATAAGGAGGGTGAGAGATGTGAATGGGGCCTCGCTGAAGATTCTGTGGAGAGCCCGTAATTTGCTTTGACTGCATACGATGAGAGGGGGGGGAGTCCACGAGGCCCAAAAGGACCAATAAAGATATTGAATATTAGCGCTTGAGCAACATTTCCAAGTGTTATGATTGTATTACGTTTCTATGTATCACAACAGACAAAAGAAGGTATATATAATGTCTTTGGCTACATGACTGTACACGGCTTGCATGCCTGTGGTTGATGTTGTATGTTTTGTTATGTCATGCAAAAATAATAAACAGTGTTTTTAAAAAAAAAAAAAATAATGCGGATGCGGCCCTTTGCTTACTTTTATATGGCCTTTGGGTCATTATTCTCTCCACTGTCAGCAACAGTTCCTGCGACTGACACCGAAAAACAGACCACTATTCCTCCCCCTGAGACCAATGTTGGTGCACTATTCCTCCCTCTGATACTAATGATGGGGCACTATTCCTCCCACTGATACTAATGATGGGGCACTATTCCTCCCACTGATACTAATGATGGGGCACTATTCCTCCCACTGATACTAATGATGGGGCACTATTCCTCCCACTGATACCAACGATGGGGCACTATTCCTCCCACTGATACCAACGATGGGGCACTATTCCTCCCACTGATACCAACGATGGGGCACTATTCCTCCCACTGACACCAATGATGAGGGCACTATTCCTCCCCCTAATACCATAGGGGGAATGCTGTTGACTCCCACTGACACCAGGACATTTTCTACTCCTGCTGGCCGCAGTCCAGCCCTCCTAAAGTTTGAAGGACAGTAAACAAGCTCTTTGTTTAGGAAGTTTGGAGACCCCTGATCTAAACCATTCCATTGTATCTCTGGCTGTATGTTTAGGGTCGTTATCCTGCTGGAAAGTGAACTCTGATTCATTCTTAAGTCTTTTGCAGACTAACAGGTTTTCTTCTAAGATTGCCCTGTATTTGGCTCCATCCATCTTCCCATCAACTCTGACCAGCTTCCCTGTCCCTGTTGAAGAATAGCATCCCCATAACATGATGATGCCACCACCATGTTTCACGGTGGGGATGGTGTGTTCAGGGTGATGTGTAGTGTTCGTTTTCCTCCACACATAGCGTTTTGCTTTTAGGCCAAAAAGTTCAATTTTGGTCTCATCTGACCAAAGCACCTTCTTCCATGTTTGCTGTGTCCCCGACATGGCTTCTCGCATACTGCAAACAGGACTTCTTATGGCTTTCTTTCAACAATGGCTTTCTTCTTGCCACTCTTCCATAAATGCCAGATTTGTGGAGTGCACGACTAATAGTTATCCTGTGGGCAGATTCTCCCACCTGAGCTGTGGATCTCTACAGCTCCTCCAGAATTACCATGGGCCTCTTGGCTGCTTCTCTGATTAATGCTCTCCTTGCCCGGCCTGTCAGTTTAGGTGGATGGCCCTGTCTTGGTAGGTTTGCAGTTGTGCCATACTCTTTCCATTTTCGGATGATGGATTGAACAGCTCTCCATGAGATGTTCAAAGCTTGGGATATTTTTTTATTCCCTAACCCTGCTTTAAACGTCTCCACAACTTTATCCCGGACCTGTCTGGTGTGTTCCTTGGCCTTCATGTTGCTCTTTTTTCACTAAGGTTCTCTTAACAAACCTCTGAGGGGTTCACAGAACAGCTGTATTTATACTGAGATTCAATTACACACAAGTGGACTCTATTTACTAATTAGGTGACTTCTGAAGGCAATTGGTTCCACTAGATTTTAGTTAGGGGGATCAGAGTAAAGGGGGCTGAATACAAATGCACACCACACTTTTCGCATATTTATTTGTAAAGAATGTTGAAAAACATTTTCATTTTTCTTCCACTTCACAATTATGTGCCACTTTGTGTTGGTCTATCACATAAAATCCAAATAAAATAGATTTACCTTTTTTGGTTGTAACATGACAAAATGTGTAACATTTCAAGGGGTATGAATACTTTTTCAAGGCACTGTATCTATGAAAGATTTGCCTCCTACTAGATGTGCAGTTCTGCCATGGAATGACTTTTCATCTCATTGGTGGGAGGGTACTGCTCGCTGCACCTGCTTTATTTCCTGGCAACCTTTTCCATGAAGCCCTACAGGGTCATCGGGATGTGGGCAGATTGGCCTGGGTTCACACTATATAGCGGTGCGGGAAATTGCACCACATTCTTCTTCAAATCATTTGCGATTCTTTGCAGTGCGATTTGAGCCCATTTGTTTTGTATGGCACAATTCGCACTGCACCCACACAAACTAGGTTCAGGCTTTTTTTTTGCCGCACAAGAATCGTATCGCAGGGGTTGTCCACACCCCTGCAATCTGATTCTTGCAATTGCACTGCATTTTGAGACCTGCCTTTGGATGTCATTAATTTACTAGTGACACCGGTGGCAGATCGCATGAAGAGTACAGTTTCAGTGCCGTACGGGAAACGCTCAGTAAAGTGTCTCATGATGTCTACATTTGTAAAGTTCAGAACTCTTCATCCTTGATCTGGTAGAGCATTACTTGCCCTGGGATTTAGTTCAACAGTCAAGCGCATGTGAATATTTTCACATATTCCCTTTATGTGAGACCCTTTGTATCGCTGCTCCAGGTTGGTCTGGTGGCACGGTCCTGCACACAATACTCCACATGGGTGCCAGCTCAGTCCATCACAAGTGGAGGCACATCATTTGGAACAGTGTGAACACATACCAGACATAATAGTCCATAGAGAGTCCATGCAGTAGCTGTGAGAGAGCAACAAAGTCCAACGCTGAGGGCTGCCCTCCAGGTGGAAGAAGCCGATTCAGCCACTGGGAGAGAAGGGAAACAAGGAAGGAGGCGCTTCTAAGTGTAAACTGTAAAGCATGTAAAATTTATTAAAAAGCACAGCCGATTGGCAACTCACATTTCATAAGATAAAAACAGGCACATCAAGACCGGGAGCTCACTCCCACCGGTGTATTAGACAGTCTCCGCCCGCAGTGCAGGGTCCAGCGTTACTCGCCGTTAGTAGAATGGCATCTCAGGGCCGGCAAAGGAGGACACCAAAGCGAGGCTTGAACCGCAAGCTCAGAGAATCGAGGTGGGATGACATCCTCTATCTGCGACGCGTTTCAGAGCGCCCGTCCTGCGATGTAACGGCAGTCGCGCTCTTTCATCAGGCTGAGAAGTGTGCATATAATAGAAGTTCGGACAGCCACACTCCAAAAAAGACTATCTTTACTGAGTCGTAAACAAAAACATTGCAACAAGACACCGGAGCATGAGAAAAGTCTACGCATTTCGCACTACATTAATGCTTAATCAATTAAGTGCTTAAAGGGGTTGTAAAGTCAGAAGGTTTTTTATTTTAATGCATTCTATGTGTAGCAGCACCCCCCTAATTACTTACCCTGAGCCCCATCTCTCACCAGCGATGTCCACGATCCCCCTCAGCCATCCAGTCCACTCCTCCTGATAGGCTGAGACACAGCAGAGGCGCGATTGGCTCCTGGGGCTGTCTGTCAGCCTATCAGGGGAGATAGGCTCCATGTCTGAATGCATACACAGAGCTCTGACTCAGCTTGGGTGACCCCTGTAGCAAGCTGCTGGCTGGGGGGCACTCGATAGGAGGGAGGGGCCAGGAGAGCAGAAGAGGAGGATCTGGGCCGCTCTGTGCAAAACCAACTGCACACAGGAGGCAAGTGTAATGTGTGTGTGTGTGTGTGTGTGTGTGTGTGTGTGTGTGTGTGTGTTTTTTTTTATTTTATTTTTTTAATGAGCCTTTACAATCACTTTAAGTACTTAATTGCCCCACAGTGTCCTTCTGCAGTGTTATGTTGTCTTATGACTCTATAAAGCTAAACTTTTTTGGAGCGCAGCTGTCCAAACTTCTGTTAAACACTTGCATTTATGAGACCTATGTTCCTTCTGTTTAGCATGTCATAGCTGAGTTAGTCTGAAGCACTAAGGCTCCGTGTTACATACTTCCAGACCGAACCTATTTTTTACACTTGGTGTTTACAAGTTAAAATTTTTTTTTTTTTTTTTGCTACAAAATTACTTAGAACCCCCAAACATTATATATTCTTTTTCTAACACCCTATAGAATAAAATGGCGATCGTTGCAATACTTTTTGTCACACCGTATTTGCACAGCGGTCTTAAAAGCGCAATTTTTTTTTTTTTTTTTTTTTTAAATACACTTTTTTGAGTTAAAAATAAGACAACAGTAAAGTTAGCCCAATTTTTTCCATATTGTGAAAGATAATGTTACACCGAGTAAATTGACACCCAACATGTCATGCTTCAAAATTGCGCCCACTCGTGGAATGGTGACAAACGTTGGCACATAAAAATCTCCATCGGCGACGGTTAAAAATTCCTACAGGTTAGCAGTTTTGAGTTAGAGGAGGTCTAGTGCTAGAATTATTGCTCTTGCTCTAACGATTGCGGCGACACCTCACGTGTATGGTTTGAACACCGTTTTCATATGCGGGCGCGACTTGCGTATGCGTTCTTAAATTTTAAATTTTTTTTTTTTCCTTATTTATTTTACTTTTTATTTTTACACCATCCTTTTAAACAAAAAAAATGTTTTGATAACTTTTATTCCTATTACAAGAAATGTAAACATTCCAAGACCCCAAATCTCATATTTACACCAAAATGCAATAAAAAACAAAAAATGACATTAAAAGAAAACCTTTCCCCTTTCAAGAGCTTTGGGCAAAGGTGATGTTTGACGTCACTTCTGCCCTGCAATGCTATGGAGTCGATTGGGCGGCATCTTCTGCTTACTCGGCATCCAGGCACTAGGGGGAGCGGACCCAATCATCTCCACTGCTACCGGCGGGTCCGGTAAGAGCAGAGATGACGGAAAAGTAGTGGGGGGGGGGGGGGGCGCTCC
>BLSH010489183.1:348919-361424 GCA_018402905.1 Glandirana rugosa | reverse complement strand
CTCCCCCCCCCCCCCCCCGAACACAGTGAGCGCGCTCTCACAGTGAGAGATATCGCAGCCGCGGTTTGCGATATCAAGCTACTCTGTCGCCGTCAGATTGCGGTCGGCAAGTGGTTAAAGTGGTTGTAAAGTCTCCAGGTTTTTCACCTTAATGCATTCTATGCATTAAGGTGAAAAACCTTTTAAGTGCAGCAGCCCCCAGAGCCCCCCTTTACTTACCTGAGCCCGAACCGATCCCGCGCCAGGGGCGAGCCTTGTCCCTCTAGTTGCCGACTCTGGTCCTCATTGGATGGATTGATGGCAGCCAAGATCGCTGTCGAGGGACCCCAGAAGACGAGGTTCGGTGCCACTCTGTGCAAAACCGCTGCATAGAGGAGGTGAGTATAACATGTTTGTTATTTAAAAATAAAAATAAAACCGGGAACCTTTACAATCACTTTAACCACTTCACCCCCGGAAGGATTTCCCACTGTAGGACCAGAGCACTTTTTTTCCCACAAATAGAACTTTCTTTTGGTGGTATTTGATCATCTCTGCGTCATTTATGATCACCGCTATAAACAAAAAAAGCGTCAATTTTGCAAAAACAAAAATATTTCTTACTTTTTGCTAAAATACAAATCCAAAAAAAAAATTTAAAAAAAATGTATTCCTCGGTTTTGGCCGATTTTTATATTCTTCCTCATATTTTTGGTTAAAAAAAATCGCAATCGGCGTTTATTGATTTTGCGCAAAAGTTCACAAACCATGAGAAATAATTTCTGGCATGGTTTTTATTTTTTTTTTTTTAGTACTTGCGGCGATCTGCGATTTTTTTATTGAGGCGGACATGTCGGACATTTTTGCCACTTTTTTGGGACCAATGACCTTTATACAGCGATCAGAAATTTAAATGTCCACTGATTACTGTATAAATGTCATTGGCAGTGAGGGGGGTTAACCTGCAGGGGGAGATCTAGGGGTTAACTGTGATCCCTAGGCGTGTTCTAACTGTGAGGGGGCTGGGCTGTCAGCAGCATAAGAGATCTAACTGACATGTTTACATCGGCGATTCCCGGTTCTTTCCCTCTGGCAGGGCACACTTCTCCAGAATGCGGCGGGCACGAGAGCGCGCCGCTGGTGGTGCGCTCTCGCCCCCTAGCTGCGTGTCCATGAATCGCCGCCTATTTACGGCAATTCGCGGATTAGAGCCCCGCTGTTGCTGTAAATAGGCAGTGCGCGGTCGGGAACCGGTTAAAGTGGTTGTCAACTCATGACAACCACTTTAACCTACAGGTAAGCCTATAATAAAGCTTACCTGTAGGTTCCCTGCATATCTCCCCAACCTGCACGGTTCAGGAGATATGCAGTGTACTGTGATGTGCCCACGTTCATTCACAATTGAACATTCACATTCGTTCACGATTGGCGGCTCCTGTGCGCATGAGTGACGTCACACGTCTCCGGCAAATCACAGAGCCGGAGTCCGCAGCCCCGGAAGGAAGAGGGAAGATGGACGCTTCCTACCGCGGGAACAGCGCGGGCTTCCAATGCAGCTAAGTGTAACATAATAGACTAGTATGTGATGCATATTAACCTATTATGCTTTTACATTGCAACGAAGAGGACGTAAAACCCATCCAAACCCTAATGCAGTCTGTGCACTAAGGTAAAAAAAAAAAAAACTTTCTGCATGCAGCTTGCACCTCCCCCCAGCCCCCCGAAACACTTATTTCTGGTACAATATTTTAATTGAGGTAGATTGACAGTTACAACCACAGCATCCCCATGCATGGGATGTAGAGCCATAGAAAGTCACTAACAGACTGTGCCTATACTATATTGAACTACAATGACCTCCTGATCGGGCACCGAGGACAACATCACGGTGTCTGGGCCCTTAAGTACAGGGGCTAAGATGGGTGCAGGGAGTGGACGAGTCCACTAAAAAGGAGGGACACACAAAACCTAAACCAAACAAAAGGGGGAAAAAAACCCCTAAAAACTTACTAGAGCCTGATCTCAATCCAGCGATGTGTACGAGAGCAGCGGCTCTCACTCTCCCAGCCAGTGAAGGGGGGGGTGGTGAGCCGTGAGCCGCGCTCTGTTTTTCAATGGACACACACAGCTAGCTTGCTCTGGGGGGGGGGGGGGGGTTATGAGTACCGGCAGGGGACCTGATAAGAGGAGGATCGGGGCCTCTCTGTGCAAAACCATTACACACTGAGCTGGTACGTATAACCGGTTTGTTCTTTTTTAAAAAAAACTAAAGTTCTGCCTTTTTAGAATCACTTTAAAAGGAAATATTTAAGTATTTTTGAACAATGTTTGTGAAATCGTTGAATCTACTGATAAGACTACCAGTGTTCAAACTAATATTTTGTACAAACATTTTTTTCAAAGATCTAGCGGTGTATGGCCACCTAAGGCTACTTTCACACAGAGCTGTTTTTCAGGCACTTTTGCGCTAAAAATAGCACTTGTGAAGCATCTGAAAAACTCCCCCCAATGCACCCCAGTGTGAAAGACTGAGTGCTTTCACACTGGGGCGGTGCGCTTGCAGGACGTTAGGAAAAGTCCTGCAAGCCGCATCTTTGGGGTGGCGCGATGAGCGGTGTATATACCGCTCCTCCACTGCCCCTGCCTTTGAAATCAATGGACATCGCTTCCGAAACGGCTGCGTGCCGCTTCTGAAGCATGGGGCACCGGCACTTTTAACCCTTTGTGGGGGGTTAAAAGCTCTGCGCTGCCTACTGCATAGCGGTGCCATGGCACTTTACTGCTCTCCCATCCCGCCCAAGTGTGAAAGTAGCCTTAAGGAAAGTCTAATAAAGAAAACGAATGCAGCCACCACCTCTAAGAATTGGTAATCTGCAATATAATATATTCTATATATATTTGGGTTTAACACAAATTTAAATCCTTCATTCTGCTTTTCTTCTTGTCACCTTGCAGGTATGAGAACTTCCAGCGGCGCCTGGCACAGAACCCCTTTTTTTGGAAGACGTAGAGCGGCTGCCGGCTCCCTTGCCTTCCTTCCGTAATTGGAAAGCTACATTTTGTGCCTCTCTTTAACACTTTCTTTGCTGGACCCCTTTCCTGCCTCCCTTTTTCCTCCAGCGGGGAGTGTTTCAGAATGCCGGGCACAGTAGTATCTGTGCTTCACACAGATCTCATTGGATGACTAGAAGTTTGGAGCTTGGGGGGGTCTGACAAGCTGCTTTTTCTTTTTAAGGGGTCTGAAAGCTTTTCTCATTCGGCCCCCTCAAGCGTTTTCGCTCGCCCCTCTTCAGATATATGCTGTTTTTCAAGAAGTATCTTACAAAACCTGTTTTAAGGTTACCTTTACTATGATTGCTTATCCGTCTTCAGCTGCCATTAAATTATTTGCTCTGAGAAAGATTTTGTTTTTTCTAGATGAGCCATGTCAGCTTTTGTTGTTTGGATTTCAATGACCAAATCTTCAAATCCTATTACCAACTGGAGAGTAAGCAGAAATGGTTGTCAAAGCAAATGTTTTCATTGATTCTTTCCATCGTCCATCAGTGGATTAGTAAAGGTACTTTATGAAATAATTAAGGCCGGGTTCACACTATTGCGAATTGGATGCAGTTTCTCCGCATCCAATTCGCAATAGCAGGAGATGGTGACCGGCTCTCTATGGAGACTGTTCACATATCTCCGCTGCAGCTCCGGTGTGAACTTGAACAGGGGTTCTGTGCGTCTTTTGGTCCGTTTCAGGTTGGAATTCTGCCAAAAACTCAGGCTGAAATCAGACCTGAAGCGGTGAACCCGGACGCACCGGACCCCTGCTGGGGAGCCACATGCAGCGATAGTGTGAACCCAGCCTAATGGTGCTTAATCTAAAAGTTTTGTTTTTAAACTGTGATAGTTTTATTAGCTACTTGCTTTAAATGTAAATGCGTGACTCCTCCACTTTAACAAAAAAAAAACGAAAGCTGCTGATATAAAGTATGCGCTACTAGAGGTGCTTGAACATGCCTGCGAAAGCTTTTCATGCCATCCATCTGCCTGATTATTGGGCCATTCTGATTGGGCAGAGCTTTGCCGTATTAAAATGGACCTGAACTCAAAAAGTACAGATTGACCATCTTCTAGGAAACATCTAGATATGTTAATTGTGCCTGAGCAGTAACCTGAAAATTAACCTTTTGTCTTAAATTCCTCCTGAAAAATGAGCTGAACATTTCCTGGTATATGATTGGGCCTCCATATCGGTTTATCTACAGTGTGAGATTTAAGGCACGCTGCCTATGACTTCTAGTCGCAGGAGATCTGGAGTGCTGGAGTGTGATTTGGTGATGTCACTACTGTGCAGCTCCCTGATCTCTGCAGGAGGATCTGACATGAGGAAGGAAAGCCCTGCCTCTTCCAAGATGATCACCTCCATGACAGTGGATAAGAGGATACCACCAGCCCTCCTGTAGGGAGCCCAGACAGCTGGGTGAATTGGTTAGATGTGGGCAGGGAGGGTGATCAGCACAGCGAGAGGGCAATTACTGGAACCGATCCCCTGCATGGCTTTCTCTGCAGCAGCTGAAAGCTGACTTCTTCTCCTCCTCTCGCTCCTGCTGGATTTCAGCTGATGCAGAGTCGTAGAGAGAGAACTAGTCAACAGTATTGCCTTCCTACAGTCAGGGCTGCTGTTAGAAACCACTGAGCCCCCATGCAGCCAGCCTGACCGCCCCCCCCAAAAAAAAAAACAGATCACTATGCTTAACTTATGAATGAACGCAATGAGTGATTGGTACAGATAACTGATTGTGTTCATCCAGGAAAGAAAGGGGCTGCTAAATGTAACATTCACCAGACCCCCCCCCCCCCCAACTCTCTATCATGAAGGATCTTATTGTGTGCATGCAACTACTCCCTGTATAGCTCTTTCTGCAGCAGCTGAAACCTGACTTCTTCTCCTCTCCCTCCTGCTGGCTTGCAGCTGCTGCAGAGAGAGCCATACAGGGGATCTGTTCCAGTAATTGCTTCCCTGTGCACCATACCTTTCTCCCTGTTGCCCATGCCCCCCGTTTGCCCCCACCCTCACAGTGCTGCTGGCTTCCCTCCTTTCCTGGCATTTGCAAGCACACAATAAGATCCTTCATGATGGAGTGGGGGAACGGTAAATGCCATATTTACCAGTCACTTCATTTACTGAATGAACACAATGAGTGATCGGTATCGATCACTCACTGAGTTCATTAATAACTCAAGCCTAGTAATGCGTTTTTTTTTTTTTTTGGGGGGGGGGGTGCTTGTCAGGTGGGCTATATAGGGCCCCATGGTTTCTAACAGCAGCCCTGACTTTAGAGAGGCAATGCTGTTGACTAGTCCTTTGCTTTCTGCATGCTTATTTTTGGGCACAGCTTATAGAGTTCAGTTTTTATTTAAGGTGGTTATTAAGTCAATTTTTTTTTTTTTACCTTAATGCATTGTCTGCATCAAGGTAAAAAGAAAATACCCCGCTACTTGTTCTATCCATACCCATTCCTAAACCTTTACCTCACTGCTCCAGCACCATTACCCTCGCTTCCTGCTTTCACAGGAGACACAGAGGGCAGCGGGAGCCATGTCAGTCAAACTCCTGTGAGGGGGGAGCAAGAGCATGGCTTACTGGCACTGTGTGTGTCTATGGACACACACAGCCCGGTTCAGGAGCACACACATCGGTGCTTTTTTAACACTCAGTTTCCTAAGGAAGCACCTGGAGGAGGAGAAAGTAGACAGCGCTGGCAGGAGATTGACAGCCTTCTAGAGCCCTTTCACACTTCTACGACTTCAAAATCGTGCAATTTCCATTCCCATTCAACAGTACGACTTCATACAACTTGGACGCGATTTCAACATGATTTGGAAGCTGTATGACTTTGTATAACTTTGTTGCAACTTTGGCACAATGAAAATATACATGCTTGTGCTTACAAAGTCGTACAGAAATAGTGCTGAAATTGCATCTATATTATTCAGGTGCAATTTGAATGCGACCTCAACTCGCATGAAAGTTGGACCAAAGTAATGCAGGGACTACTTTGAAGTCGGCACGACTTGAAGTCTTACATATATGAATGGTTGTCAAATCGTGGAGAACGACTTGTCATGCGACTTTGCAGTCTAAAGTCACAGGGCAAGACACACAAGTGTGAAAAGGGCCCTAAGCATAACTTTTAAGCGTGTGAGCTTTGCTCAGCAAAACAGCCCTGTATTCAGGCAGAAGGCAGCACTGAACGCTGATGCATGTGCAGTATATACAGGCAACACTATATACTTATCAGCAATTTATTTATTTATTCATTTTTTTTGAGAGTCACTTTAAAGGGAGACTATAGTGTATTTTCAGTTCTATTGTTATAACTTTTACATAATTTTTGATGTGACTTTTACATTTTCACTTGATTGCTCTTTAATATTTTGATTATTGTGTTTTTTTATATATTTATTGTAAATGCTCCCTCTAGTTGTCGCCTGTATATTGCGGTATGTGATGAGCCACCTGTCACAAGCTAATGCTGCAGCTGCTACCCTCCTGAGTGCACAATTCTTGGTTGTGTGCCCCATTTTCATTTTGGCATTGTTATGGCCGTCCACACTATAAGAAAATCGGGCAAACATTATCGCCTGAGGAACGTTCGTGCAATTTTCTGATGGTGTGTGCACACCTATCAGCAGCCGATTCCGACCTTCCCAACATAAATTTCTAAAGGGACAAACGCCAACTTTTTTTTTTTGCACAGGAACAGAATAAACTATTTTCATTTAACCACTTCACCCCTGGTAGGATTTACCCCCTTCCTGACCAGGTCATTTTTGCGATATGGAACTGCGCCTTTTTTTGCGATACGGCACTGCGTTACTTAAAATTGAAGAAAAGAGCCGGCACTCTGCATCTGCTGTTATGTGAAATTTATTGATAGTAGATCCTGTATAAAAATGCACAAACGCGTTTCGGCGTGTAGCCTTGTTCACTGCACATTTTAAAATGTTACAAACAATCACTTAAATACAACACATTTTGAGAATGGGGAATGCACAAGGTGCATATATAAAAATTAAGTATTCAAGAATATACAACATCCAGAATGTTGTATATTCTTGAATACTTAATCATTTTTATATATGCACCTTGTCCCTGTATTATTTAATACTGTTTTTTGGCAGTTATTATAATACAGAGGTAATGCCCAATAGAGAACATGAAGTTTAACATAGCAACCAGTCCATTTTCTCTAAGCATGCCGTATTACTTATTTATCCTGTAGTGTTGGCACGGTATACACATTGTGACTGCACCTTATAGTGCCAACACTTTTTCATTTTGCCTGTCTGCAGTGCCTACACTCCTGACATCCATGCATTCTAACATCTCTTTAATTGCCAGTAATGTTGTGTTTGCAGTCCTTACATTTCTGACACACATGCGTTTTTAACATCAGTTTAATTATCAGTTATTTAGAGCACTGCACTGTGTTTTGCACAGATATGTATCCATATTCCTTAGTTTCTATTACATTGTCCATTGTATTCCTTGCTTTTAAGATAACTTTGTTGTATTCATTTGTTTTTGATTGGGGTTGCTCTGGACCTTGGCACATATATATTTTCTCCTTTTGCCCCAGAATTGCAGCTTATATATTCTTTCCAGCAGACCAGGTGAAAGACACATAAGAACCTGTCAGAGATTGAACCCTGATTGAAGCTGATACCTGATTGGACAAAGCATTCCCCATTCTGAAAATGTGTTGTATTTAAGTGATTGTAACATTTTAAAACGTGCAGTGAGCAAGGCTACACGCCAAAACGCGTTTGTGCATTTTTGTACATGATCTACTATCAATAGATTTCACGTAACAGCAGATACGGAATGCCGGCTCTTTTCTTCAATTTAAACGTCCAGAGCCACAGCACCTGCTGCAGGTATGCCGGCTGGGATTTCCCCTGATTGAACCGGCTATAGGACAGCTCAGAGCGGTGTGCACCTTTTGTGTTTATGGACTGCGTCACTTTAACTGACAATTGCATGGTCGTGCGACGTTGCACCCAAACAAAATTAGCGGCCTTTTTTTCCCACAAATAGAGCTTTCTTTTGGTGGTATTTGACCACTTCTCCGGTTTTTATTTTTTGTGTTTTATAAACAAAAAAAGACTGACAATTTTGAAAAAAAAAAAAAAAAAAAAATATTTTTTACTTTCTGCTATAATACATATCCAAAAAAAAAAAAAAATTTATCAGTTTAGGCCAATATGTATTCTTCTACATATTTTTGGTTATAGCGTCTACAAAGTAGGGGATAGATTTATGGATTTTTTTTTTTAAATGTTTTTACTGGTAATGGCTGCGACTTTTAGGCGCACTGCGACATTGCGACGAACAAATCTGACTCCAAGTGACACTTTTTGGGGACCAGTGACCTTATTAGTGATCAGTGCTAAAAAATGCACTCATCGATGTATAAATGACACTTGCAGGGAAGGGGTTAACAGGGGGTGATCAAAGGGTTAACTGTGTTCCCTGGCAGTGTGTTCTAACTGCGTGGGGGATGGGCTCACTGGGGCAACACAGAGATTGCTGTTCCTGATCACTAGGAACAGCAGATCTCAGTGTTGTCTCCTGTCAGAATGGGGATCCACCTTGTTTAGATCCCCGTTCTGCCTCTCTGCGGACGGCGTGCGTCCTCAGGATCTATTGCAGGAAACGACGTAGAGTTGCGTTGTTTCGTGCAATAGAGCCAATCTGCCACAGTATATATGCTGTGGCTGGTCGGCAAGTGGTTAATGTGTACCGTTTTCGTACAAGAACTATCGGACACGAAAGGCCGCGCATGATCAGAAACGGCCAATAAAAAAAAAAAAAAGAGCCTTTGTCGTGCGAGAATTTGCTTACGTTGTTTCTATCCTCTGTTCCAACTTGCTGTGAAACATTGAGGGAAAAGCAGCCAATCGCTGGCCTGATTTTCTCCTAGTGTGTACGGGGCATTATAAAGGAAATGGCTGCCTGCACACTTACATGTTGCATACGAGTTTCAGGGCAGTCCCCTCAATTCATAGTAATGCTGAGCAACTGCTTGCCCTGGAATCAGTATACAGCCCAAGATTCAGACAATGACCGCCCAATTCTAATTGTACTTCTGCAAGAATCTGAATATTCAGTCTCATAGCAATACTATAATGGTTTTGGGTTAATTATAAATGACATGGCAAAAAATACCCAGTATGCAAAAACAAGAGCGTGCACGTCCACCCTAGTGTAATACCGTTTTATAACGAGGATAAAAAACTCCAAGCAGATACACTCACAATTGGAGATTTGATAACGGCACATATGGATGGTTTGCCTCCTCTCATTGGCTGCCCTGTGAGATGTGCCAAGATGAACGCCACCGGGACTGGGCTCCAGCGTTCCTGCTGTACTGCACATGTGCCGGCGCCGCGCGGTATCCCACACAGGCTGCCCACAGCATTACAGCGTAGCGTTGCTACATTGTATTTCTTAATTCATCTTGTTGGCTGCAGTCGCTGCTGTACAAGAGAGCAAGTCGCTGCTGTCAAAATGACTTGCTGGTAAGTGTGACAAGGAGAGGGACAGGACATGCAACATATGCCCTGTGAATTTGGACAAAGTTTTTTTGGGTGTACATCAGTGGCGGCTGGTGCTCCCCATTTCTATTTTCTATTTTGTTGGGGGGCAAACAAACCCTACCCCCCCCCCCCCCCCCCAGCCAGCCTGCTTGCATGCCAGCTACACACTTACCCCAGCCCACTCGCTCGCCTGTCCACCAGCCCCGCATTTACCCCATCTAGTTTGCGGGTGGCTTCCCTAGCTTCTCCTCCTGGCCAACCCGCCCCCCCCCCCCTAACCAATCTGGTTTTAGGACCCTCTTCCTGTCCTGATTGGCCGGTAGGCGAAGTAAGAAGACAATATTGAATGTTTATACACTAATGTCACAAGTGGGTGGGCTCAGAGTGCTCTGCACCCCAAGCCCACCCTTTTTGAAGCTGATTATAGCTCTAATCATGTGCTTCTAAAGAAAAAAATCCATGCATGCGGCTCCCTGCTTGGAGATTAGGGACCAGTGCATAGAGATGAGAGGGGCGTTGCTGCTGCGCCCCTTATGGATCGGCCGCCGCTGGTGTACATCAAACATCTGCTCATATATTCACATTCTTGCATAAGGAAAATCATAATTGGATAACTTAAGTTGTCAAATGGCAGAACCCTTGTTGCCCACGGAGGTGTTGGCATTTCACATTTAATTGACGAGTCTCACTGATGAATTTAAAATAAGTTGATGCATCGTGTACAGCCTGGGCCAGGATCTAAACAGTTTCCAAATTGGGATCAGTTTTAAAGACTATTACACAGATATTGTAGCATGTGACTATTATAGGTTGGCGCTTTTTAAACTTCCACGGAGAGAGCGCAGCAAGACAGTCTCTGTGCAGCACTACAAAAAACAAGTGCAACCTGCATATGTAATGGGCAAACATGGCGGCCCTCCATGTACATAGATAATAACAAGCCATATTTAAGAAACAAAGTTTTAAAAACATTAAAATGGATTTATAAGATTTACGTCAAGCAAGTAACTTTGACCTATGCTTAAAAATCTGTAAAATACAAAAGAAAAAAAAAAAAAAGCCTATAGTTTCCCTTTAAGTGTGTGAGGAGTATACATTTGCCAGCGGTTACTCAAATCACTGTTGCTTTTTTTTTTTTTGCTCTTTTATAATTTATTTGCTGCTGACTTGCTTCCGAGATTAGAGTATTAGAAACTGACTGATACATGGCCAATTATTGTATATATGAGATCTGCCTGTTTTTTTGATTTTTTTTTCTTATTACCTAATGTAAGGCCAAATAATATGAAACCATTTTTGAAGTTTTGGTAATGCTGTTTTTGATATGTTATTGCTGCTTTGAAAATAAAATTGGCGATTTTACGGCATACAGTATTTTTTTTTTTTTTTTTTATCTAAACATTTTCTCATGTTGAGCTTTACTATTTTATGCTTTTAAATAAAATGTATTTGTGTCACAAAGTAGCATTCGTTTTGTTATGGTGCATTGATATGGGTATCAAAGTGTATATCAGAAAAAATGGAAAACGCAATATATTCAATACATCTCTGCAATAGACCTGTGCACTGCCAAAAAATTTGTTCATTTTCGTTCTCATTTCATTCTTCTTTTTTTTTTTTTTTTTTCTTGTCATTCGTTATGATCGCAATTCATACATTCGTAAGTTCGAAAACTCTAAAATCCGAAAATAAGAAAGAAAATCCAAAAATTCGAAAGAACAAAAATTTGAATTCATATCTAACTAATAATAAATAACTATTAAATTATAGATATTGGAATTTTCTTTTCAAGTTTGGCTGTTGGTGAACGTTACGAATTTATCCAAAGTTAAGAATTATCCGAAATAACGTGTGCCGCATCTAAACAAATGTAACGGAAGGAATTAATAAATAATAATAAAAAGTTATTATTTTTATTTATTATTATTATTATTAATTTGGTTCCATTTGTTTAGATACTGCGTACGTTCTTTCGGATAATTCTTAACTTTGGATAAATTTGTATTCATTGCGTTCATTAACCACTTCAGCCCCGGAAGGATTTCCAGCTTTAGGACCGGAGCCCTTTTTGCGATTCGGCGCTGCGTCGCTTTAACTGACAATTGCGCGGTCGTGCGACGTTGTACCCAAACGAAATTTGCGTCCTTTTTTTCCCACAAACAGAGCTTTCTTTTGGTGGTATTTGATCACCGCTGCGTCATTTCTGATCGCCGCTATAAACAAAAGAAGAGCGACAATTTTGCAAAAAAACCCAAATTTCTTACTTTTTCCTAAAATACAAATCCAAAAAAAAAATATAAAAAAACATTTTTTTTCACCGTTTTTGGCCGATTTATATTCGTCCTCATATTTGCGATAAAAAAAATCGCAATTGGCGTTTATTGATTGTTTTGCGCAAAAGTGGTCGCGTTTACGGATGATGAGAATTCATTTTTGGGGTTTTTAATTTTTTTTTATTTTTTAATAAAAATGGCGGCGATCTGCGATTTTTTTTTTTGCGGTACTGCGATATTTCAGCGGACATGGCGGACCATTTTGACACTTTTTTGGGACCATTGGCATTTATACAGCGATCAGTGCTATAAAAATGCACTGATTACTGTGTAAATGTCATTGGCAGTGAAGGGGTTAACCTGCAGGGGGCGCGCTAAGGGTTAACTATGTTCCCTGGGCGTGTTCTAACTGTATGGGGGATGCCCTAACAGGGGAAGGGAAGTTATCACAGCCTTCACGTAAAGGAAGGCTGTGATCACAGCCCTTCCCCCTCACACAGAGCGGAGGTCCGTGTACATACACGGACCTCCGCTCATTCGCTCCGGGGGGGGCATCGCGGGTGGCCGGCGGCAATCGAAGCCGCCGCACCCGCTCCCTGGCCCCCCCTGGACACAGTGAGCGCGCGGGCGTGCCTCCGGCGGCGCGCGCGCGCGCTCACTATACA
>BLSH010489183.1:335391-347438 GCA_018402905.1 Glandirana rugosa | reverse complement strand
ATCACAAAATAGGATTTTGGTGATATGTCATATTTATTCTCAGGTGGCACAGTTTACACAATCTAATCGCATCACTAGATACGTCTTATAGTATTTTTTATTTCACAAAAATCAGTCAAAAAAGTAACACGGTCACGTACACGATCATACATACACGATCGTAGGTTCATTTATAAAGGATTTTTCCATGGACAGGACACATAGAGTCCATTCACTTGTTATTACATAATAAGTCTTAGGTATTTATAACTTTTGTCAATATACTAAAAGATTTACTAATATTTGTCTGAATAATACATTATTGTTCACTTACCTGAGATACACAGGACAGGTACCTTTTTAGGAAATATTTACTTGGATGCTAGCACATACATACTAGCACATGCACTGGCACAATGAAAAAACTGACTAAAAACACTTTATTTTTTATGATATTCTGCATAGATCACTACGCTAATCTAACACATTTGACACGGTGGACTCTTATTTATACTGTATAGTGGTTTTAGGATAAAACACTATTAATATTGATTTTATGATTCAATGTGATGACATAAGTTATATATATAGCACTTGGCACATATGCACTTTCTAATCATAATTTATCGTGAGGGACACACCCCCACTACAACATATGACAACAGCATAAAAGATCCACACTTATATCCCAATACTCAGACAGCGCCACATCCAGGCACAACCACTATCAGTCTTATATCCCACCTGCGGGAGGGGATCACTGGAGGGCACCAGTCGAGTACAGGAATCCATAAGCGCGGTACATACCCCTTCTATACCGACTTAAGCAGTGTGAACCCGACCTTACTGAAATCTAAGGATGCACCGATACCAGTTTTTCAAGAGTACCAATCGTTTTTTTCTCATTTACTCGCCGCTACCAATTGCCAAAACCTATTTTTAGTGTCGTGACAGTTTTTAAGACTAATGAAAAATGATTACTGTAGATCAGCTTGGAGTTAGGGGTGCAGGGTAGATGGGAGGTGCAGGAAGAGGAGAGGGTCAGGAGAGGAGTAGAGGGCAGAGGAAGGAGTCGGAGGGGACCCTGGACAGCCTGGAACGGTCAGAGGGACCCCAGGTCAGAGCCTTCTGTACTGATCAGAGCTTGGGGAGCCGGGCAGCTGGTACTCACGATTTGGGCAGTAGCGGAGCCTAGTCTTTTCCTGAAGGACATCCGCTTGGCTGGGAGGGAGGGTGAGCCTGCTCTGAGAGGGAGGGACCTGGGGACACAGCTAGCACCCCACCCCTATTCACTTCCGATCTGATGCCAAACAGAGCTCAATGAGAGTAAAGACAGCCCTGCCTATCAGCAGGGCAGGGGGCAGGAGGAGCTGCAGATCTGGATCATATTAACAAGCAGATGATTACCCACTTGTTAATATGAAAAGACTCCTGCTCTCTGCAGATCTGCTCCTTCCACCCCAGCTCTGCTAATAGGATGACATCGGTGGCGGGGTGGGAGAGCCGGGAGAGGAAACGCAGACATGGCCGCATAGCGGGAGGTGAGCGGCAAGCGCTATCTGTGTTAGCCTTGTCAGAACCGAACTTGCCCTTGCTTACCTCCCGCTATGCGAGCCCAGCCCACCGGGCAAATGGCTGGTGTTGCACTATGGCCAGTCCAGGCCTGCTGAAGGTATCGGTTTTAGTATTGGAGCATTTGCTGGATGACAGAAGAGCGCCCTCATGTTATAGATTTAGTGGGGGTGAGGGGAGGGGGGTCTGTAGTCCAGATGGGAAAACAGGCAAGACTTACAACACCATTTTGGGATTTCAGTGCAGCAAAGGTCAGTTTTAACCACTTGAAGCCTGCGCAATAGCCGAATGACGGCTACATGGACATCCTCCCATGCTCACGCGAGTCATTGGGACTTGGCTGATCACAGATCGGAGTAAAGGGCCAATCCCGGCCCTTTACCACACGATCAGCTGTCAGCCAATGACAGCTGATAACATGATGTAAACTGAAGCCAGTAGATAATTGCTTTTTCTCTTACGTTCACTGACAGACGCAGCCCTTCATTGACAAGTGGGGTTATATGCACATCCTACCAGGAGTAGACTAGGCAAATAGAAAGAAAGCAAGCTGACCCCTCCCAGGGGGCCGTCCTCACTCTAACATATAACCCCCCTGCTCTGCATAGCATATCAGTTTTATTATGCCTAGTGCAAGGAGTTAGACCTGGTTCCCATATGGGATCTGCGGTTTCCCTTTTTTTGCTACCGCTTTTTGTTTTTCTCAAGCTGATGAAGACTGCTATCAAGAAGTCGGCTGGGGCATAGAGGATATCCACAATCCTGAACCTTCCTCAGCGCGGCCGACCGATGCGATCTACCCTTAGCTTTGGCGAGGTCCGCCGCATCATGCCCGTTCCGTGCGGGTGGCCAGTGGGTGATCCCCACTTGCGCCCAGTGACCGGACCTTGTCCTGTCCTGTGGCCTGCAGCATCCCTCTCCGGCAGTGGGAGGAAGGTCTGCAACCGGGTGGCTACCCGCTACGCCCAGCGGACTGGTGAGTGACCCCCTCTCTCCCCCCTAGGGGCACGGAGGGGGGGGCTGGGCGATTGTTAGCAGTTTGGGCCGGCCGGTGGGGGGGTCTTTTTTCTAGGCTCAGGTCTTCTCTGGGTGTCTTCGCCCCCTTCCCCCCCTCCCCCGCACTGCACCCCGTGCCTTAGAAGCTGCCATTTTGCCGTAGCCGCGGCCATTTTGTTGGTGTTTTGGCCTCTAGTGTCGAACGGCGGCCATTTTGCCATAGCCGCGGCCTGTATTACAAGCTTGGGCCCCTTGAGACCGCTTAGCGGCCATGTTGGATGTGCCTGGGAGGAAAAATGTGCGTTTTAGCCGGCGCTTCCTCTTTCACCCTGGGACAGCGTGGATGGCACAGGCGGCGCAGGCTCTCTGACTGGCGGTCACTAGCACTCCTACTGGGACGCAGCGCTTTGAGAAGCAACAAACAGCAAGTATAGCTGGGCTCTCCCTGGGGTGCTGGTAGCGGTGGGTGCAGTCCTCCTGGGTTTCCCCCCTGGTTGATCTGTGGGGCTGCTTTGTGGGGGTGTCAGGACCTTTGCGCCTGTCAGTGTACGGGGGTGCAATGGCGGCTGAACCTGCGGGTCCTTCCAAGGAGGAGCCAGCAGAAGCGCAACCTGTGTTATGGACTCTGGTGTCCCCGGACCAGTTAAGATCAGTATTTGGGGAATTTTTTCCCTGGGAGGTGCCGAGCCGTGCTAAGGGGGCCCCTAAAAAACGTCCACCCCCTCCGCCTTCATCGAGGGAAGAGTCTGGACTGGAAGTGGCCTCGGTGGTCACAGGGACCCCCGTGGAGCTCTCAGAGGGTGAGCAGGGGCTCTCGGACGGCGAGGAAGACCAGGGGGCGTCGGTTGCACGTGAGAAGGCACTGGTGACCGAACTGATCACTGCTATTCGTGCGTCTTTGCGACTGGACCAAGCAGGGGAGTCGCAGGAGACTGCATACGTTTGTGGGTCGGCTAGGCCACCCAGGTCCCCTAGGGCTTACCCTTATGATCAATGTTTTGACCATTTGGTCTATAAGGAATGGCAGCGTCTGCGGAATTCCTTCGCCCTGCCCAAACACTTCGCTATAGGCTACCCGTTTGAGGATAGTTTTGTGAAGAAGTGGGCATCCCCCGCAGTGGACCCTCCGGTGGCTCGCCTGAATAAGGCAACGACCACTCCCTTGGAGGGGTCCCCCTCCTTTAAGGATCTGGCCGATAGGCGGACGGAGGCACTGTCCAAAGCACTTTTCTTGTTGGCAGGATCAGCCATGAGACCGGCTCTGGCGTCGGCTATGGCGCCGCAATCTCTTACCGAGTGTGCGACTGAGTTGCACAACGAGTTGAGCTGTGGCAGGCCGCTTGAGGCTTTGCAGCGAGCAGACCATCTGATAGAGGGTCTTCGGTACCTGTGTGACACAGCTCTGGACCTGCTTCCCATGTTGTCTAAAATGTCTGTTTTCGCAGTCATTATCAGACGGGTGCTTTGGTTACGCTCTTGGTCGGATGACCATGCATCTAGGAAGGGCCTCACAGATCTCCCCTTTCTGGGCGGTCGGCTCTTTGGAGCGCAGTTGGATGAAATCATTAAGGATTTCACTGGGGGGGGGAAGAGTACTTTTCTCCCGGAGCCCAGGCGGCAGGAGTTCCGCCGTGAGCAGGGCCCTGCTCCTTCGGGTCAGAAGAGGTTTTTTTCGTGCGCCCGGCGCAGCGGGCAAGGGTTCGAGGCCCGACAAGTCTGCCTCGGGGCCCGGTAAACGACCCTGGCAGCGTAAGAGCGAAAAGGCAGAGGATAAGTCCTCCTCTGCATGATGGGTTGCCCGGTGGGTGCAGGAAGTGGTGTCCTCCGGGTACAGGATAGAGTTCAGCACTCTACCCCCAGAGAGGTTCTTCCCATAGAACTTGAGACTCCCTCAGGGTCATCGAGAGGCTCTCCTAGGGGCTGACCAGACGCTCTCCGAACAAGGGGTGATTGTGCCTGTACCTCTGTTGGAAAGGTTCCGCGGCTTCTATTCAAATCTATTTGTGGTGCCCAAAAAGGGGGGGGGGGGTCAGGCCAGTTCTGGACCTAAAAGCGCTAAACCACTTTGTGAAGGCGTGAAAATTCAGAATGGAATCCGTCCGTTCAGTTGTGGCCGCCCTACACCAAGGGGACTTCATGGCATCTCTGTACATCAGGGACGCATACCTCCACGTACCCATTTGTCTCCGGCACCAGCTCTTCCTGTGCTTTGTGGTGGGAGATCTACATTACCAATTCGTGGCACTTCCCTTTGGTCTGGCCTCGGCTCCTTGGGTGTTCACCAAGCTGGTGGCTCCGGTGCTGGTGTTATTGAGGCAGAGAGGCATCTCGGTGGTAGCCTACCTCGACGACTTACTCCTACGAGCGGAGTCTGCCTCGGCTCTGGAGGAGAACGTGGCTATCACCATGCCTCGTTGAAAGACTTCGGCTGGCTGATCAATTTGCAGTAGTCGACATTGACCCCGTCCTGTCACCTGGAATATTTGGGTCTGATTCTGGACACAGAGCAGGCGAAGGTGTTCTTACCTCCGGCCAAGTTACTGATACTGCAAGCAGTGGTGCAAACCCTGCTGTCACACCAGTGGTCCTCCTTACGGTTCTGTATGCGGGTGTTGGGGCTCATGGTCTCGGCCTTCGAGGCGGTACCTTACGCCCAGAGTCACACTTGGCTCCTGCAGCGAGCGATTCTGTCACGGTGAGACAAGTCTTCGCTGTCCCTGGACCAGCTGATTAGATTGGATCATCAGACCAGAGGATCGTTGGCCTGGTGGCTTCGGGCTCCGGCTCTAATGTTGGGGAAGTATTTTCTTCCCCTGAATTGGTCGATAGTCATGACGGACGCCAGCCTTTCGGGATGGGGGGGGTCCTGGGGCAGCTATCTGCTCAGGGCCATTGGTCGGCGCAGGAATCCCGCCTTCCGATCAATGTGCTGGAGTTGAGGGTGACCCCAGGCTCTGCCTCTCCCACTGGACGGTGAGGCTGCGCGGCCTCCCGGTTCAGGTGCAGTGGTGTACGTGAACCATCAGGGCAGAACGAGGAGCTCAGCAGCGGCTGCGGAAGCGGCTCTCATTCTGCGATGGGCAGGACTCCACGTGCCGGCAATCTCCGCCATTTACATTCCGGGCGTAGAGAATTGGCAGGCGGACTTTCTCAGTCGCCAGACACAGGATCAGGGCGAATGGTCCCTACATCCAGAGGTGTTCCACCAGATTTGCCACAAGTGGGGCACGCCAGACGTGGACCTCATGGCGTCCTGGTTCAATCACAAGGTGCAGACCTTCGTGTGCAGGACGAGAGACCTGCTGGCGGCCGCCACGGACGCATTGGTGGCACCTTGGGGTCGGTATCGGCTCCTGTACTCCTCCCCCCCCCCCATCAAGCTTCTACCGCGACTACTGCGCAGGGTAGAAGCGGAGGGGATTCAGACAATCCTGGTAGCCCCGGATTGGCCTCTGCGTCCTTGGTACGCCAACGTGGTGCGGATGGTGGCAGATGTTCCTTTGGCGTCTTCCGCTGCGCGAAGATCTGCTGTCTCAGGGACCCATCTTGCACCCTGCTTTACCCTCGCTGGCTCCTCAGGTACGGTCGCCAGTGGCGCCGTGGGACTTGAATTTGGTGCTTTCTGTACTGCAGAAACCGCCATATGAGAAAATCAGGGATATTCCCTTACAATTGCTGTCGCAGAAGGTGGCATTTTTGGTGGCCATTACATCCGCTAGGCGGGTGTCTGAGTTGGCAGCGTTGTCCTGCAAGTCCCCATACCTAGTCCTTCATAAGGACAAGGCGGTCTTGCGCCCTTCTCCTTCGTTTATACTGAAGGTGGTCTCTTCTTTTCACATTAATGAAGATATTGTTCTTCCTTCATTATGTCCGCACCCGTTGCATCCCAAGGAATTTGAGTTACATTCTTTGGATGTCGTGAGGGCTTTGCGGGTGTACTTGGCGGCTACAGCTTCCTTTCGGAAGTCTGATGCGTTGTTTGTGCTGACGGATGGTCCGCGCAAAGGATTGGCGGCCTCGTCGGCTACTGTTTTCCATTGGATCAGGCAGACCGTGACCCATGCGTATACTGTTCGGGGCAAGGTGTCCCCTTTTCCAGTCACGGCGCATTCCACCAGGGCTGTTAGCACTTCCTGGGCTTTCAGACACCAGGCTTCGGTGTCACAGGTGTGCAAGGCGGCCACTTGGGCCTCGGTGCACACGTTTACTAAGTTTTACAAAGTTGATGTTTCAGCATCCGCGGATGCTGCCTTTGGCCGCAAAGTTTTGCAGGCAGCGGTGTAGGCGTGGCTGGTGCCTCCTGAGAGGACTCTGTTGGGTACAGTTGTTGTTGTTTACCCACCCCTCTTACTGACACAGCTTTGGGACATCCTCACTTGTCAATGAAGGGCTCTGTCTGTCAGTGAACGTAAGAGAAAAAGGGATTTTATTAAAACTTACCGTAAAATCCTTTTCTCTGAGTTCACTGATAGACGCAGCACCCACCCCTCTTTGTTGCGTTTGTACGGCTTGTTACGAACTGATGTGCTATGCAGAGCAGGGGGGTTATATGTTAGAGTGAGGACGGCCCCCTGGGAGGGATCAGCTTGCTTTCTTTATATTTGCCTAGTCTACTCCTGGTAGGATGTGCATATAACCCACTTGTCAATGAAGGGCTGCGTCTGTCAGTGAACTCAGAGAAAAGGATTTTACGGTAAGTTTTAATAAAATCCCTTTTTTTCCCCTCACGCTGACCTCGTGAGGAGAAAACAACAAGCCGATTGCCGGCTTCTGTAAAAGGAACATCGGTCCCACACAGTGCTGCTAACCAGGGCCCACCAGTGCGCCAAACCAGTGCCCATCAGTACTGCTAACCAGTGCCCACCAGTACTCCAAACCGGTGCCCATCAGTACTGCTAACCAGTGCTCCAAACCAGTGCCCATCAGTACTGCTAACCAGTGCCCACCAGTGCTCCAAATCAGTGCCCTCAGTACTGCTATGCAAAAACAAAAAAGTTTGGGACTTTGTGCCAGCTTCACAGAAAGTCCCAACCTGAAAATGTTTTTTTTTTCATAATTTTTGGTCCTTATTTGTTTAGCAAAAAATAAAAAGCCCAGCAGTGATTAAATACCACCAAAAGAAAACTCTATTTGTGTGAAATAAAAATTATAAAAATTTCATATGGGTACAGTGTAGCATGTCTGCGCAATTGTCATTCAAAGTCGACAGCGCTGAAAGTTGGTCAGGGCAGGGAGGGGGTGTATGTGCCCAGTAAGCAAGTGGTTAAGCAGGAAATGAGATCACTTGATTTCTGTAAAATCAACAGGTATTTTCTGAATTGCAGTGTTTTTAATAGTATAAGGCAGGGTTTCTCAACCAGGGTTCCTCCAGAGGTTGCTAGGGGTTCCTTAAGCAATTGTTTGTAAGATAAGTTCCTACTGACACCATTGATCTTTTTAGCTGTCTGTAAGAGGGTAATTCTTCCCAATGACCACAAGTGTAAGGGGCATTCTTCCCATTGACCATCACACTAATATATCATGAGTTGTAGATGTAGTAATTTTTAGCAGGGGTTCCCCGAGACCAGGAAGTTATTTCAAGGGTTCCTCTGTGTTAGAAAGGCTGGTATAAGGCATTTGGAAACGTTCAGGTATTGCAGAAATGTACTGTGTTTTTGTTTTGTAGCCCAGACACTTTTTAAAGCAGCGTTTCTCAACTCTTTTAATACAGAGGAACCCTTGAAATAAATTTCATGTCTTGGGAAACCCCTGCTAAATGTTTACATCTCTAGAGCATGGCACATTTGTGTGGTCAGTAAGTTGTAGATATAATATATAAAGGAGTAAAGAATGTAGAATATTTGACACCCAGAGCAGTTTTTTAACATGCCCCTGCTCTATAAGAAAGTAGCAATAATCATGAAATGGAACAATTACAGCATAAACTCTGATGGTAAAAATTCTAGTTCTCCTTACATTGCTGAGGAAGGAAAAGACTGCCTCATGCACACTGCTGACTCTAAACGGACGTTTAGAGACATTTGGGTGTTTTTTTCCAGCTGCTGCTGAATTGATGTTATCAGTACATGTACACAGGGTCGTTTAAGGTAGTTTTCAGGCAGTTGAATTTAGAGGCTTTTTTTGGAAAGCTAAAAAATTGCGTTGAGACGGAAGTTGAGGCATTTGAAATGCCAAATGTCTGTAACGGCTTGTAAATGCGCCTAAACATGGCAACTCGCGTCTAGGTGCTTTTCGTTTACAGGCATTTCCATTATATAAAACACTCCTAGATGCAAACGTGGCATTCAAAAGGGACGTTTTAAATTCCGGTTTCTAGCTGTCAAGATAAAATGTTCAGGGGAGGTTGAAAAGCGTCCCATGTACGCCCCTTCTTAACCGATGATGCCACAAAGCTACTAATCCACTCCCTGGTCATTTCTCGCCTCGACTACTGCAACTCCCTCCTCACTGGGTTACCTCTAAATAGTCTATCCCCACTTCAGTCCATTATGAACGCTGCCGCCAGGCTCATCCACCTTAAAAACCGCTCGGCATCTGCTACACCCCTATGTCAATCCCTACATTGGCTGCCACTCAACCAACGTATTAAATTCAAGATCCTAACAATAACTTATAGATCAATTCATAACCTGGCCCCCAGCTACATCACTAACCTGGTCTCAAAATACCAACCAAATCGATCTCTTCGCTCCTCCCAAGACCTCCTGCTCTCTAGCTCCCTTGTCACCTCCAGGACTTCTCCAGAGCCTCTCCCATCCTCTGGAATGCTCTACCCCAGTCTGTCCGGCTTTCTCCTAGTTTGTCCACCTTCAGACGATCCCTGAAAACTCATCTCTTCAGAGAAGTCTATCTGGCTCCCACCTAACAACTGTACATTTATCTTCTCTATTAGCACATCCCCCACAGTTATTACCTCTTGTATCTCTTGACCTTCCCTTTTAGATTGTAAGCTCTAACGAGCAGGGCCCTCTAATTCCTACTGTATTAAGTGTATTGTATTTGTACTGTCTACCTCAAGTTGTAAAGCGCTGCGTAAATTGTTGGCGCTATATAAATCCTGTATAATAATAATAATAATAATGTACATGGAGCCTAACCCCTGTTTTTAACGCATACTGTTAGCCAGATTAATTCAGTTGGTCGCAAGCTGGTCGGTAAATTGAGCTTGGAAATTCTTTGGTTTTGTTTGACATGCGTCTGCTCTTCCAGTGCTCCGTGCTGTAAAGGTCAGTTATAGGTGGGGGCAGGTGACATTTGTTTGTATTATTGATATATTAGTGAGGCAACACACTGACTCCTTAGCCACCATTGTGCAATGTGCTGGATGTCCAGTGTGTTCCTGAACCTTTTAAGGAGGTTTGGGCTCCTCCAGTCACCTGCCCTACATCTATCTATTTATTGCATGTGCTTCCATTGTGAAGACTCTTATATAGAGATAGGTCTGCAGTATACAGGGTGCCTTGCCGCTGGCCTGCAGCTTACACATGCATTTGCAAATGTGTGTAACCAAACCCCCTGTTTTTAACGCATACCGTTAGCCAGGTTAATTTGGTTGGTCGCAAGCTGGTTGGTAAGTTGAGCTTGGAAATTCTTTGGTTTTTGATTGACATACATGGAGCCTAAAGCATCATGCACACAATGCGATTGTTGGACGGTCATACGTCCAACTTTTCTCAAAATAGGCTGTCCGTGATTTTGTCTAGCATACTGACAGTAGTCAAATTATTGATCGATAAAGCCCAACATAGTGACGTATAAAGAGGGGGTTCAGGTGAATGTGAATTGTGAATTATAGGCGCAGGTTTACACGACCGAACACTTCCTGGATTCCGAGCATGCATGTTTGTACTTACAACTTTTGTTTGTCCAACTTCTGTACAGACCAGCCGAAAATCGGATGACGCCTTGTCGGCAGACAAAAGTTTTCTAGTCTTCTCATACAACTTCTGTTTGGACAATAATTCAAAATCGGCTGTCGAATGGAGCGTACTAACAGTCGGATTATTGAACGACAGGCTGCCGTATGACAGTTTTCGGCTGATAATTGTACCATGTGTACGGGCTTTTAGCCTAGACTCTGTACAAGCCACACCCCTGACATGTTTTTCCCCGCCCACAGGGCTTTGTCATTGATGGGCGGGACGAAACAGGTTGGGGCTGTGGTCTGGACGGAGCCTACGTTGAGGCTGCTTCTACTATTTATATGAGTGTTTTGTGTGATGTGTGGCCCCTAGAACAGTTTCACAATTCCAGTCCTCAAGGCGCACCACCAGGTCATGTTTTCAGGATTTCCCTCAGATGAAATGGCTGTGCTAATTACTAAGGCAGTGAAACTGATCAAATCATCTAGGCAAAATAATTGAGAGCCTGAAAACATGACCTGTTGGTGCGCCTCTGGAAATGAGAAACACTGCCCTAGGACTTTACTTCCTGATTGACTTCTATGGAGCTGAGATGAGCTCTTTCCCTGCCTGCACTCCCAGCGGTTGTCAGCATCTAAAGCAGGGTTTCTCAGCCAGGGTTCCGTGGAACCCTAGGGTTCCTCCAAAGGTTGCTTGGGGTTCCTTGAGCTATGGTCAATTTCTACCTCTCAGATAAATTCCCAATGATACCATTGAGCTTTTTAGCTATCTGTAAGGGGGTCATTTTTCCCAATGACCACAAGTGTAAGGAGCATTCTTCCCATTGACCATCACACTAATGTATCATGAGTTGTAGATTTTTAATTTTTAGCTGGGGTTCCCCGAGACTGGAGAATTATTTCAAGGGTGCCTCGGTGTTGAGAAAGGCTGATCTAAAGACGTACTAGAGCCTGAACCAGCACCCTTCAATTCTTTGTATGGGACCACAGTCCTTACATTGCTGGTCAGTCGAAAAGTGCTTTTTTATATTTGTAGTCAATGTAGTGTTCTATTATATTGGTGGCCAATGGGAGAAGCACTCTTCATTTTAATGGTAAGTGGGAGAAGGGCACTCTTACGTTGTTGACCAGTGAGAAACCTGCCACCCTTACACTTGGCTAAAAAAAAAAAAAATGATATTGGTGGTTACTGGGAGCTAGAAACTCTTAAGAACTCAAGGAATAAACCTCAGAGCAACCTTCAGAGCAGAACAGAGCAATCTCTGAAGGAATCCTGGTTGAGAAACCGTACTTTAAAGCAGAAATGAAGATCTCTTGTTGCTGGATTTGTGGACAGTCGACACAGATAGCAGCCTAGTGCTACGACAATTTTATATAGGTTGATCCCCATTAGTATACTATATAACCTCTTTGCCTTCCCTTCCATGGTATGTTTACCCCAGACCAGCCATTCTCAACCAGGGTTCCTCCACAGGCTGTTAGGGGTTTTCCAGTTGTGGTTGATTGACCTCCAATCTGATGGTGCCTACATAGTTCCAGGTCCAATATTTCCGGATTAATACCAGTGATCTTTAGCTGTAGTGAGGGGGATTCTTCCCACTGACCACCAATGTAGTAGGCATTTGCCTTTATAACCTGG
>BLSH010489183.1:285033-298225 GCA_018402905.1 Glandirana rugosa | reverse complement strand
CCAGTTTCAAGAAGTAAACTGTATAGGATACTCGTTTGTAAAGATTAAATGGAGTTGGACCACATAATGTAAGGACACAGTAATGTAATGATATGCCAACTGGTATAAAGATCCACACGGTCATCCCCGACTCTACGAAGAACCTCAACTTCCTGTCTCATTGCCTGAATTGTATGAATTGGTGAAGGGTGGGTCGGGTAACTGTTTACTGCCGACCCGCCCCCCAAGTAATAGGTCTGACCTGCAGATAACTGCAGGAGTCCTATTAGGCGCTAGCGCCGCAAGCCACCACGGCACCCAGTCAGACTGGGTGGCGTAATAGCTGGCTCCATTTTCCGAACACTAGTCGGGTCACTGTAGAGTAGGTATACAAGTCTCACAAGTGGCCCCCCCCCCCCCTCGGAGGCCCGTGTTCAGTGAACACTCTGAACATATGGATGAGATGTCACTGGGCTGATCACAAGCCTTTTACCTCGGTCGATAATGCGGTGGGTCAGACTGACCCACGGCACCACCGAACGCCGCGATCGCGGATTATCCTGAGGACGTCAATAGACGTCCAGTCTGGATAATGAACCCCCCGCCCAGCCGTCATTTGTCAATGGGCTGGGTGGGAAGTGGTTAAGTATGTTAAGTCCGTTACTCTGTCCTTCAACTCCAAGAAGCATCTCAGCCCCTACTGGCACACCTAGAAATATGGTCAACCGTATAGTAATGTAATGACACAGGAATGTAATACACCAGGTTGAGGTAAATTAGAAATGTTTGCTCATAGGATATGTCAAATGAAGAACTTTGACCCAACAGGGTAAGATTATGCACACAGAATAGTTTTCACAACTGGATAAATGTCATACACCAGTAAATGATACTCAATGTCAACTACGATTTTGTAGACTTAACCAATGTATATATATACTGTGCATGAGAGTGGGTTACACGAGAGCAGGGGAATGACTCCTGCAAGGCTCAGAGCACTCTCTACTGCTCACTCACATGACACCAGCAAACAGTAGATAAACAAGTATAACACTAGTAAGCAGTAGGTAAACAAGTATAAAACCAGCAAACAGTAATATAACAACATTCAGCCCGCTCTGAAGAAGAGAGTTCTTTGGTGAATGCAACTGTATAATAAACTTTTGCAAAGTGATGTAGGCTCACTAAGTGGGGGGGGGGAGAATGAGGAGAAGTTGTAGTTCAGTGTTCCTTGTTTGACAGTTCAGTTGATCTTCAGCCAGCTTTCGTAGATTAAATGGTATACAGTATACCAAACGAAGGCTGATATAACTAAACAGATTCCAAGGAAGTGTAATGTGATTATAAAAGCACTCTTTCTGCAGAAGAACAATGAGAGCTTCACAGTGATCACTGAATTAAATTTGTGGAACTACAAGTAGCACCAACCCAATGTAAAATATGAGTGCTTGTGTTTAGCTTCCACTCCCAAAGTAAATGAATATACCTCTCCTAGTAGTAGATATGCTAACAGATATGAAGAATCAGGCTATCTGTGCACAGTGTCTGTTAGGATGGGCTTTCGCCCACTCACCACACAGGAACAGAAGATGTAATGTGTATACACAGCAGCTGCTAATGATGATGATGGGGATGATGATCTCTACGGTCTTTATCTCTTAGGATGATTTCTCACCACAGTCTCTCCCAGATCTGTCACCCACGCGGGGTGTATGGAACAGGAACAGGCCCCGCTTGCTGTAGGGCAGAATACTCAGAGTATTCGCTGATGTCCCGCAGGGTATCTGGATTGATGAGTCGCTAAAAGCAGGCCACGACTTTGCTGCTTCTAGCCCAGATTCCCTGCATATAGATCCACGCCAGTCCAGAGAGAGAGCCTTAGGCCCAAAAACCTCTGTTCTTATACTCTCTCCCAGGATGCTCTTCTCCTCCCAGAAATCTGTTCTTTATTCCCAGCGAGCTGGGAATCGTAGTTCTCCAGCAATTCAAAAGCATATGTCACTTTAGTAACATATTGGCAGGATGTGATGACATCGAACCTTAGCTGTCACTAGAGGGAAAACATTCTCGCTGTAGCACTGCTGCAGAATGTCATCTGATACTGTAGGTAAAATAGCCAGTACCGGCACCCTGCTACACACAACAATACCGGGCACTTTCACCCCCTACCCAAGCCACTTTTCAGACTTCAGCATTGTTACACTTTAAATGACAATTGTGCAGTCATGCAACAGTGTATTTATAAGATTTTTTTTTTTTTTTTTTAGACAGTTAAGCCTCGTACACACGGGACGACATCGTATACAACAGGTCGTATGAACGACCGTTGTATGCAAAATCAATCATTCGTATGCGCGATTAGAACAGCCGACATATGATGGTCGTACAAGGGGAGTTGTATGAGTAGACTAGAAAACTTGGTCGTACCAACATTGGTCATATGACCGTTGTATCGTGTGTACAGAGCAGTTGGTACAACAAGTTGTATTGTGCAAAACACGCGTGCTCCAAAGTCAGGAATGGCCGGATGCTAATTATATGCACCTGAACGTTCTTTCTGTGGTCGTACGATCGTGTAGTGCAGTTAGTATGCAAGTTACATTATCCAAACATACGATTTGAGATGATCGTAATTACGATCGTCATCCCGTGTGTACGAGGGTTTAGAGCTTTCTTTTGGTGGTATTTAATCACCACAGTTTTTTTTTTATTTGTTTTTTAATTATTTTTTTGCTAAACAAACTTTTCAAAAATTTGAATAAAAAAAAGTTTTCGTTTTGGTTATAATATTTTGCAAATAAGGAATTTTTCTTAAGAAAAGGGCATGTCCCATATCTCCGCAAGGAATGTTTCTTCTTCACTGATGTGTGCTGATGATGCACCACTGATGGGCAATGTTAACCTGTACAGATCAGCACTGATGGCGCTGCACTGATAATCAGGGCAGTGATGATCAGCGCCCCGATTCTCAGTGTAAACAATGTACTCACTGTGCCTTGTCAGTTATCGGTTCTCTTTTCCTCACAGGCGTGTGAGGAGAGAAATGCTAATAACGGGCAAGTCTGTTTACATGTGATCGGCTGTAATTGGACACAGCTGATCTCATGGTAAAGGGCCGCTGTGATTGGCCCTTTACCATGATCTGTGATCAGCTGTGTCCAAACTTGTTCTTGACCAGTGACTCCATGCTGAAGTTATTGAGGTGTACCACTTACTGACCAGTGACGTTATACTAAAGGCATTGCGCTGCACTTGTTCTTGACCAGTGACTCCATGCTAAAGTTGTTGAACTGTACTTGTTCTTGACCAGTAACTCCAGGCTGAAGTCATTGAGCTGTGTTTCTCTTTTTAACAGGGAATCCATGCTTAAGTCATTGACCTACGCCTGTTCTTGACCAGTGACACCATGCTGAAGTCATTGAGCTGCACTTGGAAAATGATAACTTGGTCCCCACTGGGTGGCTACCAGGGGCCTAAAACAGTAAGAGGGTACCACATCCCTATTATAAGAAGATTGGAGAACAGCACAAAGCAGAAAAAGTGGGACTTTTCCGGTACCGTACAAAGTTTATACTACACAGAAATTATAAAAAAGATAAAGTTTATTGGTTTACTTTAAAAACATGTTTAAAATGCACTTGGAACCCCTAAACTACTGCAGGGAAGTGGGCTACATCCCCATTGATAGAAATAAGACCCCCCCAAATCCACATAGTGACTGTGATAGAAACAACATTCATAAAGGTATAGGCTAGGAACCATAGCCAAAGTAGGAAACAGGTTAGTACATTAGGGGATATTTGTTTGAAGGAGTGTGGGATGTAGATGACGTAGACCCACGACCGTGCAATGTAGTTCTTTCTTTACATGTTTCGCCTTTTTGTTTAAAGCTTCCTCAGAAGATCAAGGGGTTCAGTATATGAACTTTTCTCCTGTAAACGACAGACATGTACGTACATATAATATGATAAGACATCAAAGATCGAAACCATTTAGGAAACATTCATCATGTCCGTTGGACATATATAATAGATTAATATGCTTGTCAACTCACTTGGCAACCTGTGTGGCCCTAGGCTGGTAAAAAATGGTCATGCCAACACCCCAAAGCCCACCAAAAATTCGCAGATGTGGGGGCGTACTTAGTAGACAGTACCCTATAATGAAATATGTTTGTAATTATTCACTCTATATAGTTATGGGGTAGATGTTCACAATTATAAATTAAAATATAATCTTATACTAACAAAATTACACAAAGGGTGGAGGGGGAAGGGGGGGGGAAGGGGAAGAAAAAAAAAAAAGCACTTGTTCTTGATTAGTGACTCCATGCAGAAGTCCTTGTGCTGTGTTTTTTTTTTACCAGTGACTCCATGCTGAAGTTATTGAGATGTACCACTTCCTGACCAGTGACATTATACTGAAATCATTGCGCTGTGCTTGTTCTTGACCAATGACTCCATGCTGGTCATTGAGGTGTACCACTTCCTAACCAGTGGCTCCATGTTAAAGTCATTGCGCTGTGCTTGTTCTTGACCAATGACTCCATGCTGGTCATTGAGGTGTACCACTTCCTAACCAGTGGCTCCATGCTGAAGTCATTGCGCTGTGCTTGTTCTTGACCAATGACTCCATGCTGGTCATTGAGGTGTACCACTTCCTAACCAGTGGCTCCATGCTGAAGTCATTGCGCTGGGCTTGTTCTTGACCAATGACTCCATGCTGGTCACTGAGGTGTACCACTTCCTAACCAGTGACTCCATGCTGAAGTCATTGCGCTCTGCTTGTTCTTGACCAATGACTCCATGCTGGTCATTGAGGTGTACCACTTCATGACCAGTGGCTCCATGCTGAAGTCATTGTGCTGTACTTGTTCTTAACCAATCCAGTGGCTCCATGCTGAAGTTATTGAGGTATACCACTTCCTGACCAGTGACGTTATACTGAAGTCATTGGGCTGTGCTTGTTCTTGACCAATGACTCCATTCTGGTACCACTTTAAGGCCAACCGCCCTCATTATACTGTGGCAAGGTGGTCTGCTCCCACGAATTGCCGTAGCTGTATGGTGGCGCGGGAACTCACTTTTGTGGACGCATGCGCGCTCCCATTGACCAGCGAGGGAGCCAATCAGCAGGTGGGGCGGACTCGATGTCCGCTGGACACCCACGATCGATACCCGCAGTGACAGATCCCTGTCCTGACAGGGGAGATCACACAGTTCCTATGCAGGAAGACGGATCTGTGTGTTTCCCCAGTCACACAGCCCCCCATACAGTTAGAAACACCTCCCAAGGAACACATTTAACCCTTTGATCGCCCCTGATGTTAACCCCCTTCCCTGCCAGTGCCATTAGTACAATAACAGTGCATATTTTTAGCACTGATTACTGTAATAATGTCACTGGTTCTCAAAAAAAGTGTCAAAAATGTCAGTTAGGTGTCCAATCTGTCCGCTGGAATGTCGCAGTCCTGCTAAAAATCGCTGATCGCCGCCATTACTAGTATAAAAAAAAAAATGCCATAAATCTATCCCATATTTTGTAGACGTGATAGCTTTTGCGCAAACCAATCAATATAAGCTTATTGCGATTTTTTTTTTACAAAAAATATGTAGCAGAATACCTATCGGCCTAAATTGATGAAGAATTGTTTTTTGTTTTTTTTTGGAAATGTGTTATAGCAAAAAGTAAAAAATTTTGTTTATTTTTAAAAATTGTCGCTCTTTTTTTGTTTATAGCACAAAAAAAATGCAGAGGTGATCAAATACCTCCAAAAGAAAGCTCTATTTGTGATGTCTTCAATCTAATGGTCAACATCCTACATCCTCTGAGCCCAAGTTGTCCTTGACCTGCCTCAGCATGTGACTGGACAGTGAAAGGAGAAGCAGCACAGTGATGAGCTCATGTCTCTGCCTTCCTTTAACCCTTTCTCTTCCTTATTTCTCCTCCTTGCTGCTACACTCCCTCCTTTCCCTTATTCCTCATTCCCTTACCCCCCTACTCTTTTTGGCAACTAAGTTTATTGCTTCATAACTGTCACTTTAAGGAACTCCTCCCCCCATCCTTCCATAACCTACCCCCCAAAACGCTTCGCTCGTATCACACTTGATGATGCATTGTAAGAAAAGTTTAAAAACAAATAATAAAAATAAAATATTCAAATTATAAAACTAAAATAAGAATAAAGATTAATAAAACATTACTGATAACAATAATAATATAAAAAAGCATAATAATAAAATAATGATATACAATTAGAATAATAAAAAAATCAGTAATAATAATATTTAAAAAAAATATATTACAATATTATACATAAATAAAATAATAATAAAAAAGTAATTTCCGATGTGTTTCTCTACGCTTGATGGCACTCATATCCCATTCTTTGTAATTGCGCCTGTTCGCATTTTGGCACACGATCACTTGTTTACTGGACGTCCTACACTCAGAGAAGTACAGGATATATATATATATATATATATATATATATATATACAGTGGGTACGGAAAGTATTCAAACCCCCTTAAATGTTTCACTCTTTGTTATATTGCAGCCATTTGCTAAAATCATTTAAGTTAATTTTTCCCTCATTAATGTACACACAGCACCCCATATTGACAGAAAAACACAGAATTGTTGACATTTTTGCAGATTTATTAAAAAAGAAAAACTGAAATATCACATGGTCCTAAGTATTCAGACCCTTTGCTCAGTATTTAGTAGAAGCACCCTTTTGATCTAATACAGCCATGAGTCTTTTTGGGAAAGATGCAACAAGTTTTTCACACCTGGATTTGGGGATCCTCTGCCATTCCTCGTTGCAGATCCTCTCCAGTCCTGTCAGGTTGGATGGTAAACGTTGGTGGACAGCCATTTTTAGGTCTCCGCAGAGATGCTCAAATGGGCCATTCAAGAACAGTCACTGAGTTGTTGTGAAGCCACTCCTTCGTTATTTTAGCTGTGTGCTTAGGGTCATTGTCTTGTTGGAAGGTAAACCTTCGGCCCAGTCTGAGGTCCTGAGCACTCTGGAGAAGGTTTTCATCCAGGATATCCCTGTACTTGGCCGCATTCATCTTTCCCTCGATTACAACCAGTCGTCCTGTCCCTGCAGCTGAAAAACACCCCCACAGCATGATGCTGCCACCACCATGCTTCACTGTTGGGATTGTATTGGACAGGTGATGAGCAGTACCTGGTTTTCTCCACACATACCGCTTAGAATTAAGACCAAAAAGTTCTATCTTGGGCTCATCAGACCAGAGAATCTTATTTCTCACCATCTTGGAGTCCTTCAGGTGTTTTTTTAGCAAACTCCATGCGGGCTTTCATGTGTCTTGCACTGAGGAGAGGCTTCTGTTGGGCCACTCTGCCATAAAGCCCTGATTGGTGGAGGGCTGAAGTGATGGTTGACTTTCTACAACTTTCTCCCATCTCCCGACTGCATCTCTGGCGCTCAGCCACAGTGATCTTTGGGTTCTTCTTTACCTCTCTCACCAAGGCTCTTCTCCCCCGATAGCTCAGTTTGGCCGGACGGCCAGCTCTAGGAAGGGTTCTGGTTATCCCAAACACCTTCCATTTAAGGATTATGGAGGCCACTGTGCTCTTAGGAACCTTAAGTGCAGCAGAAATTTTTTTGTAACTTTGGCCAGATCTGTGCCTTGCCACAATTCTGTCTCTGAGCTCTTCAGGCAGTTCCTTTGACCTCATGATTCTCATTTGCTCTGACATGCACTGTGAGCTGTAAGGTCTTATGGCTCGTACACACGGGACGACGATCGTGCGCACGACCGTGTTGAATCGTACGTTGACGGTCGTATGTAGCCCACTGACATGCACACGACGGTCGTACATACAACTTGCGGCCGGCCGAACGTGATGACGCGAACGAGCGTATAATGAGGAAGTAGCGTCACCTTTTGGGCTCCTTTCTAATTTCATGTTAGTTGAAAGTGGACTTGGCGCATGCGTGTTTAGCACAATACAACTTTGTTGAACACAGCTGCTCTACACACGACTCAACGGTCGTATGCGAGCTTGTTGACACGACCAAGTTTTCTAGTCTGCACATACAACTCCCACGAACGACCGTCGTACGTTCAACTGTTGAAAGCGCCGCCACAGACGATCAATTCTGCATGCAACGGTCGTGAGTACGACGTGTTGAACACGATCGTCGTCCCGTGTGTACGAGGCTTTATATAGACAGGTGTATGGCTTTCCTAATCAAGTCCAATCAGTATAACCAAACACAGCTGGACTCAAATGAAGGTGTAGAACCATCTCAAGGATGATCAGAAGAAATGGACAGCACCTGAGTTAAATATATGAGTGTCACAGCAAAGGGTCTGAATACTTAGGACCATGTGATATTTCAGTTTTTCTTTTTTAATAAATCTGCAAAAATGTTAACACTTCTGTGTTTTTCTGTCAATATGGGGTGCTGTGTGTACATAATGAGGGGAAAAAATGAACTTAAATGATTTTAGCAAACGGCTGCAATATAACAAAGAGTGAAAAATTGAAGGGGGTCTGAATACTTTCCGTACCCACTGTAGATATATATATTTTATTTAGAGTAATCAGGTGTTTTTGGCCCCAAAGACTTCAAGGTAAATGCATGACATGCGTTTTTGCGTTTGAAGAACCGCTTTCCTCCCCTTACCCAGGAAACAAACGCCTGAAGCTTCACTTGTGCAGAACGTTTAGAACAACGCCTCAAAAATATGAGCAAAAAATTTGCAAAAGTAAACAAAACTATAAAATCACCAAAAAATGTGCACCGTTCGCTCGTGATCTGTCCAGGCTCGCTGACATTTATTTCACATATTGTGCAAAGTGTCCTTATATTGTTTTCTTTCTATATCATGTAATAAAACTGATTTAAAAATCTACAGAAAAAAATATTTTCTATCTCCATGTAATCAATGTGTGGATGCAATGCCGTGTGAGCGCCCCCTTCTGGGTGTTCTCAGCCACTGCACGTCCTCTGCACTTCTATCGGGCGTGCCAGCCTAGCCAAATACAATCCCTCCCCCTCCTCCTCCTCTTCACCCGCGTGTGTATGGCGGACCCGCCCCTTACTGCGCGCCCCCGGCTTCCATCTCCACACCGGGCAAACTTTTGCTGGGGAACGCGCCTCGACGTCACGCTTAGCAACCCTCTGGGCTGTCTGCGCGTCCTAGTGACCGGCGCGCTCCCGAGATCAGAGTGAGACGTCCCTGAGTTGACCGGTCCGAGTCACCGAGCGGGTGAGAGCTGTGGAGGGGGGACGGTGGGGGGGCAACCGGGGTGTACGGGAGGAAAGTTTATCAGTGAGAGGCACCGGGGTGTCAAATGTTTTCTATCTTTATTTATACTTGTGTGAGTGACACTGCCCCCCCCCCCCAGCCTCACTGTGCTGTATATCAGTGTGACCTCATCACCTATTATTATTATTATTATCATATATATATTATCATTTATTATTATTATTATTATGTGTTCTTATTATTTGTAATAATACTATTATCATCAGTATTTATATTATCATTTATTATTATTATTATCATATATAAATTATCATTTATTATTATTATTATTATTATCATATATATATTATCATTTATTATTATTATTATCATATATATTTTATTATTATTATTATTATCATATATATATTATCATTTATTATTATTATTATTATTATTATTATTATTATTATTATTATTATGTGTTCTTATTATTTGTAATAATACTATTATCATCAGTATTTATATTATCATTTATTAGTATTATTATTATTATTATTATTATTATTATTATATGATTAAAATAATATTTATGATAATAGTAATGTTATTATTATTTTTTATTATTATTTGTTTATTATTATTATTGGTTACTGTTTGACAATATAATAATATTATTATGTATCTTATCATCATTATTATTATTATTATTATTAATAATAGTTTATAGTATTACATACACACTAATACAGTATCTGACAAAAGTAAGTACACCTCTCACATTTTTGTAAATATTTTATTCTATCTTTTCATGTGACAACACTGAAGAAATAACACTTTGCTACAATGTAAAGTAGTGAGTGTACAGCTTGTATAACAGTGTAAATTTACTGTCCCCTCAAAATAACTCAACACACAGCCCTTAAAGCGGTTGTCTACCCATTTAAAAAAATAAAAAATGAAAACCTGCAAGACAATAGCATAATGAGCTAGTATGCATACTAGCTCATTATGAAATACTCACCTTGGAGCGAAGATCTGACTGGGGTGCTCGGTCCCCTCTGAGGGAGCAGACATCTTCCCTCGGGTCTTGCTTCTGGGTACGCAGCTCCAGCGCTGTGACTGGCCGGAGCCGCGAGACATCACTCCCGCGCATGCACGCGGGACCCGTCTTCCCGGAAAGGTCCAGCCCTATTGCCGGGACATACACGGCGCATGCGCCGTAACGCCGCAGCATCTTGGAGAGGGAAAATCTAAACCATGTAGGTTTAGGAGATATTCATTTTACCTACAGGTAAGCCTTATTATAGGTTTACCTGTAGGTAAAAGTACTAAAATTGGGTAGACAACGGCTTTAATGTCTAAACCGCTGGCAACAAAAGTGAGGACACCCCTAAGGCCCCCTGTTCACACACACGGACCGTTTGTCCATTTTTCATCCATCCGTTGACGGATGAAAAATGGACATTAATGCAACTCTATGGAAAAACGGATGATCATTCATTTGCATCCATTTTCATCCGCTTCCATCAACATACGTTTTTTTGAACGGACAAAAGTCCTTACTTTTCATCCGTCAAAAAAACGGATCAGATGAAAAACGGATGTAAACGGACGAACGGTCAGTTTTTCATCCGTTTTTGCATTGGTAGTGGATGTAAAAAAACTGATGACCACAGATGAAAAAGCGGATGAAAAATCGGATGAAAAACAGATGAATACTTCATCCATTTTAATGTGACTGAACTGATGAATGGTCCGTATGTGTGAAAGGACCCTAAGTGAAAATGTCCAAATTGGGCACAAAGTGTCAATATTTTGAGTGGCCACCATTATTTTCCAGCACTGCCTTAACCCTCTTGAACATGGAGTTCACCAGAGCTTCACAGGTTGCCATTGGAGTCCTCTTCCTCCATGATGACATCACAGAGCTGGTGGATGTTAGAGACCTTGCGCTCCTCCACCTTCCATTTGAGGATGCCCCACAGATGCTCACTAGGGTTTAGGTCTGGAAACATGCTTGGCCAGTCCATCATTTTTACCCTCAGCTTCTTTAGCAAGGCGGTGGTCATCTTGGAGGTGTGTTTGAGGTCGTTATCATGTTAGAATACTGCCCTGCGGCCCAGTGTCCGAAGGGAGGGGATCATGCTGTGCTTCAGTATGTCACAGTACATGTTGGCATTCATGGTTCCCTCAATGAACTATAGCTTCCCAGTGCCAGCAGCACTCATGCAGCCCCAGACCATGACACTCCCACCACCATGCTTGACTGTAGGCAAGACACACTTGTCTTTGTATTCCTCACCAGGGCTGGTGCAAGGATTTTTGACACCCTAGGCGAAATCTCATTTTGCCGCCCCTTGGCTCCACCCCTGACTCCACCCCTTTTCGGAGTATGCAGAGCGGCCGTCCAGCCTCTGATCCCCATGTCCCATGACATGCCAGGATGCATCCTGCACAGCACCCTCCACATGGGGTTGGGGGGTGGCTATGGTGCTGGCCAGTGACTGTAGCGATATGCATAACATGCCAGAATGCACAGTGACTTCCGGGGGAGGGGGGGTGTGTTGCTGCCAGCCATGGCTCTCCTCTCCATTTGACTGACATGATTGAGGCAGAGCGGCCTCCTTGACTGCACTGATGACATGATCGAGGCAGCTGCCAGCCGCGGCTCTCCTCTCTGATCACATGAATTAATGCAGAGCAGCCAGTGACAGATCAACAGTGGCCAGGCGCCCTAGGCGGCAGCGCGCCCTAGGCGACCACCTACTCTGCCTAGTGGAAGAGCCGGCCCTGCTCCTCACCTGGTTGCCACCACACACGCCTGGCACCATCTGAACCAAATAAGTTTATCTTGGTCTCATCAGACCACAGGACATGGTTCCAGTAATCCATGTCCTTAGTCTGCTTGTCTTCAGCAAACTGTTTGCGGGCTTTCTTGTGCATCATCTTTAGAAGAGGCTTCCTTCTGGGATGACAGCCATGCAGACCAATTTGATGCAGTGTGTGGCGTATGGTCTGAGCACTGACAGGCTGACCCCCACCCCTTCAACCTCTGCAGCAATGCTGGCAGCACTCATAGGTCTATTTCCCAAAGACAACCTCTGGATAAGACGCTGAGCACTGCACTCAACTTCTTTGGTCGACCATGGCAAGGCCTGTTCTGAGTGGAACTTTTCCTGTTAAACCGCTGTATGGTCTTGGCCACCGTGCTGCAGCTCAGTTTCAGGGTCTTGGCAATCTTCTTATAGCCTAGGCCATTTTTATGTAGAGCAACAATTCTTTTTTTCAGATCCTCAGAGAGTTCTTTGCCATGAAGTGCCATGTTGAACTTCCAGGGACCAGTATGAGAGAGTGAGAGCGATAACACCAAATTTAACACACCTGCTCCCCATTCACACCTGAGACCCTAACACTAATGAGTCACATGACACCGGGGAGGGAAAATGGCTAATTGGGCCCAATTTGGCCATTTTCACTTAGGGGTGTACTCACTTTTGTTGCCAGTGGTTTAGACATTAATGGCTGTGTGTTGAGTTATTTTGAGGGGGCAGCAAATTTACACTGTTATACAAGCTGTACACTCACTACTTTACATTGCAGCAAAGTGTCATTTCTTCAGTGTTGTCACATGAAAAGATATAATAAAATATTTACAAAAATGTGAGGGGTGTACTCACTTTTGTGAGATGCTGTATATAGTATTATTAGTAGTAATAGTAGTAGTAGCATTAACATTTTATCCTTATCTATTATTATTATTTCTATTATTATCGTTTGATGATGATTACTACTACTAATATTAATAATAATATTTATGTCAGGGGTATTGAATTAAAATCAGATCCCTCCTCTTCTTTTATTACAATTCCCCCTTTCACATAATACCCTCCCCCCCCCCCACAGTGGTGTCCTCTGCCCCCTTTCACATCACATCCCCCCACAGCCTACACTATACTTTCCCCCGTCTCCTGTGGTGACA
>BLSH010489183.1:263983-280309 GCA_018402905.1 Glandirana rugosa | reverse complement strand
TGACACCCCTCACCACCCACCCACTGACACCCCTCACACCCACCCACTGACACCCCTCACCACCCACCCACTGACATCCCTCACACCCACCCACTGACACCCCTCACCACCCACCCACTGACACCCCTGTATCCTAATCGTGATGCATCACTGAATCAAATCGAATCGTTGACCTGATAATCGTAAATGAATTGAATCGTGAGGCCAGTGAAGATGCGCATCCCTAATAGATACAGTACAGTGTAGGGATCCACCGATATATCAGTAACTGACCAAATATGCACCAAAATGTGGCAACAGAAGGGCAAAGGACCAGTGTGAAGACATAGAATTTAAAGGGATGCATTTTTCTTTTTTTTTTGCAAAAGCGCTTCAAAAACTGAAAGTCAAATACAATACAATTATACAGGGCTTGGCAAATGTTCTTTGAATCTTTGAGCCAGCTAAAAAAGTTAGGAGCCAGTTTTTAACTGTCACAGTCCCCAAAACAGCTGTATGTCCCCGTCACATCTGTCACAGTCCCCAAAACAGCTGTCTGTCCCCGTCACATCTGTCTGTCCCCGTCACATCTGTAACCATACACAAAACATCTGTCACAGTCCCCAAACATCTGTCTGTCCCCGTCACATCTGTCGCCATACACAAAACATCTGTCTGTCCCCCGTCACATCTGTCGCCATACACAAAACATCTGTCACAGTCCCCAAAACATCTGTCACAGTCCCTGTCACATCTGTCACAGTCCCCAAAACAGCTGTATGTCCCCGTCACATCTGTCACAGTCGCCGTCACATCTGTCACAGTCCCCAAAACATCTGTATGTCCCCGTCACGTCTGTCACAGTCCCCAAAACATCTGTCTGTCCGCCAACACCAAATAAACTCCGATTTGGATTATTTTTACCAAAGAATTGTAGCAGTATCATTTTTGGTCAAAATTTATGAAGAGAAATTACTTATTTGCAAAATTTTATAACGGAAACAAAGAAAAATGCATTGTTTTTGAAATTTTCAGTCTTTTTTAATTTATAGCGCAAAAAATAAAAAACCCAGGGGTGATTAAATACCACCAAAAGAAAGCTCTATTTGTGTGAAAAAAATGATAAAAATTTCATATTGGTACAGTGTCGCATGACCGCGCAATTGTCATGCGACACTGTACTGTGCAATAGCACATGAAAGCTGAAAATTGGTCCGGGAAGGAAGGGGGTTTAAGTGCCCAGTATTGAAGTGGTTAAAAAATGCACTGTCACTGTACTAATGACACTGTCAGGGAAGGGGTTAACATCAGGGGCGATCAATGGGTTAAATGTGTTCCCTGGGAGTGCTTTCTAATGGTGGGGGAGGTGCTTTGACTGGGGGAATGTAAAGATTCATGTTCCTGCTTAGCAGGAACACAGGATCAGCACGTTTCCCTGGCAGAATGGCGGTTTGCCTTGTTTACATAGGCAAACCACCATTCTGCCTTTCTCCTGAAAGATCAGCGGGTCTCGGCGGACATTGCGTCCCCTAGACCCGCTGATTGGCTCTTGCTGTGTCTAATCACAGCGGGAGCAGGTAGCTGGCAGTACAGGCGCACGCGCCTCAGACCCTGAAGTGTCAGATCACATACCAGGTACGTGATCTGGCGCAGAGCAGTCGCTAAGTGGTTAAAGTGATTGTAAACAATCACCTTGTAAAACAACCTACAGTATTCAGTTTAAAATAAAAATGAAAGCCAAACATTTGCGTACAGTTATAAATAAACATTATAAACACCTTTTTTCCCCTTTTTTATAAGTGATCACATATCGTCTGTTCTCAGCTGCATAAGAGCTGAGCAGAGGAGAAACAGCAGTACACCAAGCTTCCCAGTGAATGGGTGTGCAGCGGGGATGTGCGTCAGTACAAGTCTGATCATTGGAGGAGAGCAGGCTGAGTTCCCAGCACAGCCAGAAAATTGACTACACCGTGCTCTCATTCCTAGTGTGGTCAGTTTTTAATAGGAAAGCAGAGGGACTGGCGGGAACACCAGTAATTTCACATAAAGGTAGCAATACAAAGAGAACAGGAGACTTTCTCATATAAATACATGGTACAGCTGGCACATATCAGGAATATGCAATGTCTGGTTTGCATAGTCTTTAAGAGTGGCAGCCGTTCACACGAGGCGCAGGGGCGCCGCCCCCCCTAGTCCATGCGCCCGGCCCCTAATCTACATGCAGGGTGCCGGACGCATGGATTTTAATGAGGTTTCTTTTTTTTTTTGAAGCACGTGATTAGAGCCTGAAGCTCTAATTGGCTTCAAAAAGGGTGGACTATGGGTGCAGAACACTGCACCCTGAGCTCACCCAGTTGTGTGACATTAGCACATTAATATTCACTAATGTCTTCGTAGAGTGACCCTCCTGCCCGTGTTCAGCACCCGATCTTCCATGAGGCTGATGCGATTTAGGGATTGGGAGCAGTGTACCCCATATTTTTGCCCAGTTTAAAACCTAAGTTTAGAAAAAAATGTTTTTAAAAAATCAGCACAAGGGATGTTACTACATTTAAGGCAAAGTGTCCCTTGTGCTGGTGCTAGCTTAACCACTTGCCGACCGACTGCCCGCCGCAGCGTGACAGCGGGAAAGTGGCTCGTTATCATGAACCGCCGTCACCTGATTGCGGCCGCGCTAACTAGTATTGTGAGCTTGCGCTCTCACTGTGTTCCCGGGGGGCCAGGGAGCGGGTACACGGGCTACCCTCGATGGCACTCCTGCAGTGAGAGAACGGACGTAAGTAAACACGGATCTCCGTTCTGACAGAGGGGGAAGGGCTGTGATCACAGGCTTCCTGTATATGAAAGCTGTGATCACTCCCCTCCCCCTGCCGGCCCAGCCCCCATACAGTTAGAACACACTGAGGGAACACAGTTAACCCTTAGAGTGCCCCCTCCAGGTTAACCCCTTCACTGCCAATGGCATTTACACAGTAATCTGCATTTTTATAGCACTGATCGCTGTGTAAATTCCAATGGTCCCAAAAAAGTGTTAAAATGGTCCGACATGTCCACTGAAATATCACAGTACCTCTGAAAATCGCAGATCGCCGCCATTACTAGTAAAAATAAATAAAAACCCCAGAAATTAATTCTCATCATTCCTAAATGCGGCAACTTTTGCGCAAACCAATCAATAAACGTAGATTGCGATTTTTTTTTAACAAAAATATGAGGAGGAATATAAATCGGCCAAAACCGATGAAAAAAAAATGTTTTTATATATTTTTTTTTTTTTGGATTTGTATTTTAGCAAAAAGTAAGAATTTTTTTTTTTTTTGCAAAATTGTCGCTCTTTTTTTGTTTTTTGCGGTGATCAGAAATGACGCAGAGGTGATCAAATACCACCAAAAGGAAGCTCTATTTGTGGAAAAAAAAGGATGCAAATTTAGTTTGGGTACAACATCGCACGACTGCGCAATTGTCAGTTAAAGTGATGCAGTGCCGAATTGCAAAAAGTGCTCTGGTCCTAAAGGGTGAAATCCTTCCGGGGCTGAAGTGGTTAAAAAGTGTGGAAATCCAAAATCCCTCCCTTCCATACCCTGCAGCTGTAATCTTATGGTGCTGTGGGAGTTTTGTTGAGAGTTAGCTTCGCTTTGTTTTGGAGGTATAGAAGGTATGAGATATCCCAGGATGCACTGGGAAACCAACAAGCGAACCAAAAAGGTGTCATTAGCAGTCACTTCTGGTTCATATGTATATACTTTGGGAGTGTCTGCTGCAGACATCACATCTGGTGTGCAGCGTGGAGCAGCAGAAAGGTGAGCGGGGCCCGGACTGGAGCAGAGCAGCTAGCAGATGGCACATGTGGTGTGCAACATGGGAACACTATAGCAGCAGGTGAACAGAACTGGAGAGTGAGGACTGAGCAGTGGAGGATCAGCAGAGCTGGGGGATTGAAACAGGAGAAACACAGATGGCACATGTGGTGCGCAGCATGGGCGCAATATAGCAAAAGGTGAGCAAGGGCAGGAGAGAGAAGGATCAGCAAACCAGAGGATTAGCAGAGATGGAGGTTATTATTAAGTGGGGGATCAATGGAGCTCAGGGTTACTACTGACCAGGGGATCAGCAGAGCTGGGGGTCACTACTGAGTAGGTGATCTGCAGAGCTGGAGGTCACTACTGAGTGGGTGATCTGCAGAGATGAGGCACTATTGTGTGGGGCATCAGCGGAGCTGGGGGTACTACTGATCAGGAGATCTGCTGAATGAGGTTACTAATAAGCTGAAGATCTGCTGAACGGGGATGCTAATGAGCTGGTGATCTGCTGAACTGGGGTTCTAATGACCTGAGGTTCTACTGGCCCCCTTTAAAGCAAATAGAATATCAACACACAGGAAATTTGCCAAGCTTCATTAAAGCTTCAAACAAGCATCAATGAAGCATCACCAAACCATCAAAAACACCAAAAACAGCATGTTGAAGCGGTAGGTCAGGGGTCTCCAAACTTTTTAAACAAAGGGCCAGTTTACTGTCCTTCAGGCTTTAGGGGGCCTGTACTGTAGCCAGTGTGAGTAGAAAATGACCTAGCATCTGTGGGAGTAAACACTGCTCCATCATTAGTTTTAACAGAAGGAATAGTGCCCAATTTTTAGCAGGAGGAATAGCTCCCCATTATTGGTATCATTGAGAGGAATAGTGCCCCATCATTGGTGTCAGTGGGAGGAATAGTGCCTTATCATTGGTGTCAGTGGGAGGAATAGTGCCCCATCATTGGTGTCAGTGGGAGGAATAGTGCCCCATCATTGGTGTCAGTGGGAGGAATAGTGCTCCATCATTAGTTTTAGTAGGAGGAATAGTGCCCCATCATTGGTGTCAGTGGAAGGAATAGTGCCCCGTCATTGGTATCAGTGGGAGAAATTGTGCCCCATTGTTGGTGTCAGTGGGAGGAATACTGACCCATCATTGGCATCAGTGGGAGGAATAGTACACCATCATTGGTGTCAGTGGGAGACATTGTGCCTCATCATTGGTGTCAGTGGGAAGAATAGTGCCCGATCATTGGTGTCAGTGGGAGGAATAGTGCCCCATCATTGGTGTCAGTGGGAGGAATAGTGCTCCATCATTGGTTTTAGTAGGAGGAATAGTGCCCCATCATTGGTATCAGTGGGAGGAATAGTGCCCCATCACTGGTGTCAGTGGGAGAAATTGTGCCCCATCATTGGTGTCAGTGAGAGGAATAGTACCCCATCATTGGGGTCAGTGGGAGGAATAGTGCCCCATTATTGGTATCAGTGGGAGGAATAGTGCCCCATCATTGGTGTCAGTGGGAGAAATTGTGCCCCATCATTGGTGTCAGTGAGAGGAATAGTATCCCATCATTGGGGTCAGTGGGAGGAATAGTGCTCCATCATTGGTGTCAGTGGGAGAAATTGTGCCCCATCATTGGTGTCAGTGAGAGGAATAGTACCCCATCATTGGGGTCAGTGGGAGGAATAGTGCTCCATCATTGGTGTCAGTGGGGGGAATAGTCCCCCATCATTGGTATCAGTGGGAGAAATTGTGCCCCATTGTTGGTGTCAGTGGGAGGAATAGTGCCCCATCATTGGTCTTAGCAGGAGGATTAGTGCCCCATCGATGATGTCAGTTGGAAGGAGGGCCGCATCTGGCCCCCGGGCCGCAGTTTGGAGACCACTGCGTTAGGCACTTTAATGTATGGTCAAGTCGAAGCAAGTGTAAATGAGCCCTTGGTGCACTGGGAGACACAGATACAGGTCTGGTCCTGCAGCCTATTGCACAAAGGGTCTAAGGGCCCAATTACATGTGAGCAATGTGGGAGCATAGTGTTTTTCCTGTGTTTTTTTTTTTCTGCTCATTTTTGCGCAATATGTAGGGCAGCCTCCATGCTCCAGAAACGTGCCAAAGTAGCTCCTGTACCCTTTTTTGGAGCTGACTGTGGTATGTTTTTGAATATCGTATTTTTGCGACAAAATGCCTGTTTCTTTAGAGCATTTGGGGTGCCTTTATCAAGGAATGACACCCTAACGCACAGTATGGTTTTTGTCACGCTTTTAGCGCAACCCGAAAACTCTTCCAAGTTGCTTAGATGTGAACAGGGCCAAAATTTTAAAAGGTCCTAACCCACCTTTGCAGAACTTTCAAGTGTGCTAATGCATGCAAAACATACATCAAAGGCCCGCGTTACTATGTAACTAAAACAATTGACGTAATGCTTGCTGCTTGTGCTGGAAGACAAGGAGCAATGTGCAAAGCAGAGTGACCTATAGCTACCAATTAACCACGTTCTTTCAAGATATGTCTTTGTTTTAGAAAACAAAAGTTGCTCTAAGCATTTTTACCCCGACAGCTCCCTGAAAGTGAATGTAACCCAAGAACAATGTAATATATTGCAGCTGACCAGCTCTTCAAGTCCATTCACACTTGTGTGATTTAAAAATTGTGTGATTTCCTTTGCGTAATTACAGTGCGACTTTGGATCAGTACGACTTTATTGCATCTCTGGCTATGACCAATGTGATTGCTTTTGCTCTACATGTATATCATGCAGATGCAAATTTCATGCAACTTTTGAGGGTTCCCATTGAAGTCTGTGACCCTAAAGTCGTGGGAAAGTCGGACCGAGGTAGTCCCAGAGGATCAGCAGAGCTGGGAATTACTACTGAGTGGGGGACCAAAATAATGCAGGGATTACTTTACTTTGGGGTCCGAAGTCGCATGACAAGTCGCACAAGTGTGAATGGGGCCTTAGATGTGGGAGCGATATAACTGATAACAAGCAGCAGGGGCAGAAAGCCCAAAAAAAATCGCAAGATATCTGTCAAGATCAGTGCTATTTTTTGCACCTATCAAACAGATATAATAAAACACGTCCAATAGTACAAGTAACAGACCAAAAGGGAGCAAATAAGAGAAGTTCATTGTTAGCGTTTATATACTTTAACCACAGACACCTACACCTTAGGAGTAGATGTGTTAGTTTTACTATAAATTCACTTTTAACTTTGTACTCTGTTCCAGATGGGGGGGAAAGGGAGCGGGGACAGGTTTGCTCTATACCCCAAAATAATTTTCAGTAATAATATTGAAATTAAAGAAATGGTATTAATGGCTGTAAAATAAACACAGACTGTCGAAATTGTAGCTCTCCCTATCATGGTGATCAGCAAAGAAATGCCAGTTTGCTTTGATGGTCGGTGGAAAAGGGCCCCCTTACATTGGTGGTCAGTGTAGCACCCTGTTACGCTGATGGTCAGAGGAAACCTCTGATTGGTGGTCAGTGGAATAGTGCCCCCTTACATTGGTGGTCAGTTGAGAAGAGACTTCTCTGTTTGGTGGACAAGTGCCCTCTTACATTGGTGTGTAGTGTAGCACCCTGTTACGCTGGTGGTCAGAGGAAACCTCTTTGACTGGTGGTCAGTGGAATAGTGCTCCCTTACATCGGTGGGCAGAAGAAAAGAGACTTGTTTGTTTTGTGATCAGTGAACTGCTCCCTTACTTTGATGGTCAGTGGAGAAGAGACATCTTATATACAGTAGGTGTATAGGTGGTCAGTGGAGAAGAGACATCTTATATACAGTAGGTGTATAGGTGGTCAGTGGAGAAGAGACATCTTATATACAGTAGGTGTATAGGTGGTCAGTGGAGAAGAACCATCTTATATAGTTGGTCGGTGGAGAATGACCTTAATAGAATGGTGGTCAATGGGAAGAATGCCCCCCTTACAGATAGCTAAAAAAAAGATGATTGTGTCAGTGGTTACACGTTGGAGAGGCAGAAATCCTTGCTTAAGGAACCTCTAGCAACCTATGAAGAAACCCTAGGGGTCCATGAAAAACTGGTAGAGAAAGAATGAATCTACAGATTTCTAGACAGATCCATGTCCACCATCCAGCTGATGTTAAAGAGGAAGTAAACCCTGATGGGGTTTACTTCCTCTATGTTACCCTGCAATGTAAAAGCATAATGGGCTACTTTGCATCGCATATTAGCCCATTATGTGCCACTTACCTGCATTGGAAGCCTGCGATGTCCCCGCTCCAGGCCACGTCCATCTTCTGCCCCTCTTCCTTCCGCATGTGCACAGGAGCCACCAGTCACAGCACTATCTCAGTGAAGGAACAGCACAGAGGCCGTTTCTTCACTGCGTGTGTGCCCAATGATGTGTGTGCCCAATGCATCATTGGGCACATGCAAGTACACTGCATATCTCCTAAACCGTTCCTTACTATAGGCTTACCTGTAGGTTAAAGTGGTTTTCACGGGTTGACAACCACTTTAAATACATTGTATAGTGATTGAAAAAAGTTTATTGTCCTTCAAACTTTAGGGGGGCCTCACTGTGGCCAGTGGGAGTGGAAGTTTTCCTGGCATCAGCGGGAGTAAATATCACCACATTTGGTATCAGTGAGAGGAATTGTGCTGCATCATTGGTGTCAGTGGAAGAACTAGTACCCCATCATTGGTGTCAGGGGAAGAACTAGTACCCCATCATTGGTGTTAGTGGAAGAACTAGTACCCCATCATTGGTGTCAGTGGAAGAAAGTGCCCCATTGTTGGTATCAGTTGGTGTCTTGTATCAGATGGAAGAATAGTGTCCCAAGGGCCAGATAAAGATAAGCAAAGGGCCGCATTTGCGCCCTGGGCCGCAGTTTGGAGACCCCTGCATTAGGTTAAAATGCCTTTCGTGCTGCACATGCCCCCCCCCCTTATAGTTACATGAGTCGGATCCTGATCCAGTGATGTGTGTGAGAGAGGAGGAGGAATCAGATGAAGAGAATTGGGGCTGCTCTGTGCGAAAACATTTCACAGAGCAGTTAAGTATGACATGTTTATTATTTTAGAGGAAACTTTTAAAGAGGTTGTAAACCTAAAAAAAAAAAAAAAAAAACCTGCAAGGCAAAGGTATAAAGAGCTAGTATGCATTCTTACCTTAGATCGAAGCTGTTGCAGCGGTCCTCGCACACCGCTGTCATGGCCGACATCTTTCCTGGAGCTTCTTCCAGGTTCGCGGGCTTCGGTGCTGTAATTGGCTGGAGCCACGATGACGGGGGGCCAGCGGTCACAGCACAGGCCCTGAATAAACGGCACCAGTGGGCTGTTTCTTCAGTGCGCATGCGCCGATGACGTCAGCAGCAGCGTATACAGTGAATATCTCCTAAACTGTGCAAGTTTAGGAGATATTCACTGTACCTACAGGTAACCCTTATTATAGGCTCACCTGTAGGTACAAGTGGTGTAACAGAGTTTACAACTACTTTAATGTTATTTTGACCAGTTTTCGATAGGCTGAATGTATTAATGCACTGTGGTTATTTTCTAACCTTCCCTCTTATAAACTCTCTCTTATAGGACTAGAAAATGTTGGATTTCTTGCAGGATACGAGCAGAAATGTATTCCCAACACTCCCCAAACTCACTGAAGAAGGTAAGTACATAGGTCAAAGATAAACTGGCAGTTAAAGGGTCAGTCCACCCAAAACTGATATTTTGGTTTTGATAGTTGCTGGAGTGTTAATCCCCCACCCCCCAATAGTTTACAACCTTGGGGACTCTGTAGGGGAGATCTTTGCTTTTGTGTTTCTGTCTTTATACCTGCTGTGGCCATTATGAGGGTCCCCACTCTCTTAGAGCCCTATTTATAGTGGGGAGTGGATATATAACACTGCAGTGTTTACTCCACACTAAGTCAGCATTTTATGAGTAATTTATAAACCACTATCTACGGCAGGCTTTTCCAACCTTCCTAACATGGAGGAACCATTAAAATAAATGATAGTTTTCAGGGAACCCCTGCTAACAATGACTTTATCTACAGATCATGATACATTAGTGTAAAAGAGCATTTGAACATGCAAAAGAAATCAGATGTGACAGGCTTAGAATATTTAATACACAGGGCTGCTCTATACCACAAAATTAGTTTCAGTAATAATATTGAAATGAAACAAATAATAGTAATGGCCAGAAAATAAATGCAGACAGTTAAAACTCTAGTATTCCCTTCTCATGGTGATCAGTGAAGAAATGTCGGTTTGCTTTGGCAGTTAGTGGAAAAATTCCCTTTTACATTTGTGGTCAGAAGAGAAGAAACTTCTCTGATTGGTGGTCTGTGAAATTCTCCCTTATATTGGTGGTCAGTGGTGAAGAGCCTTCTTCTTTTTTTTTTTAACTGACAATTTTTTATTAAATTTTGTATTTTTCGGTACAAAAGGTGAAAAGAAAGGTGAATAAAGAAATAACAATAATTCTCTCCGGATTACGTACAGACATTCAGTAGAAAAAAAACTGAAAGGAGACATCACACATAAGAGTCTAAAATATGTCTAGAAGGGAAACATCAACTCAATTTTAAACTAGAAATGGTAAAAGAACCCCTATCAAGCACAGTATAACAATATGTCTGCATATTAATGACTTACAATAGCGTAGCCAGCATTTCCTTGAGAGGAGAGAGAGAGAAAAGAAAAAAAAAAAAAGAAAAGGGGAAAAGAAGAAAAAGAAAGGAAAAGAAAGAACCATATACTGACAGTCGAAGACTGGTGAAGAGCCTTCTTATATAGAGTACATGTATGGGTGGTCAGGGCCATCTTATATAAATGTAAAGGTGGTCAGTGGACAAGGGCCTTCTTGTATTAGGTGGTCAGTGGAGAATGTATTAGGTAGTCAGTGGAGAATGGCCTGCTTATATAGGTGGTCAGTGGACAAGGGCCTTCTGGTATAGGTGGTCAATGGAGAAGCACCTTCTTATATACTGTAGGTGTAAAAGTGGTCAGTGGAGAAGGGTCTTCTTATATATAAGTAAAGGTGGTCAATGGAGAAGGGCTTTCTTGTATAAGTGTACAGTATACAGTAGGTGGTGAGAGGAGCAGTACCTTCATGTATGGGTAGTAAGTTGAAAAGGGTTCTCTTAGGTGTAGAGCCTTCTTATATACAGTATCTCACAAAGTGAGTATACCCCTTACATTATTGTACATATTTTATTATATCTTTTCATGTGACAATACTGAAGAAATTACACTTTGCTACAATGTAAAGTAGTGAGTGTACAGCTTGTATAACAGTGTAAATTTGCTGTCCCCGCAAAATAACTCAACACACAGCCATTAATTTCTAAACCGCTGGCAACAAAAATGAGTACACCCCTAAGTGAAAATGTCCAAATTGGGCCCAAAGTGTCAATATTTTGTATGGCGACCATTATTTTCCAGCACTGCCTTAATCCTCTTGGGCATGTAGTTCACCAGAGCTTCACAGGTTGCCACTGGAGTCCTCTTCCACTCCTCCATGACGACATCATTCAGCTGGTGAATGTTAGAGATCTTGCACTCCTCCACCTTCCGTTTGAGGATGCCCCACAGATGCTCAATAGGGTTTAGGTCTGGAGACATGCTTGGCCAGTCCATCTCCTTTACCCTCAACTTCTTTAGCAAGGCAGTGGTCGTCTTGGAGGTGTGTTTGGAGTCATTATCATGTTGGAATTGTCAGGAAAGAACTGTTGCCCCAAGGACTGTGCGTGGGTGCACGTAGCATGTGCGCGCACCTGTGCGTTGTGCGCAGGCATGTACGCTGTCAATGGCGCCAAACAGTCTATTTGAGCCAGCAGCACCCTACAACCATTGCTGTCCTGTCTACAGCGTAACCGTGTCCCTGAGCAACCTGTTTATCTGATTTCCTGTTTCCTGTGACCCGGCTTGTCTGCGACTTACCAACTGCCCCGACTACTCTCTGCCTGCTGCTCTGTACCTTGCTGCCCGCCTCCTGACAACCCAGCTTGTGACCCTGACTACTCTTCGCCTGCTCCTTCGGTACTGCACCGCCAGCCTCCTGACAAACCCGGCCTGCCTCTGACCATCCCTCAGCCTACTGCACGGGCTTCCGGCGCCTCTGCCGGTGACATCCAGTGCCCAACGGTGACCTACACCACACCTGCAGCAAGACTCTTGCACCGGTACCAACCACCTTGTCAAGCCTTCCTGCCACCCCATACTCACAAACTCCCTGTTCCCACTTCCAAGGGTCCTTGAGTCGGTATAGTAAGAGAGGTTGTTCCCTGCACTTTAGAATCCACCACCAGGTATGTTACAGGAATATTGCCCTGTGGCCCAGTCTCCGAAGGGAGGGGATCATGCTCTGCTTCAGTATGTCACAGTACATATTGGCATTCATGGTTCCCTCAATGAACTGTAGCTCCCCAGTGCCAGCAGCACTCATGCAGTCCCAGACAATGACACTCCCACCACCATGCTTGACTGTAGGCAAGACACACTTGTCTTTGTACTCTTCACCTGGTTCCCGCCAGACATGTTTGACACCATCTGAACCAAATAGGTTTATCTTGGTCTTATCAGACCACAGGACATGGTTCCAGTAATCCATGTCCTTAGTCTGCTTGTCTTCAGCAAACTGTTTGCAGGCTTTCTTGTGCATCATCTTTAGAAGGTGCTTCCTTCTGGGATGACAGCCATGCAGACCAATTTGATGCAGTGTGCGGTGCATGGTCTGAGCACTGACAGGCTGACCCCCCACCCCTTCAACCTCTACAGCAATGCTGGCAGCACTCATACGTCTATCTCCCAAAGACTACCTCTGGATATGACACTGAGCACGTGCACTCAACTTCTTTGGTCGACCATGGCGAGGCCTTTTCTGAGTGACACTGTCACGTACCTGGTGGTGGAGTCTGATTGTGCAGAGGGCAACCTCTCTTATGGCCCTGGTTCAGGAACCCCTGATAGAGTACACAGGAGATTCCGGAGCACAGGGGGGCACGAGGGCTGGAACGGATGCAGATGGAGTTGTGAGGATCCTCCAGGAGCTCGTGCAGACAGAAGATTGGTGATGCAGGCCGGGTCGGTAACAAGTGGGCAAGTGCGGTACAAAAGGAGCAGGCAAGCGGGTAGTCGGGTACAGGCAGGGTCGTTAACATGCAAGCAGCTGAGGTACAAGAGGGTTACGCAGAAGCGGGGTCATAGACAGACTGAGGGTCGGTGCAGGCAGAGTTCAACAGGGTCAGGCAAGCCGGGTCACAGATACAGGAAGTCCTTAGTAAACAATCCACGGGAACACACTGGAAACGCTGTAGAACAGACAGCATCCGCTGCAGGGTGCTGTCCAGTTAAATAAAGTGTTTTGGCGCCATTGGCACTGCACAATGCGCACGGGAGGCTGGAATGACCATGACGTCCTTGTGCTGCAGGGAGGTTCCTGGAAGGGGGTTTGGCTCCAGGGAAGCTTGCCGGATCCTTGACAGCGCGTCTTCCTGTAACAACAAGAAACTTCCTGGAGGCAGTATGGTGTCGGGAGATACTGAGGTTTCAGGCATGTTGAACATGCGTGACAAAGAGTCCGGTTTGGTGTCCTTCGACCCAGGCCTGTAAGTGATGTGGAAATTGAATTGAGCGAAGAATCACACCCATCTGGCTTGGTGTGGTTTCTGTCTCTTAGCAATTCTCAGGCACTCGAGGTTCCGGTGATCCGTATAGATGAGAATTGGATGTGCTGCTCCTTCTAAGAGGTACCGCCATTCCTCCAGTGCCGATTTAGTTCCAGTTCTGTAAGCGGGTAAATCCTTCCAAAGGGGATCTCTGCACCGGGGAGAAGCTCAATGGGATAGTCATAAGGTCTATGAGAAGGAAGGACCTCAGCCCCCTTTTTACTAAAAATGTCCAAGAAAGCGTGGTAGAGGCAGGGGACGATCTGACAGATATCAGGCTCCGGGTCAAGGTCCATGGTTAGTAGGGTAGGATCCATTCAGGGGCCCGGGGAAAACAGTGCACATGGCAGTACCGGGACTGAAACTAGACTTTTCCAGAGGACCAGTCAATGGTGGGATTATGGGCCTGGAGCCAAGGCAGTCCAAGGATGACAGGGAAGATGGGAAAGGCAATAGCATCAAGCCTGAGAAGCTCTCGATGCCCTCCCAGCATCGTGGTGGTCAGAGGAGCGGTCTCCTGTGAGACCAGACCGGACTTTAAGATTGTACCTTCAGCCAGGTGCACCGCCATCCTGCGGTTCTTGGCTCGGAGAGTGATCCCGTGTTGTGCAGCAAAGGTTAAGTCCATGAAGCAGCTGCACGCACCAGAGTCTAGGATAGCATGCACGGTAACGGCTCCACCAGGGAACTGTAGAAACAGAGAGGGTGAGATGAGCCACGTTGACAGGTACTGGTTGAGGAGAGGCAGCAAGGCATTTTTCCAATTTGGACAGGCAAGAGCGCACGAAGTGTCCCGACTCTCCACAGTAGAGGCAGAGGCCTAGGTTTTTTCGGTGCTGTTTCTCTTCAGAGGTCAGTGCCGGATGCGCCACACCCCGCTGCTGGGGTTCTGGCTTCTTCGGAGAAGGAGAGGTGGGTATGGCGGAGCTGGCTAGAGTGCCACTTGGGAGTCCCGAAGCCAGAGGTAGCATCCAAGAGGGTCGGAGGTTTACCTTGGTACTTTCCGCTCTGCATTCTCTAAAGCGCCGATCGATCTGGATGGCCAGATCGATGAGCCTCTCCAGGGAGGCCGGCACCCCCACACGGGCCAACTCATCCTTCAGGGGGTCGGCTAAGCCCAGCCTAAACTGGTGACGCAGAGCACCTTCATTCCAGGCCGTGTCGGTGCTCCAACGCCTGAACTCCGGTGCATAATCCTCCGCCTGACGGCGGCCTGGTCGGAGGGCGTGGAGCGCGGCTTCGGCAGTGGCCGCCTGATGCGGATCTTCGTAAAGCTGAGCCATTGCTTTGAGGAACCGGGACAGGTCGAATACTTCTGGTGCTCCTTGCTCCAGGAGCCGGTGGGCCCATGCTTGGGGCTCATCTTGTAGGAGGGAAATCACCAGCCCCACCTTTGTGGTTTCCAGGGAGAAGGTGCAGGGCTGCAAGCTGAGATAAAGTTTGCAGGCGCAGCGGAACGCCCGGAATTTCCTACGGTCCCCCGAGAACCGTTCTGGCATTGGCACTGTGGGTTCCTGAGGACAAGAGACCATTGAGTCCGTTGTGAGCTGACAAGCCCCCGATGGGGCAAGAGAAGCAAATTGCAGGACATGGGTCTCCAGCTGAGTGTAACCTGCTTGCAGTTGTTGAACAGCTCGAGAGAGACCATCCAAACGCTGACAGAGTTCATGCAGCGGAGAGGGCCCCTGCTCAGACTCAGACATAGCTGTCTGTTTCTGTCACGTACCTGGTGGGGGAGTCTGATTGTGCAGAGGGCAACCTCTCTTATGGCCCTTATAAAGTAGACAGGAGATTCCTGAGCACAGGGGGGCATGAGGGCTGGTACGGATGCAGTTGTGAGGATCCTCCAGGAGCTCATGCATTGGTGATGCAGGTCGGGTCGGTAACAAGTCGGCAAGTGCGGTACAAAAGGAGCAGGCAAGCGGGTAGTCGGGTACAGGCAGGGTTGTTAACAGTATATAGATAGTGGAATAAGACTGTGCCCCTAGTCAACTCACACCGATCAGTGCAAATGGAGCACCTGGTAAATTAGGAGAATATAAGGTTACATATCCAACACACATCAGGACAGGGGTACAAGTAGTCCCAGAAACACAAGTCTTGCAGTGAGGACAGCTGCGGGAAATCAGGACACCAATCACCAAGGAAGGGATGTTTTCACCACGTGCAGCACCCCAATACACAATTTGCTTACCAGATAATAAGTGTACTAAAGCCCGTATCAAATATCTGGCGCCCGTTCTTCTGGCTTAGTCAGCGGCTTTAACCAGTTAACAACCGCCCCATAGACAAATGACGTCTACAGGGCGGTTGCTTAATTCTGGGAGGACGTCTATTGACGTCCTCCCAGAATCGCGCTTCCCGCGCGCCCCCTGGGGCGCGCACACGGGAACATCCGTGACCGTCGGGTCCGGGGGACCCGACTGATCACGGATCGGGGTGAATGGCCGATGTGAGCGGCCTTTCGCCACGTGATCGCGCCGTCAAATGACAGCATGATCACATGTAAACAAGCCGGCGGAAGCGCCGGCTTGTCTCTCCTCTCCGCACCGATCGGTGCAGTGTGAGAGGAGAGAGGGGGGAGAGAGGACACGCTGCAGCGCTGTGGGCGATGTGCAATGCCCACAGCGCTGCCTAGTGACAGAAAACTCCCCCCCACCATCTATTTACCACCCACCCACCACCCCCCAGCCACCATCAGCCACCCACCACCCAGCCACCATCAGCCACCCACCACCCACCCAGCCATCCACCCCCCACCCATCCTCACCCAATCCATCCTCACCCAGCCACCCATCCATCCATCCATCCATCCATGCTCACCCATCCATCCATCCATCCAGCCATGCATGCCCACCCGTACGTACCGACCTACCTACCTACCTACCCACTCGTACCTACCTACCTACCTAC
>BLSH010489183.1:216617-230264 GCA_018402905.1 Glandirana rugosa | reverse complement strand
CTGAACTCAGCGGACTGTTCAGCAGAGGTACGTCACGTTACCTTGGCAAGATTATCCTCGCTAAGTCCAGCGAGGCTGAATCTTTTTCCAAGGACGTGATAAAAGCCCCGCTGGAGTCGCGCTGAACGTAACTGAAGATACCTATCTTCAGAGGAACGTTCGGCACGACTCCGCGGAGCTCGTCCCGTTGAACGAAGTGGGACGTTCAGTGCGGCGAGGTCACACTTGACCGAGAATTGGTGAAGGAATGGCCCGGTAAAGACTGTGAGGAGAGGATGTACATTTTTAGTAGTAGAAAAACGATCTTTTTATGAGTCTTGGGGGTTTGTAATATATACAAAAAAATCGTCCCTGAGATCCCTTATTTTACCGTTAGTAACGTTGAAAAATATAGTGTGCTATAAACATATATAATGTTTGGGGGTTCTGAGTATTTTTCTAGCAAAAAGATGATGATTTTTACATGTAGGAGAGGAGTGTCAGAAATGGCCCGGTAAGGAAGTGGTTAAGAGCCAGTTCACACTGGAGCGGCGTGACTTGCAGGGTGAAGCAAGTTGCCCTGCTCGAGGCGCCTCAGCACGGCTTGCAAGGAGACTTCTATCCATAGAAGTCAATGCAAGTCGCGCTGAGGTCGCCCCGAAAATAGTGCAGGAACCTTTTTCTAAGTCGGAGCGACCTGAATCGCTCCTATTAGAACGGTTCCATTGCACTGCATGGAGACGACTTGTCAGGCGACTCAAGTCGCCTGACAAGTCGCCTCAGTGTGAACCGGCTCTTAAAGTGTCTCTGATTAACCCCAAATAAAGTTCAGCTGTTCTAGTAGACCTTTTCTAACATTTTCTTAGTCGCATCCTACAGCAAAAGCCATGGTCCACAGAGAGCTTCCAAACATCAAAGGGATCTCATTGTTAAAAGGTGTCAGTCAGGAGAAGAGTACAAAAGAATTTCTAAGGCATTAGATATACAGTGGAACAGCGAAGACCGTCATCATCAAGTGGAGAAAATATGGCAAAACAGTGACATCACCAAGAACTGGACACCCCTCCAAAATTTTTGAACTTTTTGGCCATAATTCCAAAAGATATGTTTGTAGCGCAAAACCAACAATGCACATCACCAAAAGAACACCATACCCACCGTAAAGCATGGTAGTGGCAGCATCATACCTTGGGGCTGTTTTTCTTCAGCTGGAACAGGGGCCTTAGTCAAGGTAGAGGGAATTATGTAATAGTTCCAAATACCAGTCAATATTGGCACAAAACGTTCAGGCTTCTGCTAGAAAGCTGAACATGAAGAGGAACTTCATCTTTCAGCATGACAACGACCCAAAGCATACATCCAAATCAACAAAGGAATGGCTTCACCAGAAGAAGATTAAAGTTTTGGAATGGCCCAGCCAGAGCCCAGACCTGAATCCGATTGAAAATCTGTGCGGTGATCTGAAGAGGGCTGTGCACAGGAGATGCTCTCGCAATCCAACATATTTGGAGTGGACAAGTCAAGATGTGCTATGGTGATATACTCATACCCAAAAAGACTAAGTGCTGTAATGAAATCAAAAGGTGCTTCAACAAAGTATTAGTTTAAGGGTGTGCACACTTATGCAACCTTATTATTTTTGTTTTTTATTTTTACTTCCCTCCACCTAAAAGACTTAAGTTTGTTGTTCAACTGAGTTTATAGGTCACAGACTTTCAGTGGTGATATCTGAATGATGCCTGCAGCTACAGGCATCATTCAGATATCGTCTTTTAGATCCGGCGATTCCCTGCACCGTAAGAACGATCATAGCAGCAGTTCAGCCGCTTGATCATTCTTACAGGCAAGCGGGAGGGGTGCTTCTTCCGGCTTGCCGCTATGATCGGCGACAGGGATAAGGAATCGGTCCTTCCCGGATGGTGATCACAGAGATTTCCGGCGGCCCAGATGGTCCCTGGAGTCTCTGATCTTTCAGAGGCTGCGTGCAATGTGATGACGTCACGCCCGGCCTCTGCAGTTGAAAAAATGCTGCCGCTCAGGCTGTCAAGCCTGGATAGTTTTTTTTTTTTTTTCAGTCTTTCCAGCCTAGAGGCGAGATCTGGGGACTTATTGACCCCAAGTCTCGCTGTAAAGAGGACCTTTCATGCCCTATTCCTATTACAAGGGATGTTTACATTCCTTGTAATAGGAATAAAAGTAATCAAATACATTTTTTTTTTTTAAAAAGTGTCAAAATAGAAGTAAAATAAACAAAAAAAAAAATATAAAGCGCCCCGTCCCCGCAAACTCGCCCGCAGAAACGAACGCATATGTAAGTCATGCCCACATATGTAAACCTCCTCTGTAACTCTAAACAGGTAACCTGTAAAATAAATTAAAGGGTCGCCTATGGGGATTTTTAAGTACCGAAGTTTGGCGCCATTCCACGAGTGTGACAAAGTGTGGCAAAGTGAGACATGTTAGGTATCTATTTACTCTGCGTAACATCCTCTTTCACATTATGCAAAAAATTGGGCTAACTTTACTGTTTTTTTTTTGTTAACGCATGAAACAGTTTTTTTTTTTTCATAAAAAATGCGCTTGAAAAACTACTGTGCAAATACAGATAAATAGTTGCAACGACCACCATTTTATTCCCTAGGGTCTCTGCTAAAAAAAAAAAAAAAAAAAACATATATAATGTTTGAGGGTTCTGAGTAATTTTATATAAAAAAAAATATGATTTTTAAATGTAGGAGCAACGTGTCAGAATTGGCCTGTGTGGCCAGTGGTTAAAGATGGAAAAAGTTCTGAAATGATTTATCTTTGTCTCATTTTTTTACATCACAGAAACCTGACATTTTAACAGGGGCGTGTAGTCTTTTTATATCCACTGTATATCCAAAATTAAAAGAAAAAAATATTTTTACTCACAAGCTGAAGTTTAATCTGATTATATTTTGCTTTCCTTGTTCCTTCATCAACATGCTAATGACATTTTTAACCCCTTTAAGACCAGGCCTTTTCGGAGCTTGTATCTGTATTTTTTTGCTAAAAAATTACTAGGAACTTCAAACATTATACATTTTTTTTATTAGCAGATACCCTAGAGCAGGGATATGCAATTAGTGGACCTTCAACTGTTGCAAAACTACAAGTCCCATCATGCCTTTGCCTTTGGGTGTCATGCTTGTGGCTATCAGTCTTGCTATGCCTCATAGGACTTGTAGTTCTGCAACAGCTGGAGGTCCGCTAATTGCATATCCCTGCCCTAGAGAATAAAATGGCGATCGGTTGCAATTTTTGATATCATACAGTATTTGGGCAGTGGTTTTTAAAACTCAATTTTTTTGCAGAAATACACTTTAATGAGTTTTAATGCAAAAAAAAAACATTAACATTATGACCTAATTTTTTTGGTAAAATATAAAAGATGATGTTATGGCGAGTAAATAGATACCTAACATGTCATGTTTTAAAATTGCGCACACTTGTGGAATGGTGACAAACTAAGGTGCTTAAAAATGTCCATAGGCAAAGCTTTAAAAATGTTTACAGGTTGCCTATTTAGAGTTACAGAGGAGGCAACGCTGTATCTTGGTCTAGGCCGACAAGGCCCAGGCCTAGGACGGCACTTTGCAGGGGGGGCAGCACAAAAAGAGTCCTCGCCGGCTTGCGCTCTTAGTGTAACGCCAGTCTTATGGAGTGGACTGGGACGGGAGGCAAATCGGTCTGGCACCCCCATAAAGCAGCTGGGCAGGGCTGCCATCAGGGGGGACAAGCCATACATATGTAGGGGACCCAGGCATCCGAGGGGAGTTGTTGTGCTACCCCCATAGCCAAACAGGTAGTGTGATGAAATCTCTGCAAATTAAGGGAATCCACCCCCCCAAAGTCCTAAGAACTAGTGTCCCCAATGTAAAATTTCAAGGTGGGTCCTAAATAGGAAGGGGTGGCTCATTTTTAAATTAGGGGATGCACGAGTTTAGTCAGGCCTAGGGCAGCACAAAACCTAAATACAGTGCTGAGAGGAGGTATAATATACATGTGAGGTATTATTGCTCTCGCTATAACGGTCGCAATGATACCTCACATGTGTGATACGTATGCGTTTCCTTCTTCACACGAGCATGGAGTGATGGGGACACTTAAAAAACATTTTTTTATCATTATTTATTTTTTCTTACTTTTGCACTGTCCCTTAATTTTTTTTTTTCTTATTGCTTTTATTCCTATCACAAGAAATGTAAACATCCCTTGTGATAGAAATAAGGGATGACAAGTCCTCTTTATGAAGACATCTGGGGTCTAAGACCTAAGACCCAGATCTCTCCTCTACCCTTGAAAGCATCAGATCAAGAAAAAAAAAAAACACATTAATCTGATGCTTTAAAAAAAAAAAATAGTTTATATCCGCTCTAAACCAGAAGTGATGTCAAGACATCGCTCCCGGCCTCCTAGATCATAGAACTGAGGAGAGACCATCTGGTCTCTCTTCACCTTTCTGGTCAGCCGCGCAAACCACTGGATCGTTTCCTGGGCTCGCCAGTGAGAACAGTAAGCTCAAGAAACAGCGGCGGGGGCTGCTTCTAAAAGCGTTTCAGCTGCTAATCAGACACTCCGATTGCTTTTATCACAAAGAGAATCGCCCGCTCAAAAGAAAATACAAGGGTTATGGCTGACAGCTTCAGCCATAGTCCTGGTAAACCACTTCAAAGCCGCAACGTATATATAGGTATTGCTGTCCTTCCTGTCATTATATACCCTTTTGTTAGGCCCAGAGGCCCCATCAGTGCTGGCAGATCATGTCTGGTGAGAGGGGCTGGCAGGGTGCTGTACACAGCTTGCCTGATGCAAGCAGTGGGCTGGCTCTTGGGAGGAGATACGCAAACATCAACATGCCTTAATAGGTAGATGTCCATCTGGAGGTGAGCATTTTTACGCAGACTGCGTTTGCATGCAGACTACCCTAGGTAAAGTTGTGCCATGATTGAAGGAATTGAATAATGAATAAAAGGGGCTGACCAGCTAGGTGATCCTGGATGTTCCCCAGCCATAAAATGAGGTGGGCTCTATCTGACTTGCTGCAGCTCCTAATGCAAGCTGCAAAAAGCGCACAGTGTGCAGTCAAATCAGAGTAAGAAATTCCAGTTCAGGGGAGAAACCTGCACAACTATGCAAGACTGGGGTGGCACAGTGGTGTAGTGGATAGCACTTTCTCCTAGCAGCAAAAGGGTCGCTGGTTTGAATCCCAACCACGGCACTACCTGCCTGGAGTTTGCATGTTCTCCCTGTGCCTGCGTGGGTTTCCTCCGGGTACTCTGGTTTCCTCCCACACTCCAAAGACATGCTGGTAGGTTAATTAAATCCTGTCTAAATTGGCCCTAGAATGTGAGATAGGGACCTTAGATTGTTAGCTCCTTGAGGGTAGGGACTGATGTGAATGTACAATGTATATGTAAAGTGCTGCAGGGATTTGCCTCCTGAACATCCTGGATAATTCCAGGGTGAAAGGAGACAGAACCATTCCAGTTATAAGGAGTTTGTTCCAGGCATGGGGGGTTTGTTAGGGGGGGGGGTTGGGTTTTTTTCATACGTGGTTTTTAAAAAAAAAAAAAAGCGCTGCGTAAATTGACGGCGATATATAAGTACCTGAAAATAAATAAATAAAACTAAAGGTAAGGCTGGAGTTCAGCTTTAATATTTGGTAAGATTTCCATTCACAATAATTAGCATGGCTAATCAAACTTTAATGAACAATACAGAAATCAGTTTATGTAATATTACCTTTGATTGCTAAACTATGGCAAACTTTCAAATAAATTTCCTTTTAGTTTCTAAACAGTATTTTTTTTTTTATCGCTATCATTTTAGCCCATGGTTTCTGATAATGGTCATCGTGTTATGTTTCCCCATTAGAGGCCTGGGACAGCTGATTCTGTGATGTCTGCTGGGGAAGACCAACCAATGCGTCCTCGGTCTTGCAGCGCTCTTCTATTCCCTAGGTATTTTGTGGAAAATAAAATATTTGTAAAGAATATATTTAATGCCTGAAACTGCTGTCTTTTGTTTTGCTTTTTGTTTTTTTTAAGTGTTAATAGTTGTCATTCAAATAATTATGAAGAATTATTATGTCATTCATTTTTTAGGACTAATTATATGGATATAAATATATATTTCACCCATATGTCTCTTGTGGTTAAAAAGAACAGTGCTCCTATAACATAAATAGAGCCGCTAGTTAGATCAGTCCCTGTGAAGAGGGTGACCACCTAAAGCACCTGCGCTGTTTTGCAGGGCAAGGCAGGTCACCCTTGCATCGATGTATTTTCTTAGAGCCCCGCTAAAGGTGTTGACATAGGGTAACATAGTTCATTAGTGCTGTGAATCTTATTTCTTCTACTCACCCACCAAATCGCCCACTGGTACCATGTACCTACATCCTGTGGATCACGCTGTCCTAATGGTGGAGGCCTTTCCATAGAAACTATTGGGTTTTTTAGTGCCTGTGCACAGCCCAGCTGGAGGACTTAAAGTAACGAGGCTTTGCGGCAGTGATGATCTACAATGTGCTTGAACAGGTGTAAGATTTGGAGGGGCTGCTGGGTGGGCGGTGAGTTGTCCCATAAGCATACCCAAATAAAGCGTACCTCCTGCTGTTTGCCTGTTCTGTTGACAGCAATATGAAATTAGATTGTTCGAATGTCAAATATAACACATGCAATTTTTTATTTTTTTAATTCCTTTATTAGGTGAGTACAGTTTACATGTATAACAATATGCATAAACATGTGTACACACGTGTATGTGAGCGTGAGCCCAGGTGACCAAAAAGAAAAGAGGATTTCAAACATCAAAGCATAGTACGAAGCATCAAAGGCAATATAGGCAATGTATAGATGGTACACAACCCAAAGCCCAGTCAGTTACGGGATTAGTAAGGACTCAGGAATTTTAAAAGGCAGGGTCCATCTGTGATCAGAATAATGAACCTGATTCCTAACTGTAATTTGGGGAGATGGAAGAGGAAGAATAGAGAGTATATAAAGAAGGCGTTAGGTCAAATAAACCAAGGGATAGGTGCTGGATGAAATGAGGAAAGAGGTAGCTAGAAAGAGAAGTGGGTATGAGTATTGCCTCTCACCCTGAATTGTCCAGCCGGGTTGAGAAACTGATTACATCACGGTACTTCCCGTAAATAGGCTTCAGTGCAGGTAAAGTGGGTCCAAGGCCTCCAGGTCTCACGAAAGCTCTCCTCCCTATTGTGTAAGGTGGCAGTAATATGACCATAAGGCTACAGTAGGCGGGCTCTCCGATGTCCAGCAGAGGGCTATGCATGCTCTAGCTGCATTTAGATGCTGGATGGTTAGGGATGCTTTATATTTTCTGATCTGTTGCGTAGTCATATGGAGCAAGCAAGCAGCGGGGTTCCCCTCAAGGTCGACACCTGTGAGATGTTTAATGGTAAAGATCACTCCCTGCCAGAATGGTCCAAGTTTGGGGCATTCCCATAAAATGTGCAACATCGTCCCCTCTGCATTAGTGCATCACCAGCAGTTTTTGGGAACTTGAGGGAAGATCTGATGGAGGACCACTGGTACTCTATACCACCGTGTTAGTATCTTATGTCTGGATTCTTGTATTTTAGTGGCGATGGAAGATTTCTGAGCAAAGTGGAGAATCCTGTCTTTCTGAGGGACTGTGAATTAGATGCCTAGATCTGCTTCCCATCGTGAGAGAAACGGGGGATCAACATCCGCTACCGGCTGAATCAGTGTGGCGTATATGATGGAGAGGCTATGTCTAGTCGCCTCCCCATGGTAGCAGATGGTCTCTAGCTCCGTGAGAGGGTGGGAAATGCCTGATTTGCGCAAACATTTGCGGAGGAAGGTGCGCAATTGGATGCCACTCCAGAAATCTAGAGGGGGAGTAGTAGCAGACACCCCCACCATAGGATTAAGCTGACCAGATGGGTCAAGAAAGTCATGTAAATAAAGCCGCCTGCTTTCCTTTAAGCGCTGGATGATAGGGTTCTGAAGGCCAGGTTTGAAATCTGGGTTTCCAAGGATCGGGATTAAGGGGGAAGGCATGGGAGCCACAGATGAGTGTCGAAATGCATCTCTAGAGACCGACAATGTGCTACTTAAGGTGGGATGCGCCAGCAAGTCTTTGGGCAGCGGCAATGTGGTCCAGGGACAACTCCACACTGTACCTCCTGAGTCTTTCATTTCCATGGCCACCCAATGCTTTGCCTCTGCGTGACAGTACCAATCCACCACCCATAGGTGTGCGCAAGCTAATGCATTAGGGTGTGCACCCCAGAGTTCAAACACACATGCCTTTCTCTGCAGCCTCAGCTTCACGGGGCAGTGAATGAATGGCAAGTGCTCTGTACTGAGAGGCTTCCTGTTCATTCACAAACTGAAGCTGAAAACTTCACACACACAGTTTACTATGCTTCAGTTATGAACACAGTGAGTGTTCTCTGTGTTTATTTACAAAAGGAAGGGGCTGGTAAATGACCTATTGATTAGCTCCTTCCCCCGTTCTCCATGAAACACCCCCTGCAGTAGCTGGGGGGAGAGGAGAGGAGGGAAGTCAGCAGCACTGCATTTGGGGGCGCAACACGAGTGATTAGGGTGTGCCCAAGCACAACTGACACACCCCCTGCGCACGCCTATGCCACCACCCTTGCTAGGTGTGCTACCCCCCCCCCCGTGCTTCTGGTGTTAGAGGAGCTGAAGGTGAATACGAGGCTTGCGATGGGACCATACAAAGCTATAGAATAGTACATTAATTTGTTTGCAAAAGTTTGGTGGTATCCGAATGGGGAGGGCTTGCAAAATGTACAGAATCTTGGGTAGCATAGTCATCTTAAGGGCATTACGTCGCCCGAACCATTTCAAAGTAAGGGAATGCCAGCAGAGGAGGTCCAACCTCAAGCGGGAGAGGGACATAGTTGGTCAAGAATAAAAGTGAGGGTCTGAAGTGATATCCCCTCCCAGATAGCGGATGGACCCAGAGGTCCAACGCAGGGGGAACAGCGATTTTAACTGCCTAACCGAGTCCGGATCAGCAGTGATGTTAAGAACAGACAACTTAGATAAATTCATTTGGAAATAGGAAAGGGCGCCGTAGTCTTGCAGAGCCTGGAGCAGGCTAGGTAGAGAGGCAGAAGGCTTTGTTAGAAAAAAGATCAGGTCATCCGCAAAAGCGGCCACCTTGTGTATTCCGGACTTCTTCTGGAAGAGTTCCAAAGATAAAATGAAATTCAAGGGTGATAAGGGACAACCCTGTCGTGTCCCGTTTTGTATATTGAAGAAACCTGATCTTGTTTCGTTGACCTTGACCGCAGCAGTTGGAGTGGAATAGAGGGACAGAACCCACTGTAACATAGATGGCCGAAGCCCGATATGTTCCAGGGTAGCTGGAATGAATGACCAATTTACCCGGTCAAAGGCCTTTTCCGTATCTGTGGATAGCAGGAGAAGAGCCTTTTTATTATTTATTTATTATTTATTTCAGGTACTTGTATAGCGCCGTCAATTTACGCAGCACTTTACATATACACTGTACATTCACATCAATCCCTAACCTCAAGGAGCTTACAATCTAAGGTCCCTAACTCACATTCATACATACTAGGGCCAACTGGAGCCAATTAACCTACCAGCATGTCTTTTTGGAGGTACGTGCCGCGTGAATCAAATTAATCACCCAGATGGTGTTATCCCGAGGCATAAATCCGGCCTGATCTCGATCTATCAGGTCCGGGACATGGGGAAGGAACTGTTCAATAATACTTTTGCGAATAATTTTAGGCCGGTATTCAAGAGTGCAATTGGACGATAGTTCCTGCACTGCTGGGGATCCTTCCCTTCCTTAGGGATCAGAGAGATGTATGCTCTCAAGGCATCCATTGGAAAGGTCTTCCCCCTCCGTAATGGAGTTGAGGGCGGCAGCCAGTGGCTGGGAAAGTATTTAAAAAAAAAAACTTATAGTAGGTCGGGGTAAGGCCATCTGGCCCGGGGCCTTCTTAGGTTTTGAATCGGCCAGAGCAGTTCCCAACTCCTCAACGGTAATCGGCTCCTCCAGTTCTTCTCGGACGGAGGGTGGGAGAGAAGGCATGCCAGAAGTGGCTAAATAGGCCCGTATAGCAGCGTCAGTAGCTGTAGGTGAATCATGTCGTGGGGCGGCCTCCAAATTATACAGGCGCTCATAGAAGGACCGGAACTCTGCTGCTATGGCCGTAGAAGCGGTGACTTTCTTACCAGCAGGGGTTTTGATACACGTAATATAGGTTTTCGTATGTGGTCTGTGCAGCGCTCTTGCCAATGGTGTGCCTGGCTTGTTAGAGAATTCGTACATGGTACCATGTGTTCATGCCAACTGCTCTTTAGTTTTGTGAAATAGGAGCACGCAGAGTTCCTCACGGATTTTAACAAAATTGCAGTGCGTAGAACGAGCCAAAGTGGCCTTAAGAGCACCCTCAAGCGTGCGCATCTTTACAAGCAGGTCCTCTACGTGGCGTAACCTCTTCTGCTTGAGGCGGGCGCCTATCTTGATTAAGACACCTCTGAGTACCGCCTTGTGGGCCTCCCAGACCACCAACTGAAACACATGCATGTTTGAAAAAAATTTAGCAGAATTGTAAACCAAGCTACACAACTTTAATTCATGCAGCTACTACGGCTAAATACATGAATACAGGGAGAATGGAACAAATGTATGGAGGTAAGGGTAATTGATACAAAAGGATTTACCTTATTTATTTGTTTCAAAAATACACCAACAATTTATTACCACTTACACACAGTGGCAGCTGCCCCCCCCCCCCCCAATTCATGTGCCCGGCCACTAATCCACATGCGGGGCGCCGGACACATGAATTTCAATTGTTTTTTTGGGGTAATGGGGTAAGTGCGGGGCTGGTGGATGGACAGGTGAGCGATGGGGGGGGGTGGTGTTTGGTTTACTGAGCGACGGGGGGGGGGGATTTGACTGACGGACCAACCACGGGGGTGGCGGTTGGTTTGTTTGCCCCCCCCCCAAAAAAAAATATAGAGCATCAGCCACCACTGCTTACACATGAAATTGTGTAGAATTGCCTATTTTAATAACAACACACATATTTATTTCTTATATTAATGTGGTTCAGAATTGAGGAAAAAGTCACAGACAAGTCACCTGCCATGGAGACAATCCTTGAAGAGAATATGGAGCCAGAGAATGGGGAGGAACCTAAGATACATCAGCCAATAGAACATGTGCAAGAAGTAGAAGAGCCAATCACAAGCAGAAGAGGTAAGGCATAAGAAATGGAATATACAGCCGAAGTAAGTTAAATAACAGACATGGAGGATTTAACACTTTCTTATCAGAACCATGGCGAACAGTTAAAGAAAACATCACACTGCTGGTTTGAATAAAATACCTCAGTGGAATATCAAGCCCTTCTTCTTAAAAAAAAAACATGAACTGGCCACATATTGGGGGTCCTACATAGAACTCCTGAGGAGGGGTCCCCTGGGTGGCGCAAATTTGGGATGGTCATGTCCTTCTTACCTCCAACCCTTCACCACCAAACTCACCCCATCTCCTCATGGGGTCATCAAAATGTTATGGCTGATCGGTGTATGCCCATTAAATTACTGATATTCTATGCATCTATGTCTGTGATTAATGTGCCATGCATTTCATAAGCTTATACTCCACTCCCTTCTGCAGAGAACACACCAACAAAGCGTCTGCTGAATAGACAATGTATTGTGCCTGCCAAAGTCACCGGGATGAGCTTGAATGAAGATCTGGAGAAAATAACTAAACCAAAAACTGCTCCTGAAAGGTGAGGTCAACCCATCCAATCGGCTGTCACAAGGATTTGGCTGATTGTTCTATTTATTTATTTTTTAAATCTATTCATACGTGTATGATAAAATAGTTATTGCTGGCTCTGTACATCAAATAAAGGGCAAGCATTATGAAATATTTAGGCCTCATGCACACTGTATGTTATAAAAACACCAGTAGCGCTAGCTGTAGAAAGCTGTAGGTGTAGAAAGAGTTTTGCAGTAGCATTTTTCAGCGTTTTTTAGCTTTTTTTTTTAACAAACCTATACTTCCACAAAACCTTATGGCTTAAAAACGCTGATAAACGCAGAATAGACACATTTTTTAAGCCAAGTTAGAGCATTTTTACAACTGAAAAACCTCTTAACCCCCCTGGCGGTATGATTACGTCAGATTTTTGCTTCTCAAAGTGGTACTTTTTTCGCATAGAAATTTGGCGTTTTATATTGTAGGCCTGTAATTCTTAGGAATAACTCTAAGTCTAATAAGTCTAGTAGACATCCCGGGTATGATAAAGTTTAAAATAACGAAATCATAAATTATAATATATATGAAAAAAATTTACATATATATATATATAATATAATACATAACTATAAACAATTATCAAAAATAATAATATAATAATAATAAAATGTATTCAATAATGTCAAATCAAAAACATTGAAATTTGCTCAGTTGCAGAATTGTCGCTTTCGTCGCTTTAGCGCCTGGTGATAAATGTCATCACAAAACAGTATCACTCAATTCTGCAAGCGATTCTTATTTACTATCGGTGTTTTCTAGCTGGTCAACAACCGATTTTGACGTAAAGGGACGCTTTTTGGATGCCATGGACGTTCTCAAGTTTCCAGGAAGAAAGAATGACATATATAATATAAAAATACTGGGCAAAGCACTAGGGACAAAAGGGATGTGAAATGATTTCATACAGTAATGTAATCTTACAGATTACAGTGTACTGTATGTGTTATGTGTGTTTCACTTTTGTGAATTTCCCGTCAGGCTCCACCCCGTGCGGCGCTCGCAGGGAACGGAGCTCGGCACACAAAGGCATCGGGCGGAGGACACAGTGGGGGGACATCGCTGGATCCAGGGGACAAGATAAGTAACATTGCCTGGATCCTGCGATGCGATCCCGAGTGTGGCTTGGGGTTACTGCTATTTGTCATGGAAATTCACTCCGAGCCACACTCGGGAAAACTGCCAGGGAGGTTAAAACCCACTAGTTCTGCATTTTTTCCATCCAGAAAACTCCCCTTCAACTTGGACACATAGAATAACATGCTGTGAAGTTTACTGGCTGCAGAAGAAATTCCTGAAGCCAAAAACAGCAGCTGTAAAAACTTCCAGTGTGCATGAGGCTAATTTTGTATAGCGTGTTACTGTTGCAGCCAGTTTGTATAGTGTGTTACTGTTGCAGCCAGTTTTGTATAGCGTGTTACTGTTGTAGCCAGTTTTGTATAGTGTGTTACTGTTGCAGCCAGTTTTGTATAGCGTGTTACTGTTGCAGCCAGTTTTGTATAGCGTGTTACTGTTGCAGCCAGTTTTGTATAGCGTGTTACTGTTGCAGCCAGTTTTGTATAGCGTGTTACTGTTGTAGCCAGTTTTGTATAGTGTGTTACTGTTGTAGCCAGTTTTGTATAGCGTGTTACTGTTGCAGCCAGTTTTGTATAGCGTGTTACTGTTGCAGCCAGTTTTGTATAGCGTGTTACTGTTGCAGCCAGTTTTGTATAGCGTGTTACTGTTGCAGCCAGTTTTGTATAGTGTGTTACTGTTGCAGCCAGTTTTGTATAGTGTGTTACTGTTACCGACGTTGTCATTGTGTGATATGTTTTG
>BLSH010489183.1:176649-194492 GCA_018402905.1 Glandirana rugosa | reverse complement strand
TCCCCCCCCCCCCCCCCCGCACCCCTCACAACCACCAGGCCAGGGTTGTGGGGAAGGCCCTTGTTCTCGTCAACATGGGGAAAAAGGTTGCTTCAGGATGGGGGGGGGGAGTCCCCCCACCCCCAAAGCACTTCCCTATGTTAAGGACATGTGGCCTGGTATGGATCGGGGGGGGCGCATGCTCCCCCCCCCCTTTAGTTCTGCCAGGCTGCATGCTCGCATAAGCCTCTGGTATAGATTTTGGGGGGGACCCAACATTTTTTTGATTTGTAGCTCTTTTGTTTGCGTTCTGCTGTCAATGGGGAAACTGACAGCACAGATGAGTCACTGGTTGTTAGGACGCCGGTGGGTTCCAGATCCTAACAACCATTTCAAAAATCAACATTTGTTTAGGTCCAGTTCCGTTTTTTAAACAAAGCAAAAATAGAGAGACTTGTTTCATTTAAAAAAATGGACCTGAATGAACAGGGATGTAAACAGATGATCATCTCTTTATATCTGTTTGCCCACAGGAATGCATTGATGTTTGTTTTTCATCTGTCAATGGATGGATGGAAAACGGGCAGACAGCACGTCCATGTGAAAGGATCTTTGGAGGTTCTTTTACTTTAGAGTGCTAAAGATGTAGAACTTCCACAATTTATAGTATCAGTGGAGAGTGTAGATACATTTTAAAAAAATTAGATGTGCTTTTCAGCAAACATAATGTTCAGGTGAAAGACCTTCCTTCACCTCTATTACTAACTAATTACATTATCTTATGTGCCAGCATACCTCCGTTCTACCATGCCCAGACCTGCCCAGGGAGCAATACATAATGACCCAACAGAGATCAGAATTCATACACTGCTTAGTTTATTTTTCAGTGTACAGCATTTTATAGTATACAACCAAGATATAGCCGGGTCCGTCCACGTATGGCTCATTTACCAGGCCAGGCTAAACACCTTCCCCATATATATACATATTATTCATAACATCTCGCCTTAGGGCCGGTTCACACTGTAGCGAGGCGGAACGGCGCTCCAGGCGATCTCAAAGCGGCTTGCTAGGAGACTTCTATCATAGAAGTCAATGCAAGCCGCCTGAGATCGCCCTAAAAATAGTGCAGGGACCATTTTTCTAATGCGGAGCGAAGCGATTCGCTCCTATTAGAACGGTCCCATTTGCACAGCATTGAGGCGAATTGTCAGGCGACTCAAGTCGCCTGACAATTCGCCTAGATGTGAATGGGGCGCGAAGTCGCGCCGCTCCGCCCCGCTGCAGTGTGAACCGGCCCTTACAATGTACAGACAATTCTTTAACAGAAAACAGGCTATCCCATCACTTTGTCCCAGACTCTAGCTTGCGGTTAGCACAAGACTGCAACAAGACTTCCTCTTTCTCTATAGAAACATATTTCCTACTTTTAACTATAGAGCAATAATATATTTAAAGGAGTAATAGCACAAAGCAGTGTAAATATTAGGAGGACTTTTTTACAAGATTCTTTCAACAGGAATATGGAGATTGGTAGCGACATAAACACACACGTTGAACTGGATTATTATTATTATACAGGATTTATATAGCGCTAACAGTTTACCCAGCGCTTTACAATGTAAAAGGGAGACAATACAGTTACAATACAATAAAATACAAGAGGATCAAGATGGCCCTGCTCAGAAGAACTTACAATCAAATAGGGTGGGGCAGGTAGTACAAAAGGTTCTAACAGTGGGGAATGAGTTGATGGAAGAGGTAAAAGATTAGTTGGAAGTGTGATAGGCTTCCCTGAAGAGATGAATTTTCATTGATTGCCTGAAGGTAGCAAGAGAAGGATATAGGCGGACAGGTTGAGGTAGAGAGTTCCAGAGGATGGGAGAGGCTCTGGAGAAATATGGGAGACAAGCATGGGAGGAGGAGACAAGGGAGCTTGAGAGTAAGAGGTCTTGAGGAGCAGAGAGGACGGTTTGGGTGATATTTGGAGACAAGATTGGTGATGTAGCTCGGGGCAGAGTTGTGATTGGCTTTGTATGTTGTGGTTAGTATTTTGAATATAATTCACTGGGCGATTAGGAGCCAGTGTAGGGATTGGAGAAGAGGGGTGGCAGACACTGAGCAGTTGGTAAGGTGGATAAGTCTGGCAGCAGCATTCATGATAGACTGAAGAGGGGATAGCCTATGGAGAGGGGGGCCAATGAGAAGAGAGTTGCAATAGTCAAGGTGAGAGATAACAAGGGAGTGAATGAGGAGCTTGGTGGTTTCATTTGTTAGAAAGGGGCGTATTTTAGAGATGTTACGGAGGTGAAGTCTACAAAATTTTGACAACGATTGGATTTGAGGCTGAAAGGACAGGTCAGAATCTAGGATTACACCTAGTACACTGGCATGAGGGGAGGGATTTATGGCTGCATTATTGACTTTGATGAAAAAGTCATGGGGAGGGAGACACGGGCAGGAGCGAATATTACTAGCTCGGTTTTAGAGAGATTTAGTTTAAGGAAGTGGTGTGACATCCATGCTGATATGTCAGTTAGCAAGTTAGTAATGCGAGAGGAGACTGATGGAGTGAGGTGAGGAGGAGACAGATAGATTTGGGTGTCATTGGCATATAAATGGTATTGGAAACTGTGGGCGGTTATCAAGTGACCAAGGGAGGAGGTGTAGATAGAGAAGAGAAGGGGTCCAAGAACAGAGCCTTGGGACACCCCGACAGAAAGCGGCAGTGGAGCGGAGGAGACAGAGTTGTAGGTAATACTGAAAGAGCACTGTGATTGGTAGGAGGAGAACCAGGATAGAGCAGAATCTTGGAGGCCGAGGGAACAGTTTATTGAGAAGGAGCGGGTGGTCAACAGTATCAAAGGCCGCAGACAGATCAAGGAGTATGAGTATAGAGTAGTGGCCATTGGTTTTAGCAGTTAGTAAATCGTTAGTGAGTTTTAGTAAGGCAGTTTCTGTGGAATGTTGCAAACGAAAGCCAGACTGTAGGGGGTCAAGAAGGTTATTTTCACTGAGGTAGTAGCGAAGACGGTTGTAGACTAAGCATTCTAGAAGTTTAGAGGTGAATGGGAGCAATGAGATGGGTCTTAAGTAGTTCAGGTTGGGGGGTGCAGTGAGGGATTTTTAAGTATAGGATTGATCTGCGTATGTATTGGGGGGGGGGGGTTCCACTAGAGAAGGAGAGATTGAAGATGTGAGTGAGGGAGCATAGGATAGAATAAGAGGGTGACCGTAGTAGTTGTGAGGGAACAGGATCCAGGGGACAGCTGATTAGGTAGGCCTCTAAATAAAGTTCCGTAATCTCTTCAGTATTAGCCAGTTCAAAAGATGGAATGGTTTCTTTATTTAACCTTACCAACTATGTAAGTAGTAACGATCCAATAATTTATCCATCTTAGTGAATCAAGCCTATTGTATTTATCTGACCGAGTCACAAACAAAAGTAAATGCAAAGGGAAATGTGGACAGCGCCTCTTGTTTTCTGTATAGCTGCATGTAGTTCACTGCAGTCTTTTTGTTGTCTTTTTGTTGTCTCTTTTCCTAGGAACTGTGCTACCTGTGTCTACAGCGGGCCCAGAAAAATATCCCTGTGTACTTCACAGAGGAGAGAAAACTGAAAGAAAAGGAGGAGGAGAGAATATTACAGCAATACCAACACATGAAAGACCAAGAGGCCATGCTAAAGTCCCAGGTATTACCTACAATACTATCATAACATGCAACCCTGATTCCAGAAAAGTTGGGAAGCTGTGTAACATCTATATAAAAACAGAATGCAATGATTTGCAAATCTCTTATACTCATATTTTATTCACAGTAGGAAACATTAAACATATCAAATGTTTAAACTGTGAGTCATTTTGGTCATTTTGAAATTGATGACAGCAACACATCTCAAAAAAGTTAAGACCGGGCCATGTTTACCACTGTGTAGCATCCCCTCTTCTCTTAACAATATTCTGTAAATGTTTGGGAACTGAGGAGACCAGTTGAAGTTCCAGGAATGTTGGAATGTTGTCCCAATCTTGCCTGATATTGAATCCTAACTGCTCAACAGTCCTGACTCTTCTTTGTCGTATTTTTCATTTCAAGATGCACTAAGCAAAGATTTTTTGACGATCAGTGTTAGAAACCATAATCCAATCCCATCTTAGTTAAATAGTATCAAGACAGTTATTTGGGTGAGAACCTCACCAGAGATGCACATGGGACTTTAATGGATTGGTTATGGTCAAAGTGAGCACAATATTACCACTGCTTAAAAAATAAGTCTTTATTAATATCCATTTCTTAAAACCATACTTCATAAAATTGTATATTGATTTGTATCCAACATTTTACATGCATATCCATATACAATACAATGCATTTGACACATGGTGGAGGTGGAATAGTTATCGACGTTTCGCAATACTATTGTTTCTTCAGGATTATTCCATTTCTTGTAGTTGTCTACTGATCAAACATAAGATATCAATCATGTATTATTCATCATAAGCATGTTACAATTATATGGCATTATATTACACTGTGCTCACCCTTCCTCCATCGGTTTATCAGTGAACTGGCGCTGCACAATCAGGTCAGGGAGATAAATCCCCACTCCCCACTCCCGGCCAGACGGTGTCAGATCCACCCACTCTATCTGGGAGGTATTGGACTATTCCTTCAAAAATATCTTCCTTATTCCAAAAAGTTTGCATCTGCAAAATAAATGCGTCATACTAAGGGAGTACTGTCAAAAGACATGCTAAAGCCATATGCAATAGGTGGTCACTCATTGCTCATTCAAGCTCCTACCTAGGCCTTTATCCACAGGGGTTTGCTGAAATCCCACCCCTGGGAGAATAGATGCCTAAATCACCCCAGGAGAGAGGTCCAAATCCATCCCCAGGCTGCTGTACCCCACAGCACTAACAGCCCATGGCTGACCTCACTCCCATAGTGAACAGCTTGCTACATGCATTGATACCACCTTGCACTGTTGCTTTCTGGTCCCCCAATACTCCTCCCATACCGCTTTACTCACCAATGCTCAATCTGGACCGGAGATACGCTGCAGCGGAGCGCCCACGCCTCCATGCCGCACCTCTTCTAGTATGAAGCCATGTTGTTGCCATAAATTTAGTGAGCAGTTTAGCATTGTCCTGCTGAAATATGCAAGGCCTTCCCTGAAAAAGACATTGTCTAGAACACCTGGATAAAATGTTATCGGTTACCTAGAGATAGAGACTAACCAAAGTAATCAAAACCCCCAATAAATTAAAGTCTTCATTAGCATCTAGTAATGATAGAAAAATAGTGTGAGAAACTCTTCCACACTGGTTAAGAAAAGATCACATTTCCGTAAAGTACAGTGTTGATCATAATGTCATTGCTAGAGCACAGAAATTTTTCTAGCAGCTTACTCACTCTTGTAGGTTTGCTATATTGAAGTCTTCAAATTTCTACTTTTTTTTTCCTATACAGATGAAATCTCAAGCAATACGAGAACAAAGTCAAAAAGACACAGCATACAACATGGGGGTCGCAGAAGCCATCAGGAATGAACGTAATGCCAGGAACACAGATTTTTATGTGAGCACATTAATATTCTGTTTGTCAGTGTGACTTTTGCTGATCCCATAATGATACTCAAGAGTGACTACATGCCACTGACACATTGGGGAGATTTACTAAAACTGGAGCACCCAGAATCTGGTGCCGCTGTGCATGGTAGCCAATCAGCTTCTAACTTTAGCTTGTTCAATTAAACTATGACATTGGAACCTGGAAGCTGATTGGTTTCTATGCAGAGCTTAATCAGATTTTGCATAATACAGTTTTAATAAATCTCCCCTATTGACACCAAGACCCATTAGTATTGATTAAAGCACAGATTGGTCATTTGTGGTATTTGAATGGAGAGGGTTACTACAGTTTTTAGTAAGTTGGGAATTAAAAAGAAAAACAAAAGGAGTATGTAGCCTTTTTACCATATAACCTTTTCACCATATACTAGATATTCAGGTTGATGTAATCAGCTTAAAATGATCCTGATGTTAAAAAATAATGCACCTGCAAGAGTCAATTCATACTTTGCCCCCATTGCCAGAATACTGCATAGTTCAATAGAAATCCTCAGCTGGGAAACCAACATTTCCAAGAGTGTTGATGTTCTTGGGTCCTGCAGTGATCACTGGTTTCTCCCAGTTACTATTGTATCCTAAAGGTTAATAGGAGTTCAGAGGGCCAAGGAGATTGACGCTTCCGAATGTATAATTTCCCAGCAGATTTCAGCAGAGGATTTCTGTTGAACCATGTGGCATGGACAGCATGACAAGGAAAGTATTTACTAATTTATCTTGCAAGTACACTTGATTGGCATTTTCATTTTAATAACAGGGTCAATTTAAAAGGCGAGTGTGATTTTAGACAAAGTCATCCTGTCCAGTCCTACTGACCCAAACTATCCACCCCCCTGTCCCTCAGCTATTTACTTACCTGAGCAGCAACTGCTCCATTGTTTACATCACTAGATAAACCTTCCTGACCTTGTCGAACCTATGTAGCGAGACCTCAGGGATCTATATAGTACTGTGACAGACCGCCTGGCACCCAGCCTGAGTACCTCTGCTAAGATATAGCTTCTTCCACTCTGGAACTCTTATACCACACAAAATCAGATATGAGCTTGATCACATTATCCTAAACAATGCAAACTGTAAGAAGTAATATCATTAGTACATCTAATGAACAGTCAACAGCTAACAGTGATCTAATTAACAGTAAGCTAATCAACGGCCAGACACCCAAGCTTTGACCCAAGCATTAAACCAAGCCTCGATCTCAGCGTTCATCAGTTGTTGTCCATCATTAGAGAATGATCTGCTCTTTCCATGGGGTCAGGAGCTGAACTGAGCTCTTTTTTGAATGTGAGAAGCAGACAAATGTTATGGTCTCAATGGGCCATAATCAGTGGGTAGAAGGCTAGCCCATAATCCCCTCCAAAAGCCCCTGTCCTGGTTGGGTCTGTCACAAGTGCCATCTCCTACAATTGGAAACCCTTGGGAGATGGCCCTATATATGTTTATAAGGGCTCCCTATGTGGTGAGCTGTAAGGAAGGCTTTGACAAGCAATATGTAAACACTGGAGCAGGCTGCTCCTGTCGTAATTGGTTAAGTATGCAGTTGACTGGGGTTGGGTAGTATAGCTCAGAAGGTCTAGGCATAGGAAGTGTACTTTGTCTGAAGGTACACTTACCATTTAAAGCTATTCTCTGAGCTCCTCCTCTTCAAAACCTTCCCCCTGTCCTCATTCCCCTCCAACCAAATCCTGGCACTACAGAGGAAATAAAGTCTTCCTTTTTAATTGTACCTACATGTAAGCCTATAATAAGACATACCTGTAAGTCAGAGGTCTCAAATTGGCGGCCCTCCAGCTGTTGCGAAACTACAAGTCCCATGAGGCATTGCAAGGCTGACAGTTACAAGCATGGCTTCCACAGGCAGAGGCATGATGGGACTTTTAGTTTCGTAACAGCTGGAGGGCCGCTAGTTTGAGACCCCTGCTGTAGGTACTGTAAAATAACTCCTAAATTTGCAACATTTAGGAGATATTTATTATATACGCCGCTCTGAAGGAACGGCCACCCGTGTGGTTTCATCGGGCTTAGCTGCTGTGACCTAAGAACATCGGGGAAGATGTCAGCTGCCTCAGCGGTGTGCGGGCGCCATTGCGGGGGCTTCGATCTAAGGTAAGTATTTCTAAGCATACTAGCTCATTATGCCTTTGTCTTACAGTTTTTTTTTTTTTTGTTTTAATGGGGTTTACAACCTCTTTAAAATAAAAATCACCTTACCTACTGTAAATGTGCCCTTTACTTACCCAAATCTGTGGTCACGTGAGATTTCCAGGCCTTCTCTCTTCTACTGTGCACCAGAGGTGGGATCCTTCTTCTGCTTCCAGCATGAAGTGGATGTTTTCTATTAGCTGTCCAGTGCTGGGGTTCCCTCAGGATTCAGAAGGGAGTCTGCAGACCATGATATCAGATGAGGGGAGGGTGGTGGGGGGTTAAATGCCAGAAGTTCCACCTCCTAAATGGCCTAATTTTACACAATTTTGATAAACATGGGCAGTTAACCACACTGAATTGTTTACAGTGTCTAACAACCCTTAGATTAGGCGTTAATATTAAGCATGATTCACAATTCTGTTTCTCAACAATTACTATTTACATTTAATCCCTTTTATTCCTAGAGATCATATATTTTTCAGAAGAGGCCTCTGACCCCTCCAGCATTAATAAAACAAGAGCAATGTTACCAGTCTCTGACTAAGCAGATGGCGGACAGGCGAGGGAAGGAGGAAAAAGAGAAGCAGGACCAGGAATTGCTGGGCAGACTGGAACAGATTCAACTTGCTGATGAGTAAATGTCCTATTAATCCAACATCTTACAGATCACATAACACGACCTCTGATATCATATGACTTAGCTGTGGATTTTCGGGGTCTAGCACCTTACCCGCACGCAACTACTTCTTATACATTGATTTGAGCAGCTACCATTTTATGGTTTGGCACAGTAACACACTGGGGGGTCATGAGCTGCCTTTATCGAAAGAAAGAAAACAAATGCAGCCACCACACTTAAGAATTGATGAGATGCAATATATAAAATTTTAGTTTTTGGGTTTAATACTGCTTTAAGGAGCCACACACTGCTTTGGTGGGGTGCAGTGGCTTCACATATAGTTCCAAATGTTTTTATTATAATTATTATTAATAATATTAATAATTATACTAGACGGAGTTTATATAAAGACAACAGTTTGTGCAGAGGTTTACAATATAAAGTGGGACAGTATAGTTACAATACAAATCAGGTCAAAAGGGTTAAACCGGTTGTCTACCCAAGGGAAAAAAAAAACAATAACCTGCAAGGCAAATTCATAGTGAGCTAGTATGCACCGCATACTAGCCCATTATGAAATACTCACCTTAGAACGAAGCTCCTGCAGGGCTGCCCGGTCCCTGCAGAGGGAGCGGACATCTTCACAGTGTGGCTTCTTCCGGGTTCGTGGCTCCGGCGCTGTAAGTGGCTGGAGCCACGAGACGTCACTCCCGTGCATGCGCGCTGGAGCCCGTCTTTCCAGCAGGGTCTGACGCTATGCGTCGGGCCTTTACCGGGCCATCACTGCGCATGTGCCGTGACGTCAGTGGCTGCATTGCAAGTGGAATATCTCCTAAACTGTATAGGTTTAGGAGATATTCATTTTACCTAGAGGTAAGCCTTATTATTGGCTTACCTGTAGGTAAAAAATACTTTTTTGGGTAGACAACCATTTTAAGAGAGTCCTGCCCGTGAGAGCTTACAATCTTAAAGGGACAAGCGATACAAAAGTACAAAAGGTAATAACTGTGTGGAGATGAGTAGAAAGAAAAAGTTTAGTTGTTAGATAGAGGCATGATAGGCTTCTCTGAAGACATGCGTTTTCAGGCATTGCCTAAAGACAAGACAGAGTAGGAGATAGGCAGGTTAAGGTAGGGAGTTCCAGAGGAAGGGAGAGGCTCTGCAGATGTCCTGGAGACAACTATGGGAGGAGGTGACGAGGGAGCTAGAGAGCAGGAAGCTTTGGGAGTAGTGGGTGGTTTTGTATGTTGTTGTTAGTATTTTGAATTTCATGCTTTGGGTAAGTGGAAGCCAGTGAAGGGATTCAAATACCACTTTATGTCTTGACATACCTCCCTCGACAGAGTCTGTCCAGACAGTATGGTAACCTGCTGACTTTTCGCCATCCACAGGCAGTTTAACTCACTAATTAGGCACAGAAGTTGAATCCAACACAGTTTTATTTCAGACATGCACACCACAGAGGATGTGTTTTCAGTATTTTGAAGTGTAAAAAGACAATGGGGTTGATTTACTAAAGGCAAATAGACTATGCACTTGGCAAAGTGCAGATGCTCTCTACAAGTGCAGTTGCTCCAGAGCTTAGCAAATGAGGTAAACCTTCACTTTTCAGAGAATGCCCAATCATGTGCAAGGAAAATTAAAACATTTCTTCTTGCACATGATTGGATGATGGAAGTCAGAAGAGCTTCTGACCATTTACTAAGCTCTGGAGCAACTGCAGTTGCAGTGTGCACAGTCTATTTGCCATTAGTAAATCAACCCCAATGACTTCCCTAAGCCTTGACTCAGCGAATAACTAACACTGACTCAGGGAACATAGAAGAAATGGGAAGGGCTAGCTACGACTGAACCAACTAGCACCAAACGGGAAAGTAGAACCAGAGGAAGAAACCAAAATCACACAAGTAAACAAGTTGTAGTGGCTCAAAACTACCACTAAATGTCGAAATACTATCGAACAATAACAACCTGATACAATGTGCAAAATAGTCTCCGCGCTGTGGAGGATCACAATAAAAAAAACTGCCAATACTATGTATCTGCAAAACAAAAATATTGCTGTGTACGTTCTGTCTCTCACTGCTGGCACCATACAAGTACAGTGCATCCGGAAAGTATTCACAGCGCTTCACTTTTTCCACATTTTGTTATGTTACAGCCTTATTCCACAATGGATTAAATTCATTATTTTCTTTAAAATTATACAAACAATCCCCCATAATGACAACATGAAATAAGTTTGTTTGAAATCTTTGCAAATTTATTAAAAATAAACAACACATACAGTATCTCACAAAAGTGAGATTTCACCCTTTTGTAAATATTTTATTCTATCTTTTCATGTGACAACACTGAAGAAATGACACATTACTACAATGTAAAGTAGTGAGTGTACAGCTTGTATAACAGTGTAAATTTGCTGTACCCTCAAAATAACTCAACACACAGCCATTCATGTCTAAACCGCTGGCAACAAAAGTGAGTACACCCCTAAGTCAAAATGTCCAAATTGGGCCCAGTTAGCCATTTTCCCTCCCCGGTGTCATGTGACTCGTTAGTGTTACAAGGTCTCGGGTGTGAATGGGGAGCAGGTGTGTTAAATTTGGTATTATCACTCTCACTTATACTGATCACTGGAAGTTCAACATGGCACTTCATGGCAAAGGACTCTCTGAGGATCTGAAAAAAAGAATTGTTACTTTACATAAAGATGGCCTAGGCTATAAGAAGATTGCCAAGACCCTAAAACGGAGCTGCAGCATGGTGGCCAAGACCATACAGCAGTTTAACAGGACAGGTTCCACTCAGAACAGGCCTCGCCATGGTTGACCAAAGAAGTTGAGTGCAGGTGCTCAGCGTCATATCTAGAGGTTGTCTTTGGGAAATAGACGTATGAGTGCTGCCAGCATTGCTGCAGAGGTTATGTAGGGATGGGGGAGTCAGCCTGTCAGTGCTCAGACCATACGCCACACACTGCATCAAATTGGTCTGCATGGCTGTTGTCCCTGAAGGAGGCCTCTTCTAAAGATGATGCACAAGAAAGCCCGCAATCAGTTTGTCGAAGACAAGCAGACTAAGGACATGGATTACTGGAACCATGTCCTGTGGTCTGATGAGACCAAGATAAACTTATTTGATTCAGATGGTTTCAAGTGTGTGTGGCGGCAACCAGGTGAGGAGTACAAAGACAAGTGTGTCTTGCCTACAGTCAAGCATGGTGGTGGGAGTGTCATGGTCTGGGGCTGCATGAGTTCTGCCAGCAATGGGGAGCTACAGTTCATTGGGGGAACCATGAATTGCAACATGTACTGTGACCTACTGAAGCAAAACATGATCCCCTCCCTTCAGAGAGGGCAGTATTCCAACATGATAACGAGCTCAAACACACCTCCAAGACAACCATGCCTTGCTAAAGAAAGTGAGGGTAAAGGTGATGGACTGGCCAAGCATGTCTACAGACCTAAACCCTATTGAGCATCTGTGGGGCATCCTCAAACGGAAGGTGGAGGAGCGCAAGGTCTCTAACATCCACCAGCTCCGTGATGTCGTCATGGAGGAGGGGAGGAGGACTCTAGTGGTAACCTGTGAAGCTCTGGTGAACTCCATGCCCCAGAGGGTTAGGGCAGTGCTGGAAAAAATGGTGGCCACACAAGATATTGACACTTGGCCCAATTTGGACATTTTCACTTAGGGGTATACTCACTTTTAATTCCAGTTATTTTGAGGGGACAGCTAATTTGCATGGTTATACACTCTGTACACTCACTACTTTACATTGTAGCAAAAGTGTAATTTATTCAGTGTTGTCACATGAAAAGATATAATAAAATATTTACAAAAATGTGAGGGGTGTACTCACTTTTGTGAGATACTGTAAGTATACCTATTTTTGGGCAGTTTCTCCCATTCTTCTTTGCAGGACCTCTCAAGCTCCATTAGGTTGGATAGGGAGCATTGGTACACAGCCATTTTCAGATCTCACCAGAGATGTTCAATCGGGTTCAAGTCTGGGCTCTGGCTGGGCCACTCAAGGACATTCACAGAGTTGTTCCGTAGCCAATTCCTTGTTATCTTGGCTGTGTGCTTAGGGTCATTGTTCTGTTGAAAGATGAACCTTCTCCCCAGTCTGAGGTCCAGAGCACTCTGGTTTTCATCAAGGATGTCTTCGTACATTGCTGCATTCATCTTTCCCTTGATCCTGACTAGTCTCCCAGTTCCTGCTGCTGAAAAACATCCCCCCAGCATGATGCTGCTACCACCATGCTTCACTCTGTGGATGGTATTGGTCAGGTGATGAGCGGTGCCTGGTTTCCTCCAGACATGACACTTGCTATTCAGGCCACAGAGTTCAATATTTGTTTCATCAGACCAGAGAATTTTGTTTCTCATAGTCTCAGAGTCCTTCAGGTGCCTTTTGGCAAACTCCAGACGGGCTCTCATGTGCCTTTTACTTGAGGAGTGGTTTCTGTCTAGCCCCTCTACCATACAGGCCTGATTGGTGGAGTGCTGCAGAGTTGGTTGTTCTTCTGGAAGGCCCTCCTCTCTCCACAGAGAAATGCTGGAGCTCTGTCAGAGTGACCATCGCGTTCTTGGTCACCTCCCTGACTAAGGCCCTTGTCCCCTTATCGCTCAGTTTGGCCAGGTGGCCCTCTCTAGAAAGATTCCTGGTGGATCCAAACTCCTTCTGATGGAGGCCACTGTGCTCATTGGGACCTTCAATGCTGCAGAAATTTTCCTGTACCCTTTATCAGATCTGTGCCTTGATACAATCCTGTCTCGGAGGTCTACAGACAATTCCTTGGACATCATGGTATGGTTTGTGCTCTGACATGCATTGTTAACTGTGGGACCTTATATAGAGAGGTTTGTGCTTTTCCAAATCATGTGCAATTTTCCACAGGTGGACTCCAATCAAGTTATAGAAACATCTCAAGGATGATCAGTGGAAACAGGATGCACCTGAGCTCAGTTTTGAGCCATGAATACTCATGTACAAGTGATTTTTTTGTTTTTTATTTTTAATACATTTGCGAAGATTTCAAACAAACTTCTTTCATGTTGTCATTATGGGGTATTGTTTGTAGAATTTTGAGGAACATAATGAATTTAATCCATTTTGGAATAAGGCTGTAACATAACAAAATGTGTAAAAAGTGAAGTGCTGTGGATACTTTCCGGATGTACTGTATATAAATAACAATGCTCAAAGTGTAGGAAATTATCACAAAGTGGCGCTGTGATTCAGCCTTACTATAGGTTTTCACCCATAGCAACATAAAAATCCATAAAATAAGTCCATAAAATAAAGTCCACCAAATGTATGTGTAATAATAATAATATATATTAGTGTTGAAATTGTCTCCCATTGAGATAATTATCAGTCATACACCACCTCACGTGCACTGGTGATCCCTCTCCCCAGCAGGTATACACTCACTGAATCGCGATGCCTCCCACTCTCATGGTTGGCATACAACACTTATGTGAATATCCAGCCTTTAGGGTATGGAATGTCACCAAGTATCTCCCCAGGATTCATAAACGACCATTATCATGTGAAGAAAAGCAAAAATATCCTCCAGTAATACAGTAAGCCAATAGACTAAAAGTTATTTAACAAATAGAAAGCCACTCACACATTTAAAACAATCAGATCAGATGTAAGTCAACTGGAGAGTTCAAAATCGGGTGTGGGTCTGCATAGAGATCAACTTCCATTTTTTTTTTAAAGCATAATTGAACAAGCTGAAGTTAGAAGCTGAATGGTTTCAATGCAGAGCTGCACCAGATTTTTCATTCTCCAGTTATAGTAAATCTACCCCAAAGCGTATGTAGATCCTAACAATGACCTTCTCTTATTTGCTTCCTTTTAATCTGTTAAATGTACCATTCAGTGCCCATCAGTGCTGCCTTTCAGTGCCCATCAGTGATTCCTGTCAGTGCTTCCTCATCAGTACCTCATATCAATGCACATCAGCTGCCGCCTATCAGTGCCGCCTATCAGTGCCTATAAGTACCGCCTATCAGTGCCCATAAGTGCTGCCTATCTGTGCCCATCAGTGCCCCCTATCAGTGTTCATCAGTGTTGCATATCAGTGCCGCCTATCAGTGCCCATCAGTGCTGCATATCAGTGCCACCTATCAGTGCCCATCAGTGCTGCATATTAGTGCCTCCTCATCAGTGCCCAACAGTGCCACCTCATCTGTGCTGCCTCATCAGTGCTGCCTATCAGTGCCTATTAGTGTTGCCTCATCAGCACACATCAGTCTATTTGTCTCAAAAAATGGTAAAAATTTTGTGTGGGTACAGCGTTGACCGCCCAGTTGTCATTCAGTGTGCGACATCGCTGAAAGCTGCAAATTGGTCTGGGCAGGAAGGGGGTGAAAGTGCCTAGTAGTGAAGTGGTTAAAGTGGAACTAAAGTGGGCATCTGAGAACCGCAAACCAAAAATGCTATTTAATTTATTTTTAATATTCAAAGCAAACTCCCCCATCCATCCATCCATCCATGTCTCCATGCATTTTTTTTGCTGTAAAACCACTTTGAAAAACACCTCCCTAGCATTTCTCACTGTGGCTGTCTTGAGTAAGGGCAGATGATTCATGTAGCATTTACTTCCTGAATTCCATCTGCCCTTAGCTCAGGCATGCGAGCATGAGAGTGTGGTTAGCTAAGAAAGACCCTCACCCCCTCCTGAAGACACCTGGGATGCATGACATCATTTGCCTAGGCCAGAAAAATTTAAATATAATATACCTTACTATCTATTTACTAATGGCAGCAGCATGAGGATTAAAAATATTCATAGCAGGGATGAAACATATTTGTGCAATTTTAGTGTAAAAAATACACTCTGCTGTGCTGTCAGCCTTCAACAAGAAATTAGAAGCCGAGTTTATATTTTGGGGGGGTTCAAAGATCAGTACATCCATGGTCTTTAAAGGGATAAGACATACAATAATGTAGATGTATTGCAGAATTTAACTGCATATTTTAATTTTACCAAAGCATATATAAGTAGAATTTGTGTAGCACTGGGTCAGCAACTAATGTCTTTTATTGTACGGGGATTGCAGGCAGAGGAAATGATGAAACAAGGTGATTTTACTGAAAATACTAATATCCCTTCAAATAACAGGCATTTTGATTTGTAGGTGGAGATTTTGGTGCCCTTACAGCCTTACGGAGGAGAGTAAAAAGAACCCCAAGAAATTCTTCAAGTATATAAATAGTAAGAAAGGGAGGTCTGAACATATTGGCCCAATAAAGGATGAGGAAGGGAATCTGGTTACAAAGAGAGATGGCAAAAGTTTTGAATTTATTCTTCTCCTCAGTCTTCACAAGGGAAACGGGGGTTCAGTACCCAAGACCATAATATTAACCTTCATAGCATGTCACAGGAAGCACTCTCGTGGTTAACTGAGGACAGATTTAGAAATAGGCTTGATAAACTCAACATTAATAAGTCACCAGGACCAGATGGCTTACACCCAAGGGTACTTAAGGAACTCAGCCAAGTGATAGCTAGACCATTGTTCCTAATTTTTATGAATAGTCTACTGACAGGAATGGTACCAGCTGATTGGAGAAAAGCCAATGTAGCCCCAATTTTTAAAAAAGGGACAAAATACATCCCTGGGAACTACAGGCCAGTTAGCCTAACATCAATAGTCTGAAAGCTCTTGGAGGGGATGATAAGGGACTATATACAAGATTTTAGCAATCAGAACAGTATCATTAGCAATAATCAGCATGGATTCATGAAGAATCGTGAGGATTTGAGCTGCCATCTAGATAAAGGAAGGCCAGTAGATGTGGTGTTCCTGGATTTTGCAAAGGCATTTGATACAGTTCCCCATAAACTATTACTGTACAAATTAAGGTCTGTCAGCATGGATCAAAGGTTAGTACATGGGTTGAAAACTGGCTACGGGGGCGAGTCCAGAGGGTGGTGATAAATGAGGAGTACTCAGAATGGTCTGGTGTGGAAAGTGGGGTCCCCCAGGGTTCTGTCTTGGGACCAATCCTATTTAAATTATTCATAAACGATCTGTAGGATGGGTTAAACAGCTCAATTTCAGTATTTGCAGATGATACAAAGCTAAGCAGGGCAATAACTTCCACACAAGTTGTGGAAACCTTGCAAGAAGATCTAAACAAATTAATGGGATGGGCAACTACATGGCAAATGAGGTTTCATGTTGGAAAATGTAAAATAATGCATTTGGGTGCCAAAAATATAAATGCAGTTTACTTGCTAGGAGGAGAACCTTTGGGGGGAATCTAGGATGCAAAAGGACCTGGGGGTCTTAGTAGATGAGGCTCAGCAATGGCATGCAATGCCAGGCTGCTGCAAGCAAAGCCAACAGAATATTGGCATGCATTAAAAAGGGGATTAACTCCAGAGATAAAACAATAATTCTCCCACTCTACAAGGCTCTGGTCCAGCCGCATCTTGAGTACGCCGTCCAATTCTGGGCACCAGTCCTCTGGAGGGATGTGCTGGAACTGGAGAGGGTCCAGAGAAGGGCAACAAAATTAATAAAGGGACTGGAGAACCTCAGCTATGGGGAAAGACTACAAGCATTAAACTTGTTCTGTTTGGAGAAAAGACGCTTGAGAGGGGACATGATTTTAATGTACAAATACCTTACTGGTGACCCCACAATAGGGAAAAAGCTTTTCCGTGAAAGGGAATTTAATTAGACACGCGGCCATTCACTAAAATTAGAAGAAAATCGGTTTAACCCTAAACTGCGTTCTTTACTGTAAGAGCGATAAGGATGTGGAATTCCCTTCCACAAGCAGTGGTTTCAGCAGGGAGCATTGATCATTTCAAAAAAAATATTAGATGGGCACCTTAATGACCACAATATACAGGGGTACACAATGTACTATTAACATATAAGTGTATTTTTCCAACCTTACCAACTATGTACTACTATGTAACGTTTATGGCCATAGGACAGGATTACAGTTACCATTACCCCCTCTTCTTCATCTTCTACATATAACCTGCTCAGTTTTATATTTTTCTGAGTTTTAAAAGATCTGTTCTCCTGGTGCGTAATACTTAGGTAGGATAATCTGCCCCTGGCCTCCTCTTACACTTCTAAAGAATTTCCATGCTGATATTTATAGCTGGTGAGTTGAAGTGCCCCCAGCATGATGCACACTGTCTCTTTTTGTACATATTCAGCAGTTATAAGAGGTCATTCATATGACTGACAAAAGCAGAGTTTCCTTTAACCCCATTTCAGATTAACCAGAGTTCTGACAAAGAATGAGTCTGAAAAAAGTTTTGCATTAAAAAGTTTTTCTGCTTTACTTAACCACTTCAGCCCTGGAAGGATTTTTTTTTTTTTTTTTAAATCTTTTTATTGCTTTTAACAGTGAAAAAAGAAAAACAAAACATAACATACACACATCCGGCTAGTCAACTCGCACAGGAGAGACCGCCTGT
>BLSH010489183.1:157793-167854 GCA_018402905.1 Glandirana rugosa | reverse complement strand
TGGGGCTTGGGGTAACTTTAGTTACCCCTGGGCTTGAAAATCCGTGTTTTTACCGACATTTTTTCAGGACTTTTCAGGGTCTCCAGACGTTTTCCTTCCTTTTACCCCGATTCCCACCCTGTTCACGGGAAGTTTCTTTACCCCTGTCCCTTTATTGATTTTCGTAAATTTTTTATTTTATTTTTACCTCCACCTACACCTGGTAGAAGTTTGACACAGACTTTACACACAGTTTCCAGATGATTGTAGAACAGTAGTATGGGTTCTCCCGGTTTTAGTTAAAGTTTAACACACAGTTTCCAGATGATTGTAGAGCAGTGATATGGGTTCTCCCGGCTTATTTATACTTTTTTCACACAGTTTGAAGATGATTTTAGAACAGTGATATGGCTTCTACCGTTAATTAATACTTTTCAGACACAGTTTGAAGATGGTCCACATCCACCTCCATTTTTATTTTATTTTTTAAATGCTTTTAGTTATTTCCCTGTCCCCATTTCTTTGAAGGGCACTTGTCCCACCCTTAGCCCCATTTTCCTTCCTTTTGCAGACCTCTGGGACTTTTCAGGACTTTTTTACAGCCATTTTTGTGCCTAAAAGTTCGGGTCCCCATTGATTTCAATGGGGTTCGGGGTCCGGGACAAAGTTCGGGTTCTGTCCGGACCCGAACCCGGACTTTGTCCCGAAGTTTGCTCAACTCTACTCAACACCAAGTTTCCTATATGGACCCCTTATGTATTTGTACATGTTGCTCAGTGATTGTAAGTGATTGTAAAGTCCCGTTTTATTTTTTATTTTTTTAACCACTTGCCGACCGCCTTGCGTAGATAAATAGCTGCTGCAGTGGCTCCTCTGTGCAAATCGCTGTCTATAAACGCTGATTCACGCATTTGCAGGCTGGCGCTCTCTCATACCCGTCGCTCGCTGCGGGTCGGGTGGACTCGATGTCAATCGCCTAATACAGAGGCAGAACGGGGAACCGCCAATGTAAACATGGCGGTTTCCCGTTCTGTCGGGGTCATGACAGATCTACTGATCAATGTAATCGGGAACAGTTAGATCGATTATGCCCCTGCCAGCCCAGCCCCCACACAGTTAGAACACAGTGAGGGAACACATTTAACCCCTTGATCACCCCTACAGCTTAACCCCTTCCCTGCCAGTGACACTTATACAGCAATCAGTGGCTATTTTTTGCTCTGATCGCTGTATAAATGTCAATGGTTCCAAAAAGTGTCAAAAATTTCCGATCTGTCCGCAGATCGCAGATCGCCGCCATTACCAGTATAAAGAATAAAAAATAATGAAACCGCCATAAATCAATTCTCATAGTTTGTAGATATGATAATGTTTGCGCAAACCAATCAATAAACGCTCTTTGCGATTTTATTTACCAAAAATATGTAGAAGAATACATTTTGGCCTAAATTGATAAATTTGTGTTGTTATGGATATGTATTATTACAAAAGGTAAAAAATATTGTTTTATTGTTGCTATTTTTTTGTTTATAGCGCAGTGATCAAATACCACCAAAAGAAAGCTCTATTTGTCGGAAAAAAAGGACGTCAATTTTGTTTGGTTACAACGTCGCACGACCACACAATTGTCAGTTAAAGCGACGCAGTGCCATATTGCAGTGCTCTGGTCAGGAAGGGAGTAAATCCTTCCCAGGCTAAAGTGGTTAAATAACAAACATGTTATACTTACAGTGCAGTTGGTTTTGCATAAAACAGCCCAGATCTTCCTCTTCGCAGGTCCCTCTTTGCTGCTCCTGGCCCCTCCCTCCTATCGAGTGCCCCCTCAGCCAGCAGCTTTCTATGGGGGCACCCAAGCAGAGTCAGAGCTCCGTGTATCCATTCAGACACGGAAACCCGGCCCCACCCCCTCTCTCCTCTGATTGGCTGACTGACTTTGATTGATAGCCACAGGAGCCAATGGCGCCGCTGCTGTGTCTCAGCCGATCAGGAGTATCCCGGATGGTTTAGACATTCGTGGACATCGCTGGAGAGAGAAGGGGCTCAGGTAAGTAATTGGGTGAGTGCTGAGGGGGGCTGCTACACACAAAATGTTTTTTTATCTTCATGCAAAAACCTTCTGCCTTTACAACCCTTTAATCTTCTCTTCTCAAGAGAGAATAAATTCAGTTCCTTTAATCTTTCCTCATAGCTGAGCTCCTCCATGCCTCTTATCAGTTTGGTTGCCCTTCTCTGCACTTTCTCCAGTTCCCCGATATCCTTTTAGAGAATTGGTTTCCAAAACTGAACTGCATATTCCAGATGAGGTCTTACTAATGATTTGTACAGGGGCAAAATTATATCTCTATCTCTGGAGTCCATACCTCTCTTAATACAAGAAAGGATTTGCTCACTTTGGAAACCGCAGCTTGGCATTGCATGCTATTATTAAGCTTATGATCTACCAATACCCCAGATGCAAATCAATGTTTCCCTATGAGAGCCGTCTTAACTGGTCCGACACAAGTTGGTCCGACTCTGAAAAGGGTTCCTGTACTACTTTGGTCCGACTTTGGTCCTACTTCAGCCCATTGAATATCATTGAAGTAGGATCAAAGTCGGATCCTTGTTCTAACCATCCAACTTGTGACATCCGACTCGGTGATTACAGCAGCAGAAAAAGGAATTTATCTCACACTGGGATTGTTTTGATTGGTCAAAGGACAAGTTACTATCTCAAAGTCGGAGCAAAATCTTATCTTGTTCATTCAAGTCGGATGGAAGTAGGACCAAAGTAGAACTGAAGTAGGGCCGATGTTGCAGGGCAAAGTAGGATCAAAAGTCTGACCGTTTTTGTGTCGGCTAGTGTGAACCCAGCCTAAAGGTGGTTACTGGAGTGCAGCTGTCCAGCCTTATAAAGCTCATTGTAATACCACCCATATTCTTGTCCTTTTAACATGGTGACAGTAAGCTAACACCTATGCTGCATAGATGTTAGGTTACTATCACCACATTAGGGCTTGTTCATACTTGCTCAAAATACTGACGCTTATCAAACCTGCCTATTGCATTAATGTGTGCCAATAGGTGCGCTTGATAAGCGTTTAGTGACTGTTAAAAATTATCCCCCAAATGCCCTGTAATGTACTAATGCGCCGCAACAGCGCCACAACCGCAGGCTGGCACAGTTGCAGCGTGTTATCATAGACTTGAATGGAAGGAGTTGAAATACTAACAATTCATATTTTGATAATGTGAACAGCACTGTGCGCTGTCCATATTATCAACTGCACAGGCATTCGAGGAGCATTAAAACAGGATTTTACCAGCCACCATGGTAGGGCTGGTTCCGGTCCGGAGTTTGTGGTCCACTGGAGTTCACCAGCAGGTGGCTTACATAAGCAGGAAGAGATCTCACTTGAGCTCTGACCTGGAACTTAGAGGGGAATCTGCGGGCGCTCTGTGTGCTGTTTTGGACTTTAAACCAAGGTTTGCATTTTGCTTATGTCTTGTGAGTGTTGGGGCCAGTATAGTGAGGAAACTATACTGTTTAGTTTAGCGCCGGATGGCAAGGACTTATTTTCTGTTTTGTTTTTAACCTGCAAACCTATTTTCTAAATAAACCTGGCAAGCCGCCAGATTTGAAAGAAAGTAGCCTGCACGCTGACTATTTTCCTCAGGAAAGATGATCCCCACGCGCTAATCTCCCACACATGGTGGAGTTCAGCGGGCAACTTTCCAAGATGGAGCAAATGTTGAAGGCCCCCGAGGTCACAGAGGCTGCTGCAGCACAACAGACTTCGCTGCAGGAAACCAACCTCCGGATCACACAGGTTGCTGCAGCCCAGCAGGAGGAAAGTCGCCAGGCTATCGCAGCACAACAGCAGATGACCCAACAGTTTGCGGAGGCCCTGTTAGAATTAAAGAAGGGGCCCGCACCTCCGGTGACAGTGGAACCCAAGTTGGTACGCGCCTCTTACCACATGCGGATGATGTGGAGGCATATCTCACGATTTTTGAAATAGTCGCTCTTCGTGAAGGATGGCCAAAAGAACAGTGGGCGGGACTGTTAGCACCAATCTTGACCGGTGAACCCCAGAAAGCATACTTTGATCTGGAACCAGATAAAACCCAGGACTATGAAACTATAAAGGCAGAGATACTCGCACGCCTAGGGGTCAACATGGTAGTCCATGCCCAACGGGTGCATCAGTGGCCCTCCCGCACCGACAAGCCATCCCGCTTGTAGATGTTTTGACCTGGTCCACCTCACCAGGAAGTGGCTACAGCAGGAGACTTTGCCAGGTCCCCAGATTGTGGATCGCATGGTCATGGGCCGCTATCTATGTGCGCTCCCTGCTGCTTAGAGGAAATGGGTCAGTCATGGGGACCCCCAAACCGCCAACCAACTCGTGGACCTCATGGAAAGATACACTGCTGCTGAAGACTTGTTGCACCCATCTGCGCCCCCACTCCAATGTATCTAGGGGTGAAAGATCGCCTGGCGGACCCGGTAAGACTGTTCCAGTGTTCAGGGGCTTGAGGAAGTTTTATAAGACTGCTATGGCTAAAGAGACTGTGGGCTCTAGACCCGGAGACTGGACAAAGAAGCCAGGAAGGTCTTGGGGACCCTTGAGAAGACAGGGTATAGAGCACATACAGTGCTACCAATGCCATGCATTGGGCCATATTGCTGCCAATTGTCCCCTGAATGATGAACCCATGCAATGCGATTATACTTATGTGAATAGACGCCTTTCTCTTTTTGCACAGGTTTCATATACAGCATCAAGTTCAAGTCGCATGGAGAAGCAAATGTGTGTGATTTTTGTTGATGGGAAACCAGTCACTGCACTGCTTGATTGTGTAAATCCTGCAAGGTTACACCCTAGCACTGTCGGGGTAATTTACATCCATGGGGACACTTGTGACTACCAGATGGCGGTGGTTGAGATTGACACCCCTTGGGGCAGTGTGACTCATTCAGTGGGGTAGTACATTCACTGCTTTATGACACCCTAGTGAGCAGGGCTTTTCCCCATTTTTGGAGGTTATGGGAAGGCACAGGGAGTCTGGATGATAGAGCTCCCCCTGCTGTGGAAGCATGGGAACTCTCACCAGACCCTTTTTGCCAAATGGAAGGGCAGACTGGTGGCAGTACCGAGGAGGGAGGAGAACCTCTTCCTTTTCCTGGAGCCAGAGGAGCTGGAAGATAGATCCCAGCTGGGGGCTAATGACCCAGAAAATGCCTGACCCTGACCGTGAGAGTGAACCGAATGTAGTACCTGACTTAGAGGTTCGGAGAGAGGACTTTTGTACAGAGCAACTACAGGATGTCACTCTCCTTAGAGCCAGAGAAAATGTGAAGGATGGGGAACCTGTGGACCCTAATTGGGGGGTGTCTTTTCCCTACATGGCTCTTAAAAATAATTTGTTGTATCAGGTGGTGAAACGCGGGGAGGACGAGGTGGAACAGCTAGTGGTTCCCAAACCCTTTTGCAGGATGGTGCTAGATCTAGCCCATGGGCATGTAATGGGGAGCCATCTGGGTATGGATAAGACCAGGGAGAGAATAACCCAGAGATTCTTCTGGCCCGGGTTGCATGCAGATGTCAGAGAGTATTGTGAATCCTGCCCTGAGTGTCAACTCTCTGCACCCTCGCCCCATTTTCATAATTCACTTGTTCCACTGCCCATTTGAAGTGCCTTTCTTATGCAACCCGCTATCCGGAAGCCATACCCTTGCGGAACACCTTTCGCTAAGACTATTGCCAGGGAGTTGGTCCATGTGTTTAGTTGGGTGGGGATCCCTAAAAAGGTCTTAATGGATAAGGGTACCTCGGTCATCTCCGTACCTTGGTCTAACACCCCCAAACGGATAAACTTCAGTGGAACACCGGGCGGGAAGACTCCAGAACAATGCGTATGCCCTCTCCTGGGTCCACTGTATGCTTGGAACAGTTGCTCAGCCGCAGGAGCTTGAGCAGAGGAGGAGGATATGTGACGGTAGATGGACGCTACCTGTCGCCTCGTATGCGTTCATCTGGACTGGATTAAACAGAGTGCACCTAGTGGGTTCACTGGCCCTAAGCACTTACGTATTTGCCAACATTGTTTCCGATGTAACTTCAACTAAAATGTTCTTTTCCAGGTTTGGATATAACGGGGAAGAGTTAGAACTTTCAACTAGTTTTTTTTGTGTCCCTAAAGGGAATATTCACAATTACCGTAGTTGCCAAGACAGAACGTTAGGGGAAACCTAAAATTTTACAGTTGTTACTGGAACTGGATTAAATGGTTTCTAAGTTAACAACAGTGCTTAATGGAAGCCCTCTTGAGTCCTAGAACAGGTTGTACACAGGGCCTCAACTTCTGCCCAAGTCAAGATTAAGACAGTTGAATGACAGGAGGCAAGACCTAATAATCTTGCCGTGGGCACACAAGCTACACAGGGGTCAACATTAAGACTAACACTTTAAAGTGCACCTTTGCCCAGACTATGAACAGTAAAGTAATTATTCCTAAAGCAGAAGTAAACCCATCGATTCATTGAAAAGTTTAAAAAAACAGATATTCCGGCATGCCGGGATTGCTAATTGTCAGATTGGTTGTGCTTAACCAAACTGTCAAACCATCCAATGGCTGGTGTCATAACGGATCACATGTACAGCATCATGGCAGTTGAAGATTAAATAGAGGCCAACATGGCAACTTGCTTGGCTGAAAACAATAGGAGGGTTTACTTCCACTAATCATAAAAAGGCTTTAAAACATACCATTTCTGACCTCTCTAGTTGCTTGTACTGTGAGATAATTCAACCTCAAATGAAGATGACATTACACAGCCTCCGCACCTCTGGCCCCCTTTACATTACACAGTCCCCACAACTCTGGACCCCTTTACATTACACAGCCCTGCACCTCTGGACCCCTTTACATTACACAGCCCCCTGCACCTCTGGACCCCTTTACATTACACAGCCAAATTCGGCTTTGTCCGGGTCTCCGGCCAGCCGGCGGATGTGCCGGCTGGTCTCTTGGGCCTTCCGGTGGGATGGGAGAGCCCAGATGAGCCTTGGAAGGTGGCGGGAGGGGATGACGTCCCCTCCCACTGCTTGGGATAACAGCCGAGCGGCTTCTTAGCCACAATGGTTGTAATCCCTAGAAAGCCAAGCACTGGCTCTAAAAAACGGTATTGGGGTAATGCGCACAGCTGCAGGTATCATCACAGTACAACCCCTTCAAGCTAAGGCTGCATATTTGCGTACGGTTGGCGGGAAGGGGTTAATAAGTCTGTGGGCCGAACATGAGAGAAATAACCTCTGTTCTACAGAATGCAAGAATTAGATACAGATGGGGCTTCGCCTTCAAGCTTTCGGTACCTCATAATGGGACAGTGTACATGGTCTATAATTTGTCGGAGGGCAAGGAGCTACTAATTAAATTAGGCCTCCTAGAACTGGAACCCTCTCTCTGCCTTCAAGCTACCCCTCGCCCATCGCCAATATGGTCCACCCCAGCATCAAGGAGCGATAATAGAAGAGGACGCCAACAACCACGTAATCGCCTATCCTAACTCGGAGTACCTTGATATAAGTTTATAAAGTTTTTGGAGGTGACCCCTTTCTAGCTGTTCTTTACTGTTCTGGACTCCCCTCCCTTATAAAAATGTATATCTCTTCTTCCGAATGTATACATATAAACCTCTGGACCCCCTGCACTCAAGGATCGACTTTCATTGTTACCATTAAGATTATCCTTCTAGCTGAATCAGGGGATTTCTGCCACCTTTCCTCACTACTATGTGATAGAGCCTTTAAGCAGTTTGCCTAAATTTCTTCTCTCAAAGTCCAATAAATTTATATATTTTGGTCCTCACCCTGTGGCCATTCTGAGGTACTACTTCAACCTAATTGGTGCTGGAGATTACAGCAGCTCCGCAGACGTCACTAAGCAGCTCTTACACAGTCAATTGCTTAAAAGCCTATATAGTTGAGCTTTCTATTATTGTTCCCTGTTTTCGGTGCGGGTCTGTTAATTCTCCGGTTTTGGTCAAATGACCGCGTAGGTATACCCGCCGGGTTGATCTCAATTTCTCTACTCACAGAGGCAGTAAGCTATTTTGCCTACTTTATCTAAAACTAGAAATATGACTACCTTCATACACTGCTCTCATTTACACTGAACCGTTTGGACATTTTAAAATTTTCCTTTTTTTTTTTTTTTTTTTTTTGGTATTGGTTCCTGGATCATGGCTGTTACTTACCTCCTGAGTTATTTTCATAAAACTCAGCTTCGGTTATGAACTCAAAATGAACCTGTTACAAGATCACTCTTTTGCTTATATTATTTTTGTTGTCTTTAGGGGAGGGGAGGATTTGCCTATGGTCCATCCCTAAAACATTCTCTCTTATTTAGTTATGTTATCTATGTGCCTTCAGATAATCTTCCCAGGCTGTTTATATCATGTTCAGATGTTTTGCCGCCCGGTCCATCCGCCGTGCTAGTTTGACCCCACTCTTGTCATCGACGGTTATAGTATGACCCTGTCTTTTTTTTTTTTTTTAAAGCGCTCTGATTTTGATCCTGGCGCCTTCCCCCCTCTTATCCCCCCAGTGTAGTGGGAACAGCAATATCCTGCCCTCGATGACAAGATCGGGACAATCCTGTCCCTTCTTTAAGTTTTTTGGTTTGTCGGGAGGTCATGAATCTCCTGAAACCCTATACCAGTTATCATACTCGTTTTGTAAGTTTATAAGTCTATTACATGTATACTTATGAAGATCTTAATACTTACTGTTCTGGATTGTAATAACAATTTCCTGCTTAGAGTACTTTTTTTTATACAATTACCATGGTCAAATCTCTCATACTATATGCCCAGACCTTTGTAAAGGTATACTTATCCTTTTCACCATTGTCACCTTAAATTATTTTCTCAACATAGCTATTCCCCTCCTGAGTCATAATGCGTATCAAGATAGTATCGCATAATGTGCAAGGGTTCAATACTTCCCAGAAACGTAAAAAGGCCTTTAGAGTATATAAAAGATTAAGTGCTGACGTCCTCCTACTACAGGAAACACATTTCTCCACTGATAATCATCCCAATTACTTTGATAAAAACTACCAACAATTCTACCTTACCACTTTTCACAACAAATCCAGAGGTGTTGCTATCTTTGTTAGGAATTCGGTAGTTTTAGACATTCAACGTATATATAAAGACCCAGAAAGACGTTTTATTATCTTACAGGATAAGATGAATGGAAAAGGTGTCACCTTTGCCTCTGTATACGCCCCTAATGAAGCCCACTCCACTTTCTTCAAAACGTTCTTTAACACCCTTGACAAATATTCATCCCCTCATCTTATAGTGGGAGGAGACTTCAATTTGGCTGCTCATCCATTTCTTGATAGAAGTTCCCCTTCCCCATCCTCTAGGGCCTTTTCCAAATCTATCAACAGATCTCTAAACTCATTCCAACTGTTAGACACTCGGAGAACCCTCAATATAGGAATTAAAGCTTATACATTTTTCTTTCATCCTCATAAAAGTTTCGCTCACTTGGATTACATATTTACGACTCCCATCTTGCTTGCAAACTCAGTAAGTGCGGCTATCATCCCCTGCCCTTGGTCCGACCACCATATGGTCTCCTTTGAAACAGCATATATAGGCTTTCCCCCTTCCCCTTACAGCTGGAGGCTGAATGATTCCCTCCTAACTAACCCCATTATCAACAATTGACTAATAAAATTGAGGAATATTTCCAAGTAAACGATACAGAAGACACCTTGCCTACTACCTTTGGATGGCCCACAAAGCAGTCCTCAGAGGACAGCTCATTAAAATTGCCTCTAAAAAAAATAAAGCAAGACTTGCTGAAATAAATTCTCTCTCTAAAGATCTCAACGCCTTATATAATAAAATTAGTTCCTCTCCTTCTTCATCTCTATCCCAACAAATAAACTCCAAACAACATGACCTAGATATGTTACTCACTAAAAACACTGCGAAAAGTATTCGATTCTCCAAAGCTAAATTTTTTCTCCATGGCAATAACGCATCTTCAATGTTCACTAGTAAACTGAATCAATCTGTG
>BLSH010489183.1:141453-157783 GCA_018402905.1 Glandirana rugosa | reverse complement strand
AACCCCCCCCCCCCCCCCCCCCATACGTATAAGCTCCAAAACACCAGAGGTAATCTCGTCTCCCACCCAAAAGATGTCCAAAATATTTTTTTAGAATTTTATAAAGATCTCCTTTCTAACACCTATCCAGCCCCATCCCCTTCCTCGCTATCTTGGCTTAATAACATTCAGCTACCCTCTCTCACATCTCAGCAAATTAACACCCTTAATAAACCATGTATGGAATCCGAAGTTTCTAATATCATTAACTCCCTTAAAACATCCACAGCTCCAGGTCCTGATGGATTTTCCCCCACATATTATAAACAAATTACCTCTATTCTCACCCCCCATCTATCTAAACTTTTTCATTTTATACTACAAGGCAACCACTTCCCACAGGAGATGACTCTGGCCAACATGTCTCTTTTACCTAAACCTCAAAAAGACCACTCTCTCCCACAAAACTACTGCCCTATTTCTATTCTGAATAATGATCTGAAAATCTCTGGCCGTTTATTAGCAGATAGGTTGGCTTCAGTCATTTCTTCTTTAGTCCACATCAATTAATCAGGATTTATCAATAACAGACAATTTACTGACAATATCAGGCTCGTAAACAACATCATTCAAGATGCTAATCTGACATTAGCCAGATTTGCTTATTGAGCCTTGATATAAACAAAGCGTTCGACAGCGTCAGCTGGTCGTACGTGAACTTAATTCTTAATAAATTTGGATTCCCTGTTAAATTTGCCCATGGATTTAAGGCCTTATATCATCTCCCACAGACAAGGATCAGGATTCCCGGCAGCAACTCAGATTTTTTCTCCTTAAACAGGGGTACCAGACAGGGCTGCCCCCTCTCCCCCCTGTTATTTTCCCTTGCTCTGGAACCACAGGCATGCGCAATTAGGAACAACCCAAATATTTTAGGCTATTCCAAAGGACCCACAGAATACAAAATTAGTTGGTATGCTGATGACGCTATAATTTTTCTGTCTATACCTCTTACATCTATCCCCAATCTCCTCTCAGCACTCTATTTTCAAAAATCTTTCTGGTCTGGGTATCAATCAATCCAAATGTGCCATTCTCCCTATTAACATCCCCCCTGACATATCCTCTGCCATTAAATCCAAATTCCCATTCACTTGGTGCACAAATTCCCTAAGATATCTTGGAGTTCAAATCTCATCACAATTTAAATCCCTTTTTCAAAATAATTATCCCCCCCCCCTATTCTCCCAAATTAGGAACCTTTTAAAAACTTGGTCTACTTACCGCATATCTTTCCTGGGAAGATTGTGTGCTATTAAAATGAACATTCTACCCAAGCTCCTTTTTTTATTTCGCTCCCTCCAAATAAATGTCCTTAAATATAAGATTAATTCTATACCAGTGGTTCTCAACTCCGGTCCTCAGGACCCACTAACAGGCCAGGTTTGCAGGATAACTGAAATACATCACAGGTGATATAATTTGCTGCTCAGTAATTGCAGTATTCTAGTCTGCATCTCACCAAGGTAATACTTAAAATCTGGCCTGTTAGTGGGTCCCGAGGACTGGAGTTGAGAACAACTGTTCTATACAAATGGACATTAATAAATTCATTTGGGCAGGTAAGAAACCAAGATGTAGCAATGACATTCTTCACAGACCTCAAATATCAGGAGGCCTTGGTCTTCCAAACACTTGGCTATATTATATTGCCTCTAGACTCACCCATTTAGCCCAATGGTTTTCCATGGATAATAATATTCCCTGGCTCCAGTTTGAAACCTCTTCTATCTCCCCTTACCATATTCAAGGCATTATCTGGTCAAATCACGATTTATACAGGCCTATCCATTCTCGTAATCTAATAGTTTCCCAATTACTACAACTCTGGTGCCGTTATAAATCCTCCTATAGGCTGATTTCCCCTACTCCTCCCTTAGCCTCCTATATAGGTGAACCAAGTTTTTTGTCTACCTTTAAAGATGGTTCTGGCTTCTTGTGTTGGACTTCTAATAATCTTACTAATATCCTTTCTCTCTCGCACAATGATCAATATATTCCCTTTTCACAACTTCATTTAAAGTTTCATATTCCTCTCTCTCAACTCAACAATTACGAGGCAATCACACTTTTTCTTACATCACAATTCCCCAATAAATTAAAACCTTCATTCTCCTTATTTGAACAGATCTGTATTAATTCGCCCAGAGAAAAAGGATTGATCACTAAGCTATACACCCACCTATTAGAACTGAACTTCTCGGATAAATCAAACACAATGCTAAAGTGGGAATCAGATTTAGGCCAAGTGATCTCTCTGAAGGACTGGAATCAAATGATTATTAATATGCGTAAAAGTAATAAGGTTTCTGCATTCAAAGAAACCCCTATTAAAATATTTACTAGGTGGTATTTGACCCCTTCAAAGATTCATTCTTTCTATCCATCAGCTTCTCCATTGTGCTTTAGGGGCTGTGACTCGTTAGGCTCATTACTACACATTTTTTGGGAATGCCCCTATCTCAACCCCCATTGGCAAAAAGTAAATACTTCTATCCAAATTATAACAGGTAGGGATATTGTCTTATCTCCACAGATATGCCTACTGTACTCCAATATTCCTGATATATCTTTCACAAGCTTGAATCTCATTCACTCATTATTAAGCGCAGTCCAATGGACTATAACCTGCAACTGCCACTCACCGCTTCTCCCATGGCCTCAAGTAATTGCTCGTATGGATATGATCAATTTAACTGAATATATTTGCAATACCATTATGGACAGTATGCTTCTGTACCATGATAAATGGAAATTATGGCACACCCCACTTCATATATAATCCCAATTCTATGGTTACTATCATATATTCCACCCTTGACACATTGGTCTTTACTCGTTATTAACCGCATATTCCTTATTTTTTATGTGATTTAACGATCCTGACTGTAATTGATTTGTACTATGTAATATGATCTGTTATATCTTCTGATCTTCCAATAAAAATTGAAACAAAAAAAAAAAAAGTCTGTGGGTCGGGTGCATGTGAATTCATCACTTGCACTGACGGGCCGGACATTTAGTGGCCGAAGATTGCCTGTCTGCGTAGAGTTTGCATTTTCTTCCTGTCCTTGTGTGGGGTACTCTGGTTTCCTCCCACACTCGAAAGACATGCTGATAGTGGAATAAGCTCCTGTCCAAATTGGCCCAAGAATGTTTATGCATGCACCTTTTGTGCGATGGGGACCTTGGATTGTAAGCTCCTCGAGGGCAGGGAGTGATGTGAATAAATTGTATGTAAAGCACTGTGTATTTTGTCTGCACTATATAAATACCTGAAATAAATAACTAATAAATAGAATCTGTTTACCCATTTTAATAATCTATTGACAAATTATTGGAATTAATATTTCTTTTTATGGCTGTGTTGTTTTCTATAGACTGGCAGCTCAAAGAACAAAATATTTAAGAGGGAAGAATGACTTGATGCTGTCTTACAAGAGTGCCCTGGACACACAGGTAATTCAGGACTAATATAATAAATATTTATCTGTAGAGGTTATATATATATATATATATATATAGTGTATATACAGCGGGTAAAATAAGTATTGAACATATCACCATATATTTCTGAAGATGCTGTAGACATGAAATTGTCACCACATGTTGGTAACAGCCCATGCAATCCATACATATAAAGACACTAAAACAAATCAGTTCTGAAATGAAGTTGTGTTTAATAAAATGGAATGACAAAGGAGAAAAGTATTGAATATGCTAACTGAAATTTATTTAACCACCTCTGCCCCAGAAGGATTTGTCCCCTTAACCACTTCAGCCCCGGAGCCCTTTTTTACACTTGTTGTTTACAAGTTAAAATCTGTATTTTTTGCTAGAAAATTACTTAGAACCCCCAAACATTTTATATATATATATATATATATATATATATAATATATACAGTATCTCACAAAAGTAAATGCACCCCTCACATTTTTGTAAATATTTTATTCTATTTTTTCATGTGACAACACTGAAGAAATGACACTTTGCTACAATGTAAAGTAGTGAGTGTACTGCTTGTATAACAGTGTAAGTTTTCTGTCCCCTCAAAATAACTCAACACACAGCCATTAATGTCTAAACCACTGGCAACAAAAGTGAGTACACCCCTAAGTGAAAATGTCCAAATTGGGCCCAAAGTGTCAATATTTTGTGTGGCCACCATTAATTTCCAGCACTTCCTTAACTCTCTTGGGCATGGAGTTCACCAGAGCTTCACAGGTTGCCACTGGAGTCCTCTTCCACTCCTCCATGACAACATTGCAGAGCTGGTGGATGTTAAAGGCCTTGCACTCCTCCACCTTTACCCTCAGCTTCTTTAGCAAGGCAGTGGTCGTCTTGGAGGTGTGTTTGGGGTCGTTATCATGTTGGAATACTGTCCTGCAGCCCAGTCTCCGAAGTACTCTTTGTACTCCTCACCTGGTTGCCACCACACACGCTTAACACCATCTGAACCAAATAAGTTTATCTTGGTCTCATCAGACCACAGGACATGGTTCCAGTAATCCATGTCCTTAGTCTGCTTGGCTTCAGCAAACTGTTTATGGTCTTTCTTGTACATCATCTTTAGAAGAGGCTTCCTTCTGGAACGACAGCCATGCAGACCAATTTGATGCAGTGTGCTGCGTATGGTCTGAGCACTGACAGGCTGACCCCCCACCCCTTCAACATCTGCAGCAATGCTGGCAGCACTCATACGTCTATTTCCCAAAGACAACCTCTGGATATGACGCTGAGCATGTACACTCAACTTCTTTGGTCAACCATACCAAGGCCTGTTCTGAGTGGAATCTGTCCTGTTAAACCGCTATATGGTCTTGGCCCCCGTGCGGCAGCTCAGTTTCAGGGTCTTGGCAATCTTCTTATAGCCTAGGCCATTTTTATGTAGAGCAACAATTCTTTTTTTCAGATCCTCAGAGAGTTCTTTGCCATGAGGAGCCATGTTGAACTTCCGTGACCAGTATGAGAGAGTGAGAGCGATAAAACCAAATTTTAACACACCTGCTCCCCATTCACACCTGAGACCTTTAACACTAACGAGTCACATGACACTGGGGTGGGAAAATGGCTAATTGGGCCCAATTTGGACATTTTCACTTAGGAGTGTACTCACTTTTGTTGTCAGCAGTTTAGACATTAATGGCTGCGCGTTGAGTTAATTTGAGGGGACAACAAATTTACACTGTTATACAAGCTGTGCACTCACTACTTTACATTGTAGCAAAGTGTAATTTCTTCAGTGTTGTCACATGAAAAGATATAATAAAATATTTACAAAAATCTGAGGGGTGTACTCACTTTTGTGAGATTGTGTGTGTGTATATATATATATATATATATATATATCACACAGTATTTGCGTGGTATCTCATCACTTTTATTATTACTGTCACATGAAAAAGAAATACATGAAGGAGACCCGATCTGAGCCCATTCCGGCTTCTATCGGGACCCCACACAGCTGGCAGACACACCGGATGGACGCTCTGGTCTCCCAGAGAGGCTGGGGAAGAGCGGCGGGGGGGGGGGGGGTGCCTGGGATAATGGCTGAGCTGCTCTAGAGCCGGATCGGCCGTTATCACCAGAATGTCAGAACAGAGATTCGCCATGTTTACAGTGGCAGGTCCCTGTTCTGCCGCTGCGTTGAACAATAGCAGGTCGCTGGCGGACACAGAGTCCGCGGGACCCGCGGGCGCACTCCCACGGCGTGCTGCAGGTGCGTGCGTGCCCGCAATCCCACATGCACGGTCCAATGTACAGGTACCTCGGTTCACGCAAGGGAGCCGACCTGCCACAGTAAATGTGCGTGTCGACAAGTGGTTAATTTCTGCACGTATTTGTTTTGGTTTCTTTTTATGTATGGATTGCATGGGTTGTTACCAACATGTGGTGAACATTTAATGTCAAAAGCACCTTTAGAAATATATTTATCTAGAAAAATGGTGACGTGTTCTATATTTATTTTACCTGCTATATATGAATATGAACAAGGCCGCTGATAGGGGGGTAGAGCCCGCCCTTCTGTACCGAGCCTGGGTCTCATCAGTTCAACAGCAAGGGCTGGGAACAGAACATTTAATTATCTTCAGAAGCAGGAGGAGTAATCCTCTGTGCTGTTGCTTCCAATAAAATAAATGAAACTTCCACCGTCTTCTTCTATATCAGTTGATCGGGAAAGGCCTAAACCTTAATTGTCAGGAGCCACAGCATGGAGGATTACTCCGCTTGACCCCAAAAATGAGTACATAATCCCCTCTCTATCCCTGGCCCCTGCCGCTCACGGCCAAGGGACCTTTTATTTAATGGCTTGGGGCCACGGTTCGTGGGATTAATGTGCATGCACTAAAAGATATTTAAAGTCTCTTTTCCCTGTCCCCTATCTGGAAATCTGTTGGGTGGGGGCTGTCAGGCAGCTGTATGGAGCCCCACGATTTTGGCCCTGTATATGAATATGGGAGGGTTTCAATGTGCTCAGAAAGTGTTTTCAGACTTGCAGTGCCATCTACTGGTGAAATCTAGTATCTCTGCATACCATACTTGTATACAATGATGCTCAACTCTGACCTTCCAAAACCATGCATTAACAATGCAATATTTATAGAGGCAAGATAATTAGCATTGTTCTCTTATACTGGTTAAAGGAGAACTGTACTAAGAGAACTATGTGAGCCGCTATTAAAGGATTGTTGTGAAATTGCTATTTGCTTGGCTGTCTTGCTTATCCATTACCCTTAGTACATTCTGAGTTACTGACTTAAAACAAGTATACAGACCAGTAGTTTTCTAACCACTCCTGCTACTAATCTAAGCATGCTTGTTCTGGTTCAGGGACTCAGAAAGCCAGGTTTAGACAGGAAACTAAAATTTTTCAGGAGGTCAGCAAAAGCAGGCCCCATATTTCTCTCAGTAGAGTTTCCTCTAATGCAGTTTTTCTGCTTCCTAGTAATGAGGAAAACATTCTAAGAAGCATAGATGTGCGCAGCCTATTGCATTAGGGTGTGCACCCCAAAGCTCAAACACACACTACCTATCACTCACGATGTTCATTCAGAAAAGGAATGGGCCCGTAAATTACATATTTACCAGCCACTTCTCCCACTTATCCTGAAACATCCCTTGAGCAACAGCCAATGGGATAGGAGAAAAGGGAAGCCGGAAGCACTGCGGGAGGAAAGAAGGGGAAGCCAGGGCAGTAGGGGAAATCGGTGCTGCACAGGGTGATTAGGGTGTGCCTGGGCACACCTGGCACACCCAGTGCGCACGCCTATGCTAAGAAGGTAATGTGGACTGGAGCCGAGCACCACCGCTGTGTGGAAACCATATGACATAATATAGTATTGGTGCAAATGATCACACAAGGAGCTAAAAAATCCTATTAAACTATTGTCACAGGTCAAAATGAAACCAAGCTTTGCTCCCCGTCCTGAACCTGAAATGACAGAGCCGGTATTTGGACTGAATGATATGACCAATGAAAAGCTGGCAGAAAAGAAAAGGCGTGCTCAGGAGGTCTCTAAGCACCAGCTGCAAGCCGCCGCAGAACGCAAGCGCTTGGCTGTACTCAATGATCTGGTGCAACAGAGGAAGGAGTCAGACATGCTGCAGTCTACTAAAGAGCTGTAAGTACAATATTCTTTTTACATTACAACATAAAGTTGCTTTGAAAGGCAGGCCCACTTACAATTGGGATTTCAGATTTACAGTGCCTTGAAAAAGTATTCACACCCCTTGAAATTTTCCACATTTTGTCATGTTACAACCACAATTGTAAATGTATTTTATTGGGATTTTATGTGATAGATCAACACAAAGTGGCACATAATTGTGAAGTGGAAGGAAAATGATAAATGGTTTTCAACATTTTTTACAAATCAATATCTGAAAAGGTTGGCATGCATTTGTATTCAGCCCCCTTTCCTCTGATAGCCCTAACTAAAATCTAGTGGAACAAATTGCCTTCAGAAGTCACCTAATTAATAAATAGAGTCCACTTGTGTGTGATTTAATCTCAGTATAAATACAGCAGTTCTGTGAAGCCCTCAGAGGTTCATTAGAGAACTTTAGTGAACAAACAGCATCATGAAGGCCAAGGAACACACCAGACAGGTCAGGGATAAAGTTGTGGAGAAGTTTAAAGCAGGGGTTAGGTTATAAAAAAAAATCTCGAGCTGTGAACATCTCACGGGTCACTGTTCAATCCATCATCCGAAAATGGAAAGAGTATGGCACAACTGCAAACCTACCAAGACATGGCCGTCCACCTAAACTGACCGGCCGGACAAGGAGAGCATTAATCAGAGAAGCAGCCAAGAGGTCCATGGTAACTCTGGTGGAGCTGCAGAGATCCACAGCTCAGGTGGGAGAATCTGTGCCCAGGACAACTATTAGTCGTGCACTCCACAAATCTGGCCTTTATGGAAGAGTGGCAAGAAGAAAGCCATTGTTGAAAGAAAGCCATTAGAAGTCCTGTTTGCAGTTTGCGAGAAGCCATGTGGGCGACACAGCAAAATGTGGAAGGAGATCTGGCCAGTTGAGACCAAAATTGAACTTTTGGCCTAAAAACAAAATGCTATATATGGCGGAAAACTAACACTGCACATCACCCTGAATACACCATCCCCACTGTGAAACATGGCAGTGGCAGCATCATGGTGTGGGGATGCTTTTCTTCAGCAGGGACAGGGAAGCTGGTCAGAGTTGATGGGAAGATGGATGGAGCCAAATGCAGGGCAATCTTAGAAGAAAACATGTTAGAGTCTGCAAAAGACTTGAGACTGGGGTGGAGGTTCTCCTTCCAGCAAGACAACGACCCTAAACATACAGCCAGAGCTACAATGGAATGATTTAGATCAAAGCATATTCATGAGTTAGAATGGCCCAAAGCCCAGACCTAAATCCAATTGAGAATCTGTGGCAAGACTTGAATATTGCTGTTCACAGACGCTCTCCATCCAATCTGACAGAGCTTGAGCTATTTTGCAAAGAAGAATGGGAAAAAATGTCCTCTCTAGATGTGCAAAGATGGTAGAGACATCCCCAAAAAGACTTGCAGCTTTAATTGCAGCAAAAGGCGGTTCTACAAAATATTGACTCGAGGGGCTGAATACAAATGTACCCCACACTTTTCAGATATTGATTTGTAAAAAATGTTGAAAACCTTTTATCATTTTCCTTCCACTTCACAATTATGTGCCACTTTGTGTCGGTCTATCACATAAAACCCCAATAAAATACATTTACCTTTTTGGTTGTAACATGACAAAATGTGGGAAATTTTGAGGGGTATGAATAGCACTGTACTTGCTTTGGCACCTTTTGTTGAACGGAGTGGTGAGGACGCAAAGGAGAAGTGTATACTGCTGAGAATGGGGCAACTAAACGAAACCTGAGTATTCAAATAAAGCTGCCCATAAACTGCTTAGAATTTAGAAGATTCCTCCTGGTTATTCCAAAATTTGAGCAGTGTATGGCTCTGCAGATACCATTCAGTTTTGTCAAAGGAGCCTGCTGGAAAAGATGCAGGCACTGTAGGGGTGTTTGCACAGCCGGCAGCTCCGGCTGTCTGAATACAATAGCCCCGTCAGCTTTAGTTTCACTGATCTGCCTATATATCTGTGTGCCTGACAGATGGGCTATCAAACTTCCATTCATACAGGCATGCAATTACCAGGCATTGATTACCAGCTGCATTTCTCCTTTGCCAATAATCCTATCTGACTTTACGATATTACTTTCATCCACATTTCTAACCTTCACAGAATTTTAGCTTTAAATGGTCTGATGATTGAAAATGAATTGTAAAATGTCCTTCAACAGACACTTCAGTGGTTTTTAGTCTACTGCCACCACAATTTCGATTGGTTGCCTGAAATTGAGAAAAAAGTGAAACTGTAAGTGGGAGGTTGGTGTGGTTGAACGTTGATGGAAGTTGACCATACATGATTAGGTTTTTATTTGAAAATTCTTAAAAAATAATTAGTCAAACATTCTTTCTTGCTATATTATTTTTTTAAATTTGCTTATGCTATAATATATTTTTTAATTTGCTATTTTTTTAGTTTAGTTACCCTATAAGTGACTGAAATGTGAGAAAACCAACCACAATTGGATCCTACAGGCAGCAACATTATTTTGTTAGCACGGTTTTCATACACCAGCTTATAAGTGGACCTACAGTGCATCCAGAAAGTATTCACAGTGGTTCACTTTTTCCTCATTTTGTCATGTTACAGCCTTATTCCAAAATGCATTAAATTCATTATTTTCCTCAAAATTCTACAAACGATGCCCCATAATGACATTGTGAAAGAGGTTTGTTTGAAATCTTTGCAAATTTATTAACAATAAAACAGGATAACATCCCATGTACAGCCTTTGCCATGACACTCAAAATTGAGCTCAGGTGCACCATGTTTCCACTGATCATCCTTGAGGTTTTTCTACAACTTGATTGGAGTCCACCTGTGGTAAATTCAGTTGATTGTACATGATTTGGAAAGGCACAAACCTATCTATCTATATATTGTCCCACAGTTAACAGTACATGTCAGAGCACAAACCAAGCCTTAAAGTCCAAGAAATTGTCTGTAGACCTCCGAGACACGATTGTATTGAGGCACAGATCTGGGGGAAGGATACAGAAACATTTCTACAGCATTGAAGGTCCCAATGAGCAAAGTGGACTCCATCATCCGTAAACGTAAGAAGTTTGGAACCCCCAGGACTCTTCCTAGAGCTGGCCGCCTGGCCAAACTGAGTGATCGGGGGAGAAGGGCCTTAGTCATGGAGGTGACCAAGAACCCGATAGTCATTCTGACAGAGCTCCAGCATTTCTCTGTGGAGAGAGAACATTCCAGAAGAACAACCACCTCTGCGGCACTCCACCAATCTGGAATATATGGTAGAGTGGCCAGATGAAAGCCACTCCTCAGTAAAAGGCACATGACAGCCCGCCTGAAGTTTGAAAAAAGGCACCTGAAGGACACTCAGACCAAGAGAAACCAAATTCTCTGGTCTGATGAAACAAAGATTGAACTCTTTGGCCTGAATGGCAAGCGCCACATCTGGAGGAAACCAGGCACCGCATATCAGCAGACCGATACCATTCCTAGAGTGAAGCATGGTGGTGGCAACATTATGCTGTGGGAAAGTTTTTCAGCGGCAGGAACTGGGAGACTAGTCAGGATCGGGGGAAAGATGAATGCAGCAATGTACAGACATCCTTTATGAAAACCTGCTCCAGAGCGCTCTGGACCTTAGACGGGGGCGAAGGTTAATTTTCCAACAGGACAATGACACTAAGCACACAGCCAAGATAACAAAGGTGTGGCTACGGCACAACTCTGTAAATAGCCTTGAGTGGCCCAGACTTGAACCCAGTTGAACACCTCTGGAGAAATCTGAAAAGGGCTGTGCACTAACGTTCCCCATCCAACCTGATGGAGATTGAGAGGTCCTGCAAAGAAGAATGGGAGAAACTGTCCAAAAATAGGTGTGCCAAGCTTGTAGCATCATAACCAAAAAGACTTGAGGCTGTAATTGATGCCAAAGGTATTTCACCAAAGTATTGAGTAAAGCCTGTGAATATTTATGTACATGGGATTTTTTTCGATTTTTATTTTTAACCACTTCCTTACTGGGCACTTAAACCCCCCTCCTGCCCAGACCAATTTTCAGGTTTCAGCGCTGTCGCATTGTGAATGACAATTGCGCGGTCGTGTGACGTTGTACCCAAATAAAATTGATGTCCTTTTTTCCCCACAAATAGAGCTTTCTTTTGGTGGTATTTGATCACCTCTGCGGTTTTTATTTTTTGCGCTATAAACAAAACCAAGAGCAACAATTTTGAAAAAAGAACAATATTTTTTACTTTTTGCTCTAATAAATATCCAAAAATAAAAAAAAATTAAAAAAATTATTCATTGGGTTTGGCCGATTTATATTCTTCTACATATTTTTGGTAAAAAAAATTGCAACCGGCGTTTATTGATTGGTTTGCGCAAAAGTTATCGCGTCTACAAACTATTTTTGAGACCAATGACATTTATTCAGCGATCAGAAATTTAAATGTCCACTGATTACTGTATAAATGTCATTTGCAGTGAAGGGGTTAACAGTGTTCCCTGGGTGTGTTCTAACTGTGGGGGGGATGGGTTGGCAGGGACATAACAGATCTAACTGATCCCAGTGACAGGGATCAGTAGATCTGCTTGTCCCCCTCTCACAGAACGGGGAACCGCTGTGTTTACATTGGCGGTTCCCCATTCTACAGCTTTGCAGGCGATCGCGGGTCAGGAGCGGACACCTGTGAGTGCGCGCAGGGGGCGTGTAAAGGGGCGGACGTCCATGGACGTCCACCCGGAGATTCAGATCCGCGCTGTAGATGTCTTTCGTCTATAGCGCGGATCTGTAAAGGTTAATAAATTTGCAAAGATTTCAAACTTCTTTCGCGTTGTCATTATGGGGTATTGGTTGTAGATTTTTGAGGAAAATAATGAATTTAATCCATTTTGGAATAAGGCTGTAACATATCAAATAGATGAAAAAGTGAAGCGCTGTGAATACTTTCTGGACGCACTGTATTTTTACAGATTTGGTTTAGACAGAGAAAATCTATTCATGTATTCATAGAAGTATTAGCACTGGTTCACACTGCTGCAACTTCTCATGTGACTTGCTGCAATGCGAAACACAAAGTCACATGACAAATCAAAACACATTAATTTCAATGGGTGCCATCTTAATTGCTGCGACTCAAGTTGCAGTAACAAAAAAAAAATGTTCTTGCACTAATTTTCTGCGTCTTCTTTGCAACATGAGTGCCAGAGACTGCAATGTTAAAATCACAAAACTCCCAAGGAAGTCATTTCTATGTCTTATCGTTGTTACTTTGGCTGCAACTTCAGAGGGTTTTGTAAGATCAATAATATGTGTCACACTCTGTGTTGCTATGATTGACCAAAGTCGCAAAACATCAAGAGCGCATTGAAGTTGCAAGCAAGTTACAATGTAAATTTGCACTAGAAGTCACACAACTTTGGGGCCGCAACACCCCTCACATTTTTGCGGTTTAGACATTAATGGCTGTGTGTTGAGTTATTTTGAGGGGACAGTAAATTTACACTGTTATACAAGCTGTGCACTCAGTACTTTACATTGTAGCAAAGTGTCATTTCTTCAGTGTTGTCACATGAAAAGATAGAATAAAATATTTACAAAAATGTGAGGGGGGTACTCACTTTTGTGAGATACCGTACACTTGCAGAATAATATTGTTGCTCTTGCCTTCCCGTAGGTTGTTGTCTGATAGAGTGGTGCAGTTTGAGAAGATGCAGAGAATACGGAGAGGGTTGCAGGATGATTGGTCCAAGAGCTCTGAGCTGAAGAGACGCAAGGAGGAGGAAGAGGGGCGCTTCATCCGGTAAGTTCATTCACACTATAACCCCGGCATGGGCAAGCAGTGCCATTCCAGCTTGTGAAGAGATACAAGATTCAAAACACAGAGCCAACCGGCATGCTTAGGCAGCTGCTGCAGAAAAACACTAGTAATGTCCCTGTACATCTTGTGTTGTCACTTAGGGTGAATTCACACCACAACGCAGAGCAGCTGGATCACTGCACTGCCAGTGTGGTGCACGAATCAGCACATCACACCCCCCTTTGTTTGGTTTTGTTCAAGCTTTATTCCAAGTGTACAAAATTTACACTTCAATTACTTCAATGGCCAGTAGCACGCGGTGCTCTGGCCAACATTGGAGTGCGATTCAGCCCAGTACTCTGCGATAAAATGCACCATGTCTGCATTTTATCATAGCGCTAGGCTGTGTTGCACTGTGAATGGAACAGCTAGGTATCAACTGTTTCCTCTGTATCCCTGCAATGACAGATGTTTTACCATGCGTTAAAACGTCTGTCACCGCATATAGTGTGAATGGGACCTTAGTGTGGGTTTAGTTACAGTGGGGAAAATAGGTATTTGATCCCCTGCAAATTTTGTAAGTTTGCCCACTTACATAGAAATGAAGAGTCTATAATTATTATCATAGGTGTATTTTATATGATAGAGACAGAATATCAACTAAAAATCCAGAAAAAACACATGATACAAATGTTATAAATTGAGTTGTAGTTCAGTGAGTAAAATAAGTATTTGATCCCCAAGCAAAAGATTACTTAGTACTTGGTGAAGAAACCCTTGTTGGCAAGCACAGATGTAAGACGCTTCTTGTAGTTGGTTACCAGGTTTGCACACATCTCTGATTTACAGGCTTTCCCTTACATTTCTGCCCCGGACGGGTTCCCGCTGCTGGCGGTGGTTCCTGGTGCCCCTATGCCCGCCCCCGGCTTTGCATTATCCACTACAATATTGTAAGCATGATGATTGGCTAAATAAATGTTTTGTTTATTGCGATTAAATGATATACTGTATGGATACTTACATTTTTTTGTTTTTACATAAATATTTATTGTTGCTCTACTTTTCCATATTGGGTCCTGAAGAAGCCGTGCTACTGGCAAAACACTAACCTGGCAGATCAGGCTACCAGAAGGATATATTTCTACAAGTGTTTTATATGGCTTGATATCTACATATTTTTGAGTCTTCCAGTACCAGAGGAGAGTGTATTTTTGTAACATTTATTTGTGGATCAATTTTAGGCCATTTGGCCTTTGTTCTTATAAATTTCGTACAATAAAAACTATATTTTATGAAATGTATGTCTTCCATGCTGAGCCTTTAACCACTTCAGCCCCGGAAGGTTTTGCAGCTTTAGGACCAGAGCACTTTTTTCAATTTGGCACTGCACCGCTTCAAATGGTAATTGCGCGGTCATGCAATGCAGTACCCAAACAAAATTTGCGTCCTTTTTTTCCCACAAATAGAGCTTTCTTTCGGTGGTATTTGTTCACCACTGTGCTTTTTATTTTTTGCGATATAAACAAAAAAAGGATGAAAATTTAGAAAAAAAATGATATTTTCAAATTTATGTTATTACAAAAATACAATAAACTAAATTTTAGTCATAAATTTTTGCCAAAATGCATTTAGCCACATGTCTTGGGTAAAAAAAAAGTTAATTACCGTATATTTATTGGTTTGCGCAAAAGTTATAGCGTCTACAAACTAGGGTACATTTTCTGGAATTTATGCAGCTTTTATTTTATGACTGCCTATCTCATTTCTTGAGGTGCTAAAATGGAGGGGCAGTACAAAACCCCCCCAAATGACCCAATTTTTGAAAGTAGACACCCCAAGGAATTTGCTGAGAGGCATGTTGAGCCCATTGAATATTTTATTTTTTTGTCATAAGTGATTGAAAGATCACCAAAAAAAAAAAAAAAATTATACAAAGTTGTTACTGAAATGATATATTGCTCACACATGCCATGGGTATGTGTGGAATTACACCCCAAAAATACATTCTGCTGCTTCTCCTGAGTACGGGGATACCCCATGTGTGAGACTTTTTGGGAGCCTATCTGCGTACGGGACCCCGAAAACCAATCACCACCTTCAGGATTTCTAAGGGCAAAAATGTATGCATTCACCCCACACTACCTATCTCTGTTGCGGAGGCCATGGAATGCCCAGATAGCACAAGCCCCCCCCAAATGACCCCATTTTGGAAAGTAGACACCCCAAGCTATCTGCTGAGAGGCATGTTGAGTCCATGGAATATTTTATATTTTGCAACAAGTTTCTGGGAAATTACAATTTTTTTTTTTTCCCACAAAGTTGTCACTAAATGATAAGTTGCTTGAACATGCCATGGGTATATGTGAAATTACACCCTAAAATACATTCTGCTGCTTCTTCTGAATACAGGGATACCACATATGTGAGACCTTTTGGCAGTCTAGCCGCGTACGGGACCCCAAAAACCAATCACCGCCTTCAGGCTTTCTAAGTGCGTAAAAAGGTGATTTTACTCCTCACTCCTTATCACAGTTTCGGAGGCCATGGAATGCCCAGATAGCACAAAACGTCGCTTATCGAACCTCACAGATGAAAGGTTTTACCCCAGTAAACCCCCCCAAAACACGATAGACCCGTAAGGTACCGGAGGCTTTGACACTATTCCTCACTCCTCATTTTAGTGGAAAAATGCGTGAATCTTTCGGACTTCCGCCACTAACCAAAAACCCCAGGGCATGCGCCGATCTGACGGTTTTCCAGAGTGTATACACCATAGGGACATAAGTCTTCTTCGTCGTCTTACATAAAATCCCACATTAAAGTGTATATGGGTACCGTACAAGTTCGTTGAATAGTAAATCACTGTTG
>BLSH010489183.1:115542-129009 GCA_018402905.1 Glandirana rugosa | reverse complement strand
AATATACCAAATAACAACTAGTTCGTTAAAAAAAGTCGCCGATTACAAAATATGAAATTCGCGCCTATAACGTGTGTAAAAATAACATACCTTGTCTTATTTTCCCGTGTCTGATCACGGGTTACCAACCTGTCTATGTGTGGGGTGGCTGTAGGATAGGTAGTGGAAGGTCAGAGATAGGTGAATGTGTAAGTGAATGAAAGTACTTTTAATTAAATGTGAAAGACGATACTTTGAGATTCCTGAGTTTTACGGCGGAACGGAACCTTCGGCGTACGAATAACTTAAAACCATTGATAGTGTTATCTGGTCATTGATGAAAATTTTCACATTAATATAAAAGTTCAAAATGGAACTAAAGTTAACAAAAACGTTTATAATTAATAACTTGATAACAAATAATAATCCAATCTACCAAGTGTTACAAATTCGAGAGTAGTACATATCTGATTGTACCTAATAATAAACAATAGTTCAATAATTAATATTTGCAAAAACAATTGAAATCAAGGTAAAACTTGAAAATATAATTACACTTTTAAAAGTAGTTACTGGTCTATTGTGATAGTTACCAAAATTCAATAAGCATGCGGCTTCCAAGGCAAGGCGGCATTTTGAGTCCTTAGAGTTTCATAGCAGAAAGTGTAAATTAATTTTCATGAAAGTAAGTGAATGTGTAAGTGGATAGAGACTGGAAGGTGATGGATAGGATGTCGGTGGGGTGTGTATCTGTCCAACCATTGGGCACTAGTCTGTGCCCTTTTATTCTGTTCCATACAATAAAAATGTGTGCAATATCCGCGCTTAAAGTATAAAACATTAGCCGCTGAAAAAAATTGCTTGATCAACAATAAACCATATAATATAATTGCAGCGCTTGACAGTCTTTCAATAAAAGTTCATATACAGTCGGTCCATAATTATTGGGACATTGACACAATTCTAATCTTTTTGGCTCTATACACCACCACAATGGATTTGAAATGAAACAAACAAGATGTGCTATAACTGCAGACTTTAAGTTTTAATTTGAGGGTATTTACATCCAAATCAGGTGAACGGTGTATATGTGCCTCCCACTTTTTAAGGGACCAAAAGTAGATTAACAATCATAAATCAAACTTTCACTTTTTAATTCTTGGTTGCAAATCCTTTGCAACAGCCTGAAGTCTGGAACGCATAGACATCACCAGACGCTGGGTTTCATCCCTGGTGATGCTCTGCCAGGCCTCTACTGCAACTGTCTTCAGTTCCTGCTTGTTCTTAGGGCATTTTCCCTTCTGTTTTGTCTTCAGCAAGTGAAATGCATGCTCAATCGGATTCAGGTCAGGTGATTGACTTGGCCATTGCATAACATTCCACTTCTTTCCCTTAAAAACTCTTTGGTTGCTTTCATGAGCAGTTCCTTTCCTTCTCCATACTCTGCTCTTCCCATCACTCCGGTACAAGTTGATCTTGGTCTCATCTGTCCATAGGATGTTGTTCCAGAACTGTGAAGACTTTTTTAGATGTTGTTTGGCAAACTCTAATCTGGCCTTCTTGTTTTTGAGGCTCATCAATGGTTTACATCTTGTGGTGAACCTTCTGTATTCACTCTGGTGAAGTCTTCTCTTGATTGTTGACTTTGACACACATACACCTACCTCCTGGAGTGTTCTTGATCTGGCCAACTGTTGTGAAGGGAGTTTTCTTCACCAGGGAAAGAATTTTTTTCGGTCATCCTCCACAGTTGTTTTCCGTGGTCTTATGGGTCTTTTGGTGTTGCTGAGCTCACTGGTGCGTTCTTTCTTTTTAAGGATGTTCCAAACAGTTGATTTGGCCACACCTAATGTTTTTGCTATCTCTCTAATGGGTTTGTTTTGTTTTTTCAGCCTAATGATGGCTTGCTTCACTGATAGTGACAGCTCTTTGGATCTCATACGCTGTCCTACTCAGCATGAGACACACACCATGGTTTTTATCACAAGCTTGTATCCAGTTAATGTTTGTAAGTAGATCTTTTAATAAATCTTACTTTTTATCCTGGCAGACTTCACTATTGATTTTCCTTTTTTGTCATCTTTTGATGTTGGTGAGAGTTTCGGTGGAAAGGATACCATTATAAGTGCAAGTCGGCAATAATAGCTTACGAAGTCTATGCATATATATATATATATATATATATATATATATATATCATGGAGAGTATAACAAGTGAATAGACCGGGTGGGGTCTATATAGGGAATATGGGAATGTTTGCGGTGCCAAATGAAGAAAAAATGGGATAATAACACAATATAAAATCAATCAATTTTAATGATACATTGTCTTGCCAAACATGGGTTGATACCTAGCTACAATGTCCAGCGACTTATACACATATGTAACTAATTAATATGCATACTTTATTATCAACTGCTTATGATTCATGTTAAATTGGTATGCTTACTTATTGGTTTCTTTTTTTTGTGTTATATCTTAGTGTCCTAACATCTGTCCCCTGATGAAGCTATTTCTGTAGCGAAACATGTCGGGACTACCTATATACACACCACTGTAACATTACTGAACCCAGGAACATGATCGTTATTGTGATTTTACTTATGTCACTTTGCCAAGTGTCTTGCTTCTTTTAACAATGTATCATTAAAATTGATGGATTTTATGTTTTGTTATTATCCCATTTTTTCTTCATTTGGCACCGCAAACATTCCCATATTGCCTATATAGACCCCACCTGGTCTATTCACTTGTTATATTTACACTTTAGGGAATGAGGTGCAACTATGATATATATATATGTGTTCTTCAGAGGTCCCCCTGTCCATATCATGGAGCGTGTTCCCATATGAACGTCTATGTCAAGGAGATTATTTGGCTTGCTTGATGTCCTTGGAGGATTTTGGTGTTACACACATGTTTACATGCTGTTATCCCACCTGTTTCTGGTAAGCAGACTTGCAAAAGCACAGTGGTGTGGTGTGAGCCTTTTATCCTTTATGCAAGTCTGGTGTGGGGATCCTCTCTTCTTCAACTGATTTATATATGAACTGTATATGAACTTTTATTGAAAGACTGTCAAGCGCTGCAATTATATTATATGTTCCATACAATAACTTTGTAAAAATTTTCCTAACCTGGCCCACAAGGAGGGTCTTCATTTTCATTGGGTGAGGGGTTAATCTTCACCCGGCCAGGCCATCCTTTTTGAGTAAATTGTCACTGCCCCTAGAACCACCCAGGGTCATCTTTCAGCAGATTAATCTAAACTATTTTCTAAGTATTTCGTAGAAAATGTTATATTTTTATACTGTGTCTCTGACTATATTATTGCAAATGTATCTTAGAATATTTAAGAGTGATGGTCACCGGTATGATATAAGGGTAAAATGAATGCCACATAAAATGATTAAATATGAATATCTATATCACGCTTGTGGATACTATAATTGAAACAAATGCTATATCTCTAGACATATTTCTGTAGGTATGGTTAAGATAGATATATACAGTATCGCTCACAACAATCATTGGTTATACTCAAAATAATTCTTACTGCTAATAGGCTTTACATCAAAATAATACGCATATTCTTATTTTAAACAGAGTTACTATTTAGCTAGTAGATAGTAACATCATAACTACATAGCATGTGATATATAAGATGATAGGCTTAAATTCATACACTGCTAGATCTACATATAGATGGTATGATTCACCATTAATTATTATTCCAAACATATCACACAAATTCCATCCTTCCCTTTCCATCGTTCCATTTTTAGTTAATGATATTCATTAACAATGTCCATAGGTGATATATTTGAATCTCTACATGGCTTAGGACTTAAAGGAGACAAGCCCGATGTTTATTAAAGCCTATTTACAACCCTTAGGCCTCATGCACACAGGACGTTTTTTGACTGTTTTACAGCAGCTGTTTTTAGACTTTTTTTCTACAGTCAATAAACCCTCCATCATGTTATCCTCTGTGTTCATGCACACATTGGCTGTTACCAACTGTTTTTAGCAGTGACGTTTTTGAGCTGTAAAAAAAACCCAAGACCATAGAGGGTTCTGAGAGACGTTTTTCAGCTGTAAAAACGTTCAAACGCTCAAAAACACCCATAAACACTCAAAAGCGTCAACCCCCAACGTTTTTGGACGTTTTCGATCAATTGGAAAAAACAAAATCAAAACGCTGGCCCTTTAAAAACTTGAAAAAACGTGCAAAAGGGCCAGTAATATAACGCTGGTAAAAGCTGAAAAAAAATCACTGATAAGCTACTGACGTTTTTAGGACTTTTTTTTAGAAGTGTTCAGCTGTGTCAACATTCTCTCACAATTTTCTTGTAAGGCTTTGTTTGACAATGGCCTGTTTCTCCTGGGAAAAACAAGTGAATTTGTTGGGTTTTCAAGTCTCTATTGTTACCTCAGGGGTTTTCCCAAGTCCTGTTTAGAAATCATAAAATCTATTCTTTATATCCACAGTTTCTCAATCAATTTACAGATCTCTTACCGCGTGATAAGAATGATGTCTGTTCTGCCTTGAAAAAACTCAATGTGTTCGACCGGGGTTTGACCTGGCTTTGAGGCCTACTCAAACTTACATCTCTATCTGAAATTGGTGAAAATATCTATATATAAATAAATATATATATATTATTGTAGTTCTGACATTGGGGTGTTTAACTGCAGCAGGGACTTAAGCACTTATCAGAATAGAAGGTAGAATGGATAGGACAAAATACTGTCAAATTTTTGAGGAAAATCTGCTGCCCACTGCCAGAAAGTTGTCCATGGGAAGAAGGTTTACTTTCCAACATGACAGTGACCCAAAGCACACAGCAAAAATGACAATACAGTGGTTGAAGGAAAAAAGTGAATGTACTTGCATGGCCTAGTCAGAGCCCAGACTTAAACCCCATTGAAAATCTGTGGAATGACTTGAAGATTGCAGTCCACAAATGGTCACCATCAAATATAACTGAACTTGAGAAGTTCTGCAAAGAAGAGTGGGCAAATTTTGCAAAGTCTAGATGTGCAAAATTAGTAGAGACATCCCAACAGAATAAAGGATGTAATTAAAGTCAAAGGTGGTTCAACAAAATACTGACACAAAGGGGTGATCCTTTTTCCAACTCAGTGATTCTGTTTTTGATTTTTTTTCTGACATGTTGATGTTTCACTTAGGATTTATAAGTTGCACTGAGTAAATACAGCTGGATAAAACAAAAACTGCATCTGTTTTCATTTCAGGCTGTAAGGCAACAAAAAGGGATCATTTTAAAAGGGGGTGATTCTTTTCTATACCCACTGCACATCCTAAATACAGAGCCATTTATACAACTGTACATCCAGAGCCACTGGATTATAGACAAGATACATCCTACATAAAGAACCATTTGTCCAACTGTACATCTAGACCTGGCTAGCAAACTCATGACAAACTCGCCAAAACATGTAGGGAAAATAAATGTGAGGCTCAATGCTGGAAAAGGTCCTGGAGCTTTTTTTTTGGCATGTTTGTCGAGCGTTAGGGCAGCCTATTTAAATGAATGGGCTGCCCTATGCTGCCTCGGTACGACTTTGGATGGCATCATCAAAATCCTTGGCAAGTGTACTTCATCCCACTAGCCAAGAAGGGGACCGAACTGCGTCCTGTAGCTTTTTTGGCATGTTTGTCACGTATAGGGCAGCGCATTTAAATGAATGGGCTGCCCTAACTATTCTGTGACTTTGGATGGCATCATTAAGATCCTTACGGGTGGCAAGAGCACTTCCTCCCACTAGCCAAGAAGGGGAAACCAAACTGCATGGTAAGCCCAGTCCTTCCCTTTCTGCACACTGAGGATGTCTTTCCTCTGGCCTCTCAGACAAGAGCTCCAAGCCCTTCAAGACTCTCAAGGGTATTTTGTCCAGGGCTCCTGGCCTCAAAGGGCTTCGAGCCCCACCGATGGGTCCTTCTTAGCATGTAGGCAAATCCCACCTATGCCCTGGGTGGGGGAGATCGTCTTTGCTGGTTCAGGGGCCCGCAGATCTCCCTCTTTCTCGTACAGTGGGCCACAAAATGATTGTGACTGGCTAAAAAATGAATTCTTTGTCTTGTCCACCATAGAAATTCCTTCAATGCAACCTCCGCCCCACACCCCGCCTGCAGGCTCTGTATGGTGCGGAAGGATTTGTTTCTCCAGTTCTGGAACGTTCTCAGGGACTTTTCCCCAATCTGTTTTCATTTCCGAAGATGGAACGTGGTTTGCCCCGGGCCTGGAACTCAGGGCCCTGAACTGCCGTGTGTGTGTGTGCGCGTGGGGGGCAGAAGTTCACGATGCAATGCATCCATTTGGTGGTGGCCTCCCCCTCATCGGGGGCAATTCCTGGCTTGTAGAGATACCAAAGATGCATACCTGCACAGTCCCACCATATGTACGGGGCACCAACTTTTCTAGGGCTTTATCGCTGGGGACGCACATTATCGATTTGTGGTGCTGCCCTCTGCTCCTTGGGTTTTACCAAGTTGTTGGCCCATTCCTGGTGTTGCTGAGAAAATGGGGAGAATTCCATATTTGGTTACCTGGACAAGCTACTCCTGCAAGCGGATACTCCACGCCGATAGACAATGTAGAGTTCAAGGTCCACACTCTGCAGGAATTCAGGTGGGTCCTGAATCTCACAGCTTCCGCCTTGACCCTGCCTGGGAGGATAAGAGTATCTGGGGTTGATCCTCCCTAGGGCCTAGGAAGTCCTTTTATCCCCTTCACTGAACAGTAGTCACAACAAATGGCAGCTTATCCGGCTGGGGTGGAGTCCTGGATTCAAGATCAGCATGACATCATTGGTTGCTGGAGAGGCTTGGCTGCCCACCAATATCCTGTAGTAGTGACTGATTAGGTTTTGTCATGTGGGATAGATGGTCCCTTTCCGTGGATACCTGGTAGGGATCCAATCGGACATTACCACTGCGTTGGCCTATACCCTATATCAATCACAAGGATGGCATGAGAAATGCGGTAGCAGCATTGGAGGCCTCATACATTCTTTGGTGAGCAGAGCTGCACATACTGCTGCATTCCACCATGTAATACCAGGTGACGGTAATTGGTAGATGGCTTCCCTCATCAGACGCTGGATCAGGGGCATTGTCCTACACCTGGATGTGTGCCATCTGATCGTCCTGTACCTGAGGACCCCGGACATGGCCCCCCTGATGCCCAGTTTATGGTGAGCGCAAGGAACCCTCTGGCAGATATGATGGATATGTTGGTGATCAGTATTTGCCTTGTTTATGACTTCCTCCTCCCAGGTTGCTCCCTCGTCTCCATACGCAGGATGGAGGTGTAAGAGATTGCAGTCCTTCTGATGGCTCCTGACTGCCCTTATCAATGTGGTGAAGCTGGTTGCGGATGCCCCCTGGAAGCTACTACTTCGAAGGGACCTCCTGCTCCGAAGGACACTATACCACCATGCTTTACCATCTCTGGCTTTGACACCATGGCTATTGAAATCCTGGTTCTGGGAGATAGGAGTTTGTTGGATTCAGTGATCCCTATCATGTTGATGATGTGCAAGTCTACCTCTCGGAAGATCATTGCTCCTGGTAGGCTTCTCATGCATTTCCATTGTCATGGTGGAACTTTCTTCTTTCAGTCCTCCAGCAGCCTCCATTTTAGGGCTGAATATATTTTTTATTAGGAAAAGCAAACAAGATACAGATATGAGACAATAAATGATTACTATCGCCTATGGGTCTGCCAAATGATTATCGTCCGCGGCATGACCCATGGTGAGCTACAATCGTTGACTATGGAGGTCTCAAGAAGGTAAAACAGCAGGCATGCAAGTCAAAACACTATTCCATTTTAACGTTTTTCTTGAGAAAATAGAAGAGTACAGAAAATAAAGGAAGAAGGGAAGTGAGAGGAATAGGAGAACGCAAAGCGGAAAGGGGAGAAAGAGGGGGAGACAAATGAGAGGGGAAAAGGCCAGAGGGGAGAAGGTCTGCCGGATACTCACGAGTCAGTCGGATCTATGTTGGGGTGTGAGGGCCCATCCTGGGCACCCCTTGGAAGCTCAAAGCAGCCTCCATTTTAGAGCGATAGGGTTATTTCCCCATTTGCTCTTTCTCGGATTATCCTTCTTGGTTGGCATTACTGTTGCACGGCTGGTAGCCTTATCCTGTAAGTCTTCTCCTTTGGTTTGGCACAAGAATAACGTGGTTTTCCATCTGTGTACCTCCATCCTTTTGAAGGTGGTGTCAGATTTCCAGCTTAGTGAGGATATTGTTCTACCTTCCCCATTCCCACAACCTTTGCATTTCAGAGTGGATTCGATTTGGGTTGTTCATGTGCATTTGTCCACAACGGTCTCTCCCCAGGGGTCAAACTCTCTTTTGTGTTCATGGCCTGGCAGCCTCCTCTCTCACTCATTTAATTGGATTCCACAGACAACTGTTCAGGTTCCTCCCTCCCCTGTTATGACACACCTCAACTGGGCAATCTAACTTTGGGCTTCTGTAGGAATAGTCTGTGCATACCTTTACCACTTTTGACAAACCTGCTGCATCTGCGGATGGTTGTAAGGTTTTGCAGACTGCAGTTCTTAGTTTCCCTCCTTTAAGGGGTGTGTGTGTGTGTGGTTGGCATGTTGACCCGGTTGCTCCAGTTCTCTGGTTTGCCCACCCCCTCATTGAAACGCTCCTTTAAGACAGTGGTTCTCAACCCTGTCCTCAAGCACCCCCAAGAGGCCATGTTTGCAGGTTTTCCTTTATCTTGCACAGGTGCTTTAAATCCAAGTCAATGACTTGGTATTTTTAACAGCTATTTTATCTTAGAGAAATTCCCAAAACATGGCCTGTTGGGGTACTCAAGGACAGGTTTGAGAACCACTGCTTTAGGACATCCCTATGGCCAAGAATAGAAGAGCTGTGTCCATCAACAAACATAAGAGAAAATGGGATTTATTGGTGCTTATTGTAAAATCACTTTCTCGGAGTTCATTGACAGACGCAGCACCCACCCCTCTTCTCGTGTTTTTTTTTTTTTTCAATCTTCATACTCTGCTTTGTGACCAAGTGGCTTGCCTATAGCAGAGAGGGGGGTTTACACCAGCTAGGACTGCCAATAGGCTGTGCTGAGTTCTTTTTTTCCTACTCCTGTAGGTGGCACTATGAACACTATGGTCAAGAATAGAAGAGCAGTGTTCCTCAAAGAACTCAGGAAAAAATAGGATTTTTTGACTTACCGTAAAAATCCTTTTCTCTGAGTTCATTGACGGATGCAGCATCTTATTCATGACATGTGGGTTATGCCACCTTTCACTAGGAGTGGACTAGGCAGAACACAGTTCAGCTAAAAGCAGACACAGCCCCTCCCAGGGGGCAGTCCTCACTTGGTATAACCCCTCCACCCTGCTAGCACACTCAGTTCGTAACAAGCAGTACAAACTCAAGAAGAGGGGTGGGTGCTGCGTCCGTCAATGAACTCAAAGAAAAGGATTTTACGGTAAGTCAAAAAAATCCTATTTTCTCTTTCGTTCATTGATGGACGCAGCATCTTATTCATGACATGTGGGGATGTCCCAAAGCAGTGTCAAAAAACGAGGAGTGAGTAACGCAACACACTGTACCCAACAGAAGAGCTCTCCGTGATAAGCCAGACGCGCCTCACACTACCACCTGCAAAACTTTGCGGCCAAAAGCAGCATCCGAGGATGCTGAAACATCAACTTTGTAAAACTTTGAAAAGGTGTACGCAGAGGTCCAAGTAGCTGTCTTGCACACTTGAGATACCGACTGCTGATGTCAGAAAGCCCAGGAGATGCTAATCGCCCTGGTAGAGTGAGCCGTGACCGGAAAAGGGGGCTCCAGACCCCAAAGAGTATACGCACGGGTCACCGTCTGTCTAATCCAACGGGAAATAGTGGCCGACGAGGCCGCCAAACCCTTGCGTGGGCCATCCACCATGACAAAGAGCGCATCTGACCTCCGAAAGGAGGCTGTAGCCGCCAAATACACCCACAGAGCCCTGACCAAATCCAGGAAGTGCAAGGCAACCTCCTTAGGGTGAGACTGGCGCAGGCACAGTGAAGAAAGGACAATGTCCTCATTGATGTGAAAAGAAGAGACCACCTTCGGTAAAAAGGAAGGTGACGGGCGCAAAACCGCCTTATCCCTATGTAGGACCAGATACGGAGACCTACAGGACAGAGCCGCCAGCTCAGACACCTGAGATAACCACCAGGAAAGCCACCTTCTGTGAAAGCAGTTGCAACAAAATTTCCCTGATATTTTCAAAGGGCGGCTTCTGAAGCACTGAGAGGACCAAGTTAAGGTCCCATGGCGCCAAAGGCGACCGTACCTGGGGGGCAACATGACGAACCCCTTGTACAAAGGTACGAATCAATGAATGCGTCACCAAGGGGCGCTGAAAAAGGATCACCAGGGCAGAAACCTGCCCCTTGAGAGTACTCAACGCCAGCTTGAGGTCTAGGCCTTGTTGAAGGAAGGCCAGCACCCGAGCCACTGAAAAAGAATGGGGGGTTGCACCCCCCCGCCTCCCACCAGGCAATGTAAGCCTTCCAGGTGCGGTGGTATATCTTGGGTGAAGTGGTCTTACGTGCCTTGAGCATGGTGGGAATCACTGACTCCGAGCCCCCCCGATCCCTTAACACCTGGGATTCAATAGCCAGGCCGTTAAAGCCAGCAAGGGTAAAGCAGGGTGCAAGATTGGGCCCTGGGACAGCAGATCCTTGTGAAGCGGGAGTCGCTATTGGAACATCCACCACCGTCTGCACCACGTCGGCGTACCAGGGACGCTGAGGCCAAACCGGCGCTACCAGAATGGTTGGGATCCCCTCTGCCTCTATTCTGCACAACAGGCGCAGTAGCAGCTTGAGAGGGGGAAAGGCATAAAGGAGCCAATACCGGGACCACAGAGCCACGAGGGCGTCCGCTGGGTCTGCCAACAGGTCCCTTATTCTGCTCATGAAGATCTGCACCTTCCAATTGAGCCGGGACACTAGCAGGTCCATGTCTGGCGTGCCCCACTTTTGACTGATCTGGCGGAACACGTCCGGGTGCAGGGGCCACTCTCACTGATCCAGCCTCTGGCGACTGAGTTAGTCCGCATGCCAATTTTTGACGGCCGGAATGTAAACGGTGGAGATTGCCAGCACGTGAAGTTCTGCCCACCTCAGAATGTGAGCCACTTCCGACGCCGCTGCCGAGCTTCTCATTCCACCCTGAGGATTCACATAAGCCACCGCCATGGCGTTGTCTGACTGAACTCGGACAGGCCAACCTCGCAACCTCCGCGAACAGTGGGAGAGACAAAGCCTGATGGCCCGCAGTTCCAGCACATTGATCAGGAGACGAGACTCCTCCAGGGACCAGCGACCCTGGGCCGACGACAGCTCCAGAACCCCTGCCCAGCCAGTTAGGCTGATGACCGTAGTGACCACCGTCCATTCTAAGGGGAGAAACGACTTCCCCAGCCCCAGGGCCCACAGCCACCAGGTGAGGGAGAACCGGGTCTGGCGATCCAACCTGATCACTTAATCCAGGGACAAAAGGGACTTGTCCAACCGCAGCAAGATTGCCCGCTGCAGGGACCGGGTGTGACCCTGGGCATAGGGGACCGCCTCGAAGGTGGATACCATAAGCCCCAACACCCACATGCAAAACCTTAGGGAGGACCACCGCTGCGATAGCAGGGCCCGCACCACCACTTGAAGCGTCAACAACTTGGCCGGAGGAAGAAACACTTTCGCCTGCTCCGTATCCAAGATCAAGCCCAGATACTCCAAATGGCGCGACAGGGTCAGCACTGACTTCGGGAGATTGATCACCCAGCCAAACTCCTGCGGGGAGCTCTAGGTGATTGCCACGTTGTCCCTCAGAGCGGAAGCCGACTCCGTCCGCATGAGAAGGTCGTCGAGATATGCCACCACCGCTATACCCCTCTGCCCCAGCAGGGCCAATACCAGAGCCAAGAGCTTGGTGAAGACTCGGGGAGCGGAGGCCAGACCAAACGGGAGGGCCACAAACTGGTAGTGTAGATCCCCCACTGCAAAGCGCAGGAAGCGCTGGTGACGAGCGCATATAGGGACGTGCAAATACGCGTCCTTGATGTCCAAGGAGGCCAGGAAGTCTCCCTAGCGAAGCGCCGCCACCACAGAATGGACTGACTCCATTCTGAATTTCTGCGCCCACACAGAGATTGAGCGCCTTCAGGTGCAGGACAGGCATGACCCCATCCTTCTTTGGAACCACAAAGAGGTTGGAGTAAAACCCGTGAAACGTTCCGCGGACGGAACTGGAACAATCACCCCCTGACTGAGCAAGTCTTGCACAGCCCCCAACAGGGCCTGACGTCGCCCCGGGGGGAGCCTCAAATTGGAAGCGAAGAACCTGTCCGGGGGCTGGGTACGGAACTATCTTGTACCCAGACAAAACCACCTCGCACACCCAGAGGTCCGAGATGCGGGAGGTCCACTGGTCCGCGAACCCCAAGAGACGTCCCCCACCTGAGCAACGGGCGGGGGCAACCCATCATGCAGAGGAAGGCTTCTCCTCAGACTTCTCTGGCTTACGCTGCCAGGGACGTTTTTGGCCCCCCGCAGTGGCCTTGGTGGGCTGAGAGCCCTTGCCCGCTGCACGTGGTGCACAAAAAAACTTTTTCTGAGTCGAAAAAGAGGGGCCCGGTTTTCGTCGGGGCTCCTTACCCCTTCTGGGCTCCGGGAGGAAAGTGCTCTTCCCCCCTCGTGAGATCTTTAATGATCTCATCCAGGGAAGCCCCAAAAAGCCGACCACCTTGAAAGGGCAGGTCTGTCAGGCCTTTCTTTGACGCCTGCAAAGGCGGACAGCTTTGAGAGCATGGGGGCCATGTCCAATGCAGCATCACAGAGATACCTAAGGCCGTGGGCCAGCTGGTCTGCCAGCTGCACTGCTTTTCTTGGCCACCCTGCGGTCACGGATCGGCTCCACCCGAGAGAAAAAAATGGATTTTTTGTATAACTTACCGTAAAATCCTTTTCTCTGAGTTCACTGACAGACGCAGCCTTCTTATTACACATGGGGTTATGCTCATCCTACTAGGAGTAGACTAGGCAAAAACAAACAAAAGCTTAGGTTGGCCCCTCCCAGGGGGCCGTCCTCACCTCAGCATATAATCCCCCTGCTCTGCATAGCACATCAGTACGTAACAAGCTGTACAAAACCAACGCAGAGGGGTGGGTGCTGCGTCTGTCAGTGAACCAATCGCGGCGGACTCTCCCGCAGAAAGATAACCCATGTAAACAATACCAAACGGGTGGGGAGAACTAACCGTGTCGAAACCCTGCAGGGGTACACAGTATTCTTCCGACGCAGACAGTCACTTGCCTTCTCTTTTTAACTAAAAAACATATTGAATGCCATTTTAGGAAAAGACTCAAGTGACTGTCTGCGTCGTGGGTGGGGAGACGCAACCAAAACATGTCGAACAATGCTT
>BLSH010489183.1:72889-88361 GCA_018402905.1 Glandirana rugosa | reverse complement strand
CTCTCCCGTGAAATCCTTAATAATCTCATCCAAGTAGGCTCCAAAGAGCCGCCCACCCTGAAAAGGCAAGTCCGTCAGGGCCTTCTTAGATGTTTGGTCCGCCGACCAACATTTCAACCAGAGCAAATGTGTGACCACCACCGAAGACACGGACAATTTGGAGATGGGGGGGGGGGGGCCGTATCCAGGGCTGCATCGCACAGATACTTAAGCCCCTGGACAAGCTGTTCAAAAAGTACCACACAAGCAGGGGGAACCTTAGCATCGCTCATGTCGCAGTGTAACAGCTTTGCCCATTCCGTGAGCGTCTGACACCAGAGCAGAGGCCACAACAGGCTGCATGGCTGACCATGCCAGAACAAACATGGATCCGACGATGGTCTCAGCCTAACTGTCCACCGGGTCCTTTAAGGACAGCGTGCCTTCCCCCGGGATCGTGATCGCCTTGTTCAGGCGAGACACAGGGGGATCAACCACAGGGGGGGTGATGCCCACTTTTTTAACAGGCGGTCCTCGAAGGGATAGCTCACAGAGAAACGTTTGGGAATGGGAAGGGAGCTCTGAGGCAGTTCCCAGTATCTGTAGACAAATTTATCCAGGTAAGACACGTAGGGGAAAACTTTAGCCCGAAGGGGTCGGGGACCTCCTGCGAGGGTCCCGCCATATCATCCAACTTCAGGGTTTCACGCACCGCTGTGATCAGGGCGCTGACTAGTGCCTTCTCGTGCGTAGCAGTGGCCGCCGCAGATTCCTCCTATTAGTAGAATCCAGGGCCTCACCATCCAACAAGCTCAAGCGGGGTCCCCATCATGGTGGAGCCCCCGTCAGGGTCCGAGTCCTCGCCAGAAGAGGGGGGAGGTAGAGGCTGCTTTTTCGCCGCCTTATGCCAACATGCGGTCTCTACTCGGGAGACGAAGGACTCCAGGACCGGCGACAGAGCGTCAATAGGGATCACAGTCCCTGAGGCACTGGCTGCAACCACAGAGGTCTGGTGGGGACGCACGCGCAACGGCTGCCATTGCAGCACCCACCCCGGTAACACGCCACCTGAGGTCTAGGTATCAGGAGACCAGGCACCCCCCACCCCAAAATGCTGCACAGGGCTTACTACAGAAGAGTAACCCCAGAGGGACTCACCATCTGCCTGCTCAACAGTCCAGGAGAGGAGCCATGCCTGCTGCTGCTGTCCGCCGCTGCCCGACTGTCCTTCACACTTGCCACTGCTTCTGCCCAACAGGAGAGCTCTCCGCGCTGTGTGGGGGGTAAAACAGCGCCAGAATCCACAGGTACCGCCCCCCACATTCACAGGTCGGCACACGTGCATAGTCCACAAGAAAATGGCCACCGCTGCACACTACAGGCCAAACCCTCAGTCATGAATGCAGCGGCTACACCAAAATAACCGCCAGGCGCCCCAGAGGCCGAACCAGCTGGCTGGCCACAAGAAAATGATGGCCGGACCACAGGAAAATGGCCACCGATCGATATCCGACCGCACAGCAGCACGAGGCAAGGAGGAGGGGGTGAAGCCAAGGAGGGGTGACCAACACGCCAGCCTAACACCCCAGGGGGGAAACCCTCCTGCTCCCCCCCCAGATCCTAGTGGGAGGGGGGCAGGGCATACTTACCCATCCAGTTGGGCGGAGCGGGTATCACACCCGAGACAGATCTGCCTCACGCGTCAGGCCGGGGGGGTGGAGGGAGGGTTGTGGGGATCTGTCTGCCATGGTAACACTGACTCAGGAGCCCGGTCATATGTGCACCGACGGGACCTTTAACCCGCGGGGCCACCGCGTCCGGTTCGGGGCCCGTCGCGGCCGACCCATCGCGGAGCTAAGGTCTGCGTGCGCTCGATGGCCGGCTGGGGAGACTACCTGAATTTAAAACGCAGCCTGTCACCCAGTACCGCTACTTGATTGCAGTCTTCATCTGTAAGGCTGTCCTCCACGACAGCCGAAGTGGACCCAGAGAGGTACCACAGATCCCAACAGGGAGCCACGGTCTACTTCTTGCACTAGGCAGAAAACACTGAGCTAGCAGAGCTGGGTGTGGGATTATCTGCCAGTGGGGATGGGTGGGAGGGGCTGTGTCTATTACTGTCCTTTTTGCTATTATAACTGCCTGTTCTGCCTAGTAAAATCCTGAAGAGGGCAGTATAACCCACTTAGTGCTAAGAGTGGCTGTGCCTGTCGACAAACGAAAGAGAAAATCTTTATGTAGCATACAAATTTTAGCTTAGTATGATGTTTAGGACTTTTTTGATAGTCTCACATTGCACAGAAAGACTCTTCCAAGAAACATAACAAAGATTGGGGGGGCAGCCATTAAACTTACTGGTGATAGTATTTATTTGCTGCGATAGGCTTAGGAAAGACCTATCCAAGATCATCATTAACCGCTTCCTTACCGGGCGAATTCTGGCACTTTGCTGCTATATGTACAAATCATCATTTTTTTTGCTAGAAAATTACTCAGAACCCCCAAACATTATATATTTTTTTTTAGCAGACACCCTAGGGAATAAAATGGCGGTCATTGCAACATTTTAACTTGCGCAGCAATTTTTCAAACGCTTTTTTTTTTTTAAACAGTTTCATGCATTAAAAAAAAACAAAACACAAAACAGTAAAAGTTAGCCCAATTTTTTGCATGATGTGAAAGAGGATGTTACGCCGAGTAAATAAATAACTAACATGTCACGATTTGAAATTGCGCACGCTCGTGGAATGGCGCCAAACTTCGGTACTTCCCCATAGGCAACGCTTTAACAATTTTTACAGGGTACATGTTTAGAGGAGATCTAGTGCTATAATTATTGCTCTCGATCTAACGATCGCAGCGAGACCTCACATGTGTGTTTTGAGCGTCGTTTACATATGCGGACACGACTTACATACGCGTTCGCTTCTGCGTGCGAGCTCACGGAGACGAGGGCGCTTTAATTTTTTTTTTTTTTACACTTTCCCTTTAAAAACGCCCGGTCTTCCAAGAGCCATTGAGATGATGGGGGAAGATCTGCCCCTCGCACCTCAATGGTACTTCCTTCCTTCCAGCCGCAGCGGTTCTGTCCTCCGACTCACCGATTGCTGACGTGAGTCGGTAAAGGCACCCGGGAGGGGAGGGGGGGGGGTCCCCTCCTGCTGCCTGTAAGAACGATGAAGCCACTATGATCATTCTTATGGTGAAGGGAATCGACGGCTGAAGAGAATGATACCTCAGTGATGCCTGCAGGCATCTGAGATATCAGTGTGCAAAGTAAATGACGTTATTTTACTATGGGCCGGGAGGGAAGTGGTTAAGCTGAAAAAAGGTATCAAATCAAAGAAAGGGTAGGGGAAGCCTCATAAGGGGACCCCCCCCCAATCCATGCATCCGGTCCCCTGATCTACACGCAGGGCGCTGGACACATGGATTCCAATGGCGGGGTGTGTTTTTTTGTTTTTTTTTTTGTAAGCACGTGATTAGAGCCAGAAGCTCTAATCGGCTTCAAGACAGGGTGGACTCTAATCCCACCCATTTGTGTGACACAAGTGAATGAATATTCGCTATTCATCCTCATTCTCCTCCCGTCCAATCAGGAAACCCCTTATTTGCCAGGAAGTCTAGTGGGTGCTGGTTGTGCTGCTCCCCCCACCAAAATAGTGAGCACCAGCTGCCACTGTAGGTCACAGATGCCTTTGAGCAGCTGATAAGTTGTATTCTGCAAATTACAACTAGCATGTCCCTTTACTTTATTTACACAGAGGCCAATGCAATAAAACTTTAAACAAAGTTTACCTTTGATAGTATCAAGTCTCCAAGCCACCTGACACAATCTACATAATTTCTGTGAATGTCTCTTGTGGAGAAGTCAGGAAAATGGATCTTTTGTGAAATAAACGGCCTGTGAAAACACAAGAGACATGGTTGATATTTCTCGAGAGAACATAAGAAGTAACCATGTTAAAGTCCAGAATTAAAATATGCAACATTCACTTTTAGACTTTGAACACATAAGCTCTAAAAAGGGAGAGATCAGCATGTGTGTTTCATTCATGCAGATGATTTGTAACAAAATAAATAATTGCTTGCTAGTTTGTGTAAAAGCTGCTTCTTTGTGCACCTATGCTGCTGTACCTGCTCACTTATGGGCCAGGAGTGACGTGAAACCCGTCCTTCCTACTGAGCCAATTCTTGCTGCGTGTGCATTCACCAGGCAGCTGGATCCATGCACCCACTCCTGCGCCAATGTCACTTTAAAGGCAACTGCGTCCCTGCAGCATCTGTATGCACTTCTATAGGCTGCCCGCATGCAGCTTCGAGATGGATGCACACGCAGCAAAAAGCATCTGAGCACGGAGGATGGGTCAGCACCAGTCTGAATGTGCCCTAAGAGTTTATCTTGGCACAGCCTCACCAAGGAATGCAGCACAGGTCTGGGATGTGCATCTACACATCATCCACATGCAAAACTATACTTTCAAAATTCACCTTTCAAACTTACAAATTACCTGCAGTTTGAAAACAGCTGTTCTGTTACAATGGGCAAGTCACCCAATGAAAACCAAAATGTAATGAATTGGATTTACCAAAACTTGAGAAGCCAATACAACCCCAATTCCAAAAATACAATAATTTCCAAAATCTCAAAAAACCCATATTTTATTTGCAGTAGAAAACATATCAAATGTTTAAACTAAGAAAATAAAAATTGTACAAAGAACAAAAAAAAAAAAAGTAATTTAGAAATTGATGGCAGCAACATGTCTCAAAAAAGCTGGGACAGGGCAACAAAGCTGGCAAAATACATCCCCAAGTCCCAAAAAGTTGGGGTAGGGCCATGTTTACCATGTTGTGGCATCCCCTCTTCTTTTAACAATACTCGGTAAATATTTGGGAACAGAGAATAGTTTTGGGAGAGGAATGTTGTCCCATTCTTGCCTGAGCATATGTTGCTCTAAAACCTGGATATACACTATATTACCAAAAGTATTGGGACGCCTGCCTTTACACGCACATGCACTTTAATGGCATCCCAGTCTTAGTCTGTAGGGGTCAATACGGAGTTGGCCCACCCTTTGGAGCTGTAACAGCTTCAACTCTTCTGGGAAGGCTGTCCACAAGGTTTATCAGTGTGTCTATGGGAATTTTTGACCATTCTTACAGAAGTGCATTTGTGAGGTCAGGCACTGATGTTGGATGAGAAGGCCTGGCTCCAAGTCTCCGCTCTAATTCACTCTAAAGGTGTTCTATCGGGTTGAAGTCAGGACTCAGTACAGGCCAGTCAAGCTCCTCCACCCCAAACTTGCCCATCCATATCTTTATGGACCTTGCTTTGTGCACTGGTGTGCAGTCATGTTGGAAAAGGAAGGGGCTATACCCAAACTGTTCCCACAAAGTTGGGAGCATGAAATTGTCCAAAATGTCTTAATATGCTGACACCAGACAGTTCCCTTGACTGGAAGTAAGGAGCCAAGCCCAACCCCTGAAAAACAACCCCCACACCATAATCCCTCCTCCACCAAATTATTTGGACCATTGCTCAAAGCAAGGTCCACGAAGACATGGATGAGCGAGTTTGGGGTGCAGGAACTTGACTGCCCTGCACAGAGTCCTGACCTCAACCCGATGCAACACCTTTGGGATGAATTAGAGCGGAGACTGCGAGCCAGGCCTTCTCGTCCACATCAGTGCCTGACCTCACAAATGCGCTTCTGGAAGAATGGTCAAACATTCCCATAGACACTCTCCTAAACCTTGCGGACAGCCTTCCCAGAAGAGTTGAAGGTGTTATAGCTGCAAAGGGAGGGCCAACTCAATATTGAACGCTACGGACTAAGACTGGGGTGTCAAAGGTCATGTGCGTGTAAAGGCAGGTATCCCAATACTTTGCAACAGACCATTTTAAAAGAGCTTTGGCCCCGAGAAGAGGACGTTGTTTCTGGATTACATTCAGATATGGCTTCCTCTTTGCATGATGGAGCTTTATCTTGCATTTTTAGATGGCATGGCGAACTGTGTTCGCAGACGGTGATTTTTTTGAAGTATTCCTGAGCCCGTGCAGTAATGTCCACAGATCAGGCCTGTTTTGAATGCAGTGCTGTCTGAAGATCACAGGCATTTAATACTGTTTCAGCTTTGACACACACGCACTTATCCAGATCCTCTATATAATTTGAGGATATTATGTACTGTAGATGATGATATAGTCTTTACATTATTCTGAAATTGAAGATTTTTAAAGGCAGCTTTTCACAGATTGGTGACCCTCTGCCCATCTTTCTTTCAGAGACGCACTGACTCTCAAATACTTACTTACTGACCTGTTGCCAATTAACCTACTTGGTTGCAAAATGTTCTTCCAGCTCTTCCTTGTTGGTACCACTTACATTCTTTTTGTTGCACTGTCCCAACTTTTGAGACGTCTTGCTGCCGCCATCAAATTTATATATATGTGTATTGTGTAAAAATAGGATTTTTTGACTTACCGAAAAATCCTTTTCTCTGAGTTTATTGACGGACGCAGCCTCTATTCTTGACATGTGGGGTTTATGCAACTTTCACTAGGAGTGGACTAGGCAGAACGTAGTTCAGCTCAAAGCAGGCACAGCCCCTCCCAGGGGGCAGTCCTCAGTTGGCATAACCACTCCTGCCCTGCTTAGCAACTCCGTTTGTAACAAGCCGTACAAACTCAACAAAAGAGGGGTGGGTGCTGCGTCCGTCAATGAACTCAGAGAAAAGGATTTTACGGTAAGTCAAAAAATCCTATTTTCTCAATCGTTAATTGACGGACGCAGCCTCTATTCTTGACATGTGGAGATGTCCCAAAGCAGTGTCACAACGAGGGGTGGGCAGCAACAACAACAGTACCCAACAAGAGAGTTCTCCGGGAGGTGCCAGACGCGCCTCACACCACCGCCTGCAAAACTTTGCAGGCCAAAAGCGGCATCGGAAGACGCTGCAACTAACTCTGTAAAACTTGGGAAAAAGTGTGCACTGAGGACCAAGTGGCTGCCTTGCACACCTGAGAAACTGACGCCTGGTGTCAGAAAGCCCAGGAAGTACTAATCGCCCTGGTAGAGTGAGCCGCGACCAGAAAGGGGGGCTCCTGGCCCCCGAACAGCATACACACGGGTCTCCGTCTGTCAAATCCAACGGGAAATGGTGGCCGAAGAGGCCGCCATCCCCATGCGCTGGCCATCCATCGCAACAAAATGTGCATCGGACCTCCGAAACGAGGCCGTGGCTGCCAAATACACCCGCAGAGCCCGAACCACATCCAGAGCATGCAAAGCAACTTCCTTAGGATGAGACGGGCACGGACACATTGAAGGGAGGACAATGTCCTCATTGATGTGAAAAGATGTAAGAAGGTAAGGATGGAGAAGGGCGCAAAACCGCCTTGTCCCTATGTAAGACAAGTGCGGGGACCTACAGGACAGAGCCGCCAGCTCAGACACCTGCCTAGCGGATGTTATCGCAACCAGAAAAGCCACTTTCTGCGAGAGCAGTTGCAGGGAAATTTCCGTGATATTTTCGAAAGGCGGCTTCTGAAGCACTGGAAGGACCAGATTAAGGTCCCAAGGAGACAAGGGTCACCGTACCTGGGGAGCGACATGACGAACGCCCTGGACAAAGGTACGGATCAAAGAATGTGTCGCCAAGGGACGCTGAAAAAGTATCGTCAGGGCAGAAATCTGCCCCTTAAGTGTGCTCAATGCCAACTTGTGATCTGAGGTAGTCCGCCTGCCAAGTCTCGATGCCCGGGATGTGAACGGCGGAGATTGCTGGAACATGAAGCTCTGCCCACCGCAGAATATGGGCTACTTACGCCGCTGCCGCACTTCTCGTTCCACCCTGATGGTTCACGTAAGCCACAGCCGTAGCGTTGTCTGACTGGACCCAAAAAGGACACCCGTGCAACCGCCCCGACCAGTGGGAGAGGCAAAGTCTGATCGCTCGAAGTTCCAGCACATTCATCGGGAGACGGGACTCTTCCGGAGACCAGCGGCCCTGGGTCGACAACCGCCCCAGGACCCCCCCCCCCCCCCCAGCCGTATAGGCTGGAATCCGTCGTGACCACCGCCCAGCCCATGGAAAGAAATGACTTCCCCAGCCACTAGGCGAGGGAAACTCGAGTCCGGTGATCCAAACTAATCACCCGATCCAGGGATAGCGGAGACTTGTCCCACCGCAGCAGGATTGCCCACTGCAGGGACCAGGTGTGACTGGGCATAGGGCACCACCTCGAAGGTGGAGACCATCAGCCCCAACACCCTCATGCAAAATCTGAGAGAGGACCACCGCTGGGACAGCAAGGCCCGCACCGCAACTTAGAGCGTCAAGACCTTGGCGGCAGGGAGAAACACCTTCGCCCGCTCCGTGTCCAGGACCAAGTCCAGATACTCCAACCGGCGCGACTGAGTCAGTACCGACTTCGGAAGGTTGATCACCCAGCCGAAGTCCCGCAGGAAACGGAGGGTGATGTCCACACTGTCCTTCAAGGCTGAGGACGACTCCGCCCGCAGGAGGAGGTCGTCGAGATAGGCCACCACTGCTATGCCCCTCTGCCGCAGAAGGGCCAGCACCAGGGCTAGGAGCTTGGTGAAGACCCCCCGGGGCTGAGGCCAGACCAAACAGAAGGGCCACAAACTGGTAGTGGAGATCCCCTACCGAAAAACGCAGAAAGCGATGGTGGCGCGCACATATGGGCACGTGCAGATATGCGTCCTTGATGTCTAAGGAGGCCAAGAAGTCTCCCCGACGACGGACAGACTCCATTCTGAATTTCCGAGCCCTCACAAAGTTGTTGAGAGCCTTCAGGTCAAAGACAGGCCTGACCCCCTCTTTTTTCGGAACCACAAAGATTTGAATAAAAACCGTGGAAACGTTCCGCCAAAGGGACCAGAACAATCACCCCCTGATGGAGCAGGACTTGCACGGCCCCAAATAGGGTCTGCCGTCGCCCCAGGTGAAGCCTCAGATTGGAGGTGAAGAACATGTCCAGGAGGAATGTACTCTTCCCCCCCAGTGTAATCCTTCATGATCTCATCCAGGGAGGCCCCAAAGACAACCACCTTCAAACGGCAGGTCCGTTAGGCCCTTCTTTGACGCCTGGTCTCCTGACCAACATCTAAGCCCCAGCAGACGTCTAATGACGATTGCAAACGGGGACAGTTTTGACAGCATGGGAGCCATGTCCAGGGCCGCATCACAGAGGTATTTAAGGCCCTGAATCCGCTGGTCCGCCATCTGCACAGGTTCCGGAGGGGCCAGGAGATCTTCCAAAGCCCGGTGCATGATGTCCGCCCATTCCATTAGCGCCTGTGCCACCGGCGCCGGCCGCATGGCCGGCCCCGCGACCAGGAACATTGCTTTGGACACCGCCTCAATCCTCCTATAAGCCGGGTCCTTGAATGATGGAGAGCACTCCATTGGAATAGTGGTCGCTTTGTTCAGGCCAGCCGCCGGCGTGTCCACCGTCGGGGACTTCCACTTCTGCAACAGGGTATTCTGAAAGGGATAACGCACAGAAAAACGTTTAGGCATGGCAAATGAACCCTGAGCTCGCTGCCACTCCTTGTAAACAAACTGATCAAAGTACGACAAATAAGGGAATACCTCAAGCGGCCAGGCTGGCCTATGCGACCCAAAAGCGTACGGTGCCCCGTGTTGCAGCCGGGCCCAGCTTCAGCGCCTCACGGACTGCTGAGACCAATGAGCCCACCAGAGCCCGTTCACAAGCCTTGGTGGCCCCCGAGGGCTCATCCTTTTCATCAGAGGGGTCCCCCAGCTTTCCTTCCAACAGCTCCAGGGGGGTCCCAGACACCATGGAGCCCCCCTCAGACTCAGATTCCACACCAGACGGGGAAGGGGTGCCCGTTTTCTCACCACGTCACGGATCAGCTCCACCCGGGAGAAGATTCCCTCCAGGATGGCCGTCAAACTGTCCAGCGGAACCACAGGTCCCATCGCTCCCTGGTCCCCACCTTGCTGGGAAGGACCTGCTTCGGCCACCATTGCCCGCACCCCTGAAGACACCCACCGGCCACACAGGACTGTGCGTCCCACACCGCCCCTTAAGCTGTCCCACTAGGGCCCCAGAGGCTCCCAGAGGGACTCAACCCCCGACCAGGGTGCTGCTGCTAGTGCTGCCTGTAACCACCACTGCTGCTGCTCTGCATCCCCCGCGTGCAGGAAAGGCTCTTCCAGCCTGATCCGCACCAAGAGAAACAGGACCGCCCATCCAGCCAGCGAATCTAAGGCCAGGATACGGCAGACCACGCAAAAATGGGCGCTGTATGCACTAGAGGCCAAACACAGTGGCCGGCGAACGCAAAATCACGGCCACGTGTGTGTGTGTGTGTGTGTGTGTGTGTGTGTGTGTGTGTGTGTGTGTGTGTGTGTGTATGTGTGTGTATGTGTGTGTATGTGTGTGTATGTGTGTGTGTATGTGTATATATATATATATATATATACATACACACACACACACACACACACACACACACACACACACACACACATATATATACACACACACACGTGGCCGGCTACAAGAAAATGTCGGCCGTAAACAACACACGGCCGGCTACAGGAAAATGGTAGCTGACTAACATGCCGATCGCCCGCAGCCAGGCGCGGAGTGCTACAGCCCGGGAGGGGGGTGGAATAGAGGATAGGCAAGACCCCCTATACATGCGGAAGGGGGACCCTTGACCCCCCCCATCATGCGGGAAGCGTACTCACCACTCTGGACGGGGGCAGCCAGTAGCCACCCGAGGCGGAACTGCCACCCCGCCGGTTCGGGGGGAGCTGCAGGGCACGCATCATCCGTGACGCAGACTCCGGGGGCCCGGTGCTAGGTGTGCTGGCGGGACGTTCAACCCGCCGGCCGCCACACTTGCAGCTAAGGGTCGGCTCGCATCCGTCGGCCGTGCTGGGGAGACTCCCTGGATCTAGGACATCCAGCCCGTCACCCAGCCGGCTACTTGATTGCATTCTTAATCAGAAATCTTGAGGGGGGAAAAAAAAAAAAAAAAAAAAGAACGCAGATCCCAGCAGGGAGCCGGGTCCTACTCCTTGCACTAAGCAGAAAAAACTGAGTTGCTGAGCAGGGCAGGAGGGGTTATGCAGAGTACTGCCCCCTGGGAGGGGCTGCGTCTGCTTTGAGCTGAACTACGTTCTGCCTAGTCCACTCCTAGTGAAAGGTGCATAAACCCCACGTCAAGAATAGAGGCTGCGTCCGTCAATGAACGATTGAGAAATGTGGCTTTATGAGATTTCCAAATCATTGCGTTAGGTAAATTTTACAAAGTGTCATAACTTTTTATGGAATTGGAGTTGTACATACTGCAATTGTATACACATTTCAAGAAAAGACAGGTCACCTATTTGTTTTGTTAGGATTGTATTCATAGGAGTCTTTGATTGCAGTCTGCATTCTTTTTGAATTTAGTCGCCACAGTTTGAGTGAATGGTCCATTCCACACGACATAATCTTCTCTCCTAGCAGATCATAGTCCTATAAAAACAACATATATACAAACCATTAATGCACATTAACACAAAGCTATTCATATTAGAAGTATGCTAAGAACTCTTCAAAAGTTAAGCAAGGATCTTGAAAAACAGAGTGAGCCCTGTACCAATAAATTAAAAAGACTGATGCAGAATAAATTAGATCATTAAGCCCAGAACAAAGTTGTTAAGCTGGCCATAGACGGATCAAAATTTGGTCAGTTAGGCAGGAACTGGCCGAATTTCGATCTGTCTATGGGCAGGCTGGTTGTACCAAGGTCGCTCCACCTATCAAATTCAGTACAAATGGCCTGCCAGGTTTTTTTTTCACTGAATCACTGCAGGCAGCTATAGCAGTTCTTATTGTATACTGCTGGTGGGGATGGCTCCCCGCTGGCAGAACACAATAGTGATGTGGAAGGGATTCCCTCATCAACATGGAATGTGTTGATGGGAGAATCAAGCAATTTTCTTCCCTTCAACACATGGCTGAAAAAAAGGAAAATGCATAATGAATGGCTTGCCTAACATTTATAAACTTTTGTGCATTTTTCTTGTCCTTTTCTACAAATTAGTGTATAGTTGTACAACTATCCAACCTTAATGCAAGGACAGCATTAAGGTAAAAAATGTCCTGCCTTTTGAACCACTTTAGTGAAAGCCAGACGACAAAACAAGAAGCAGTGAACTTACCGCACTTAACACTTCGTCTCTATGACCTTCTACACCTCCGAATATTGCAACCAGAGTGTCTGTCTGAATATTCCACAATCTCAGTGCATGGTCTGCAGGAAATACAAAACAATTTCGCCAATTAACATCTAATTATTCAAAAAGCATGGAAAATTACCACATGTAAACTGAAAGACAAACAGATTCCACTGGCTCAATATGGCTTTCGTGCTAATTTAGTGAAGAAAATTACCTTTGCTTACAGATAACAGAAGACTTGGGTCTCTTGGGTGAAACTTTAATTCATTGATTGCATTGCCATGGCCTACATAGTGCTGTAACATGAGAAATAGAAAACAAAAAGAATTAAATGGAAAACATCTAAATAAAAATGATCAGTTTATGTAATTGTAAAACTCTAAGATCCCTTTCACATGATCGTCCCGCTCGGATCCGCCTGTCCGTTTTTCAGCCAGGGTTCAGACTAATGTGATCCTCAGAGATCGCATGTGATCCGCACCCGCAGATCACATGCGATCTCTGAGCTTGCATTAGATTCGCCAAAAAAAAAAAAAAAAAGGGTACATGTACTTGTTTCCTGAACTAGAATCGCATTGCATGGGTGTTCTCAACCATGCGATCCAATTCATGTGCAAGTGCACAGTTCGCACTGCGAGCTGTGAAGAAACCTGGGTGTGTCATTAACTTGAAGCCGTAAAGGCTGCCGGACCTTGTAGTTTTCAATTCACAAAGGACTGTAAAGGTTTACAAATATTTGGGGGTTCTAAATAATTTTCTAGCCAAAAAAAAATGTTAACTTGTACACAGAGTTCAAAAATAGGCCTGGTCCTTGGGTGGTTAAGCTTTGGGTTTTACTTTCCAAAAGTTGAAAATTTACTTATGCATTCAGAGGGGCACAGGCAGTGATGTAGTATTTCCAGCTAACAGAGGTAGGTGGAAATGAACACTTGCACACAGTACTTAAGCCTTTTTTGACCAAAAGGTCAATGACGCAGAGATCCCTAAACCAAATACAGTTCTGCTCAAAAAGTTTGCACGCCCTGGGAGAAATCGTGATATTTTGGCCATTATCACACAGTTTGGCTCCTTTTTAAATCACAACAGAAATCACCCAAATGATCCTGATCAAAAGTTTACATTCCAGAGAAGGTTTGACCTTGGTACAGACACACAGGTAAAAAAGGTAATGCAAAGTTAATTTTCCACATCTGTGGCTTTTTAAATTGCAATTAGTGTCTCTGTATAAAAAATGGAGTTTGTTAGCTCTCACGTGGATGCACTGAGAAGGCTACATACTGAGCTATGGGGAGCAAAAGAGAACTGTCAAAAGACCTGCGTAACAAGGAAATGGAACTTAAAGATGGAAAAGGATATAAAAAGATATCCAAAGCCTTAACTATGCCAATCAGTACTGTTTAATCACTTAAGTGGAAAATTCTGGGATTGCTTGATACCCAGCCAAAGTCAGGTAGACCAAGACAGATTGCAGCCACAACTGCCAGAGGAACTGTACAGGATACAAAGAAAAACCCACAGGTAATATTGGGAGAAATACAGGCTGCTCTGGAAAAACATGGTGTGGTTGTTTCAAGGAGTACAATACGATACTTATAACAAATATGGACTGCATGGTCGAGTTGCCAGAAAGCCTTTACTAAACCAATGCCACAAAAACCCTTGTTACAATATGCCTGACAACACCTTGACACGTCTCAGCTTCTGGCACACGTAATCTGAAGTGACAAAACCAAAAAGAGCTTTATGGTCACAACCATAAGAGCTTTGTTTGGAGAGGGGTCAACAAGGCCTATAGCGACATAAAATACCATCCCCATTGAAGCATGGTGGTGGCTCACTGATGATTTGGGGGTGTGAGCACTAAAGGCATGGGGAAATCTTGCGAAAATTGATGGCAACACAAACGCAGCATGTTAGAAGTAGTACTAACAATTTGCATGAAAGCTGAGCATGGGATGCTCTTGGACTTTCCAGCACAACAATGACCCTAAGCACAATGCCAAGTTGACTCTCCAGTGGTTACAGCAGAAAAAGGTGAAGGTTCTGGAGTGCCCTTCTTAGTCTACTGACTGTAACCACTTCGGGACCACCCGCCGTCATACGGCGGTACTTTGTCGTTGAATACCATTGCTATGGTAGCAGACAGCTACCATAACCCCGGTATTTTTATAAACGGCGGGTGGCCCACTTTCAGATAAGTGATCTCTGCGGCGGCTTTGTCGCAAGATCACTTTTATCGGGGGCAGGAGAAGTGCTCACCTCCCTGCCGCCATCTCCACCACTTACCAGACCCGCCGGTAACAGTGGATACGATCGGGTCCGCTCTCCTCAATGCCTGTAACCTGAGTGAGTGGAAGATGCCGCCCACTCTTCCCCATAGCACTGAAGGGTGGAATCTACATAAAACGTCACTTTCTCTATACCTCTCAAAAAGAGAATTTTTTTTTCAAATTACATTTTTTTTTTATTTCATTTAAGTGTAAATGAGATCTGAGGTCTTTTTGACCCCCGATCTCATATTTAAAAAGGTCCTGGCTGGTCCTGGATATTTTGTTTACATTCCTTGTAATAGGAATAAAAGTGATGAATACATTTTTTTAAAGGACAGTGTAAAAATAAAGAATAAAAAGTAAAATAAATAAGAAAAAAAATTAAATAAAATACAATTTAAAGCTCCCCGCCCGCACACAGAAGCGAGGGCATATGCAAGTGCTGCCCACATATGAAAACGGTGTTCAAACCACACGTGAGGTATCGCCGCGATCGTTCGAGCGGGAGCAATAATTTTAGCACTAGACCTCCTCTAACTCAAAACTGGTAAGTTGTAGGAATTTTTAAAAGTCACCGATGGAGATTTTTAAGTGCCAAAGTTTGTCTTTTTTTCCATGAGCGGGCACAATTTTGAAGCATGACATGTTGGGTATCAATTTACTTGGCTTAACATTATCTTTCACAATATGGAAAAAAATAGGGCTAACTATTGTTGTCTTATTTTTTAAGTGAATTAAAAAAAAAAAAAAAAAAGCGCTGGTATGACCACTGCACAAATACGGTATGACAAATCATTGCAACAACTGCTATTTTATTCTCTAGGGTGTTATAAATATAAATTTTTTCTCTCTCTCATAAATATATATATATATATAAAATGGTTGGTGGTTTTACGTAATTTTCTAGCAAAAAAAAAAATACATGATTTTAACTTGTAAACACCGAATATGAAAAAGAGGCTCGGTCCTTAAGTGGTTTCGGGATAAAAAAA
>BLSH010489183.1:23224-35457 GCA_018402905.1 Glandirana rugosa | reverse complement strand
ATGGGGCCCCTGTACTACAGACATCAGTAATGAGGGTCCCCTGTACTACAGACATCAGAAATGAGGGTCCCCCATGGGGCCCCTGTACTACAGACATCAGTAACGAGGGTCCCCTGTACTACAGACATCAGTAACGAGGGTCCCCTGTACTACAGACATCAGTAACGAGGGTCCCCCATGGGGCCCCTGTACTACAGACATCAGTAACCAGGGTCCCCCATGGGGCCCCTGTACTACAGACATCAGTAACCAGGGTCCCCCATGGGGCCCCTGTACTACAGACATCAGTAACGAGGGTCCCCCATGGGGCCCCTGTACTACAGACATCAGTAACGAGGGTCCCCCATGGGGCCCCTGTACTACAGACATCAGTAACGAGGGTCCCCCATGGGGCCCCTGTACTACAGACATCAGTAACCAGGGTCCCCCATGGGGCCCCTGTACTACAGACATCAGTAACCAGGGTCCCCCATGGGGCCCCTGTACTACAGACATCAGTAACGAGGGTCCCCCATGGGGCCCCTGTACTACAGACATCAGTAACGAGGGTCCCCCTCCACTTATGGGCCCCTATAGTACAGACATCAGTAATGTGGGGCCCCTGTACTACAAACATCACCTAGTAATAAGTGATGGGACCCCCTCCCCTCTATAGTGTAATAATAAAGCAGTGCTGAGCTCCGTCTGCTGATCTCCCCCCAGGTACAGCTCCCTGCAGGCCATGCTGGTAGTCGCAGTCCCCAGGCAGGCGGAGGACTGAGGGCCCCGGGCTGTGTGTGGTCAGGATGCGCTGAGAGGACGCACACAGCCCGCTTCCCCTCAGTAATATAGGACCCAGGTTATGTCAGGCTTCCCCTTCCCGCCCCTCTCACGTTCTCGTCCCCGGACAGCTCCGGATTGCTGTTCTCATCGCTGCTCAGCTTCTGCTTCTTGGCCGGCATTTCGTTTCCCGCCGCGCGACCGGAAGCCTCAGACATCTTCCACCGCCTCGCCGTGACGTCACTTCGGTGCGCCGACCAGGGCACGTAATGCCGCGCATGCGCATCTCTCTTCCATACGCTCTGGGGAGAGATGGGAAGGGATAGGGAGGCAGTGGTGAGGTTTTGGAGGTTTTACCTGAGATTTCCTGCAGAGTGTGGTGCTTGTATAAGAGAGGACCTGTCACCACACCATTTATACCGATAAAGATGTAACCAGATCATTCCTATCGATAGACAAGTCACCACACCATTCCTCTCAATAGAGGTATCACCACACCATTCCTCTCAATAAAGATGCCACCACACCATTGCTATCAATAAAGATGTCACCACACCATTCCTCTCAATAAAGATATCACCACACCATTGCTATCAATAAAGATGTCACCACACCATTCCTCACAATAAAGATGTCACCACACCAATCCTCTCAATAAAGATGTCACCACACCATTCCTCTCAATAAAGATGTCACCACACCATTCCTCTCAATAAAGATGTCACCACACCATTCCTCTCAATAAAGATATCACCACACCATTCCTCTCAATAAAGATGTCACCACACCATTCCTCTCAATAGAGATATCACCACACCGTTCCTATTAATAAAGATGCCACCACACCATTCCTCTCAGTAGAGATATCACCACACCAGTCCTCTCAATAGAGATATCACCACACCAGTCCTCTCAATAGAGATATCACCACACCATTCCTCTCAGTAGAGATATCACCACACCATTCCTCTCAATAGAGATATCACCACACCATTCCTATTAATAAAGATGCCACCACACCATTCCTCTCAATAGAGGTATCACCGCATCATTCCTATTAATAAAGATGTCACCACAGTCCAGTCCTATCAATAAGAGCCCTTTCACACTGGGGTGGGCAGGGCGTTAGCAGTAAAGCGCCACTAGTTTTAGCGGCGCTTTACCGCTGTTATAGCGGGGCTTTGGCGCTGCTATTTGGGCAGCAGAGGGGTGCTTTTAACCCCTAAGAAGGGGTTAAAAGCGCCGGCGTGCTGAGCTTTGGAAGCAGTTTTCAGTGGCTTTGGAAGCGATGCCCATTCATTTCAATGGGCAGAGGCAGTGGAGGAGCGGTGTATACAGCGCTCCCACACCGCCCCAAAAATGCTGCTTGCAGGACTTTTTTCCTGTCCTACAAGCACACCGCCCCAGTGTGAAAGCACTTTCACACTGGGGTGGATTAGGAGGCAGTTTAGAGGCGCTTTACAGGTGTTATTTTTAGCGCCAAAACGCTTGTAAAGCGCCTCAGTGTGAAAGGGATCTCCTGCCACAGAGGCTCCTGTCCATTCATAAACTGAAGCAGAGTAATCACAGGACAGACTGAACAAGCTGTTGGGCACTGAACAGGCTGTGTTGGTGGACACTGGTGAGGCTGCATTGATAGGTACTGGTGAGGCTGAGCTGATGGACACTGGTGAGTATAATACACTTGTCCAATGTACTTTAAAATGTATGGTTTTCCCTTTTATGAACAAGTAAATAATGACTTTATGTGGTTGGGCTGGTATAATAATGCTATGGGGTTAGTATGAAATGATTTACAGAATTAACATTTATATATCATGCAATCATTACATAAATATTTACACTGCATATATCATTTGAGGAAAATATGCTTATAAAACAGTTTACTATTTTGCCAATAAACAAAAAAAAATGTCCCTGGATTTAATTTTAAAAATCTGGTCACCTTAACCTTGGCTCCCTGTCGGGATCTGTGGTACCTCTCTGGTCCACTTTCGGCTGTCCTAGGACAGCCTACAGATGAAGACTACAATCAAGCAGCTAGACCAGATGCTTCGGGCCGGGTCGACCGCGACAAGCCCCGACCGGACAGGGTGGCCCCACGGGTTAAACGCCCCGTCATCACATGCAGTCTGCCCAGGGCCGACAGCTCCCTCCCGCCTAGCCGGAGTGGGATCTCCCACACCGCCCGTCTAGATGGGTTAAGTACGTCCCCCCCTCCCCTTCGGGGAGGCGTAGTGGGTGGCCCCCCTTCCTCGCTTGTGCCACTCCCCCGCCCCTCCGGCCACCGCTGTCGCACCCCCCTTCCCCTCACCGGGGCTCCCGGGGTGTAATGGGTGTATGGGCCCTAGCTGGTCCCCCTCCACCTCACCCCCTGCCTCCCTCCCATTTTGCCTCGTGCTCGGCATTCAGGATCATCGGCGGCCATTTTGTAGGCGCCCTGCCACCATTTTGTTGGCGCCCGGCGCCATTTTCTTGTAGCCAGTCGCATTTTAATACATGGGGATCGGTCAGCGGCCATTTTGGTGTAGCCATGGCGCTGTTACACTGGGTTTCGGCCTCTAGTGTGCATGGCGGCCATTTTCCTGTGGTTTTTCAACACGTGGAAGGCCTGTGTGTGCTGAGGGGCAGTCCTGGCCGTTTCTGCCGCCAATTTACCCCCCCCAGCATGGCGCGGATCTCACTGGCGGCGGCGGCTCTGAGCACAGCGGCAGTGTGGGCAGCAGAAGCGTGGTGAAGGCAGCGACAGCAGCAGACAGCAGCAGCAGGCGGCTCCTCTCTGGTCGGGTGGTGAGTCCCCCTGGGGTGCCCCTGTGACAGGCCTTGCGCAGCTGCGGGGTGGGGGGTACAGTGGTCTACTGGCAATAGGCCTCATTTTCTGGGCGCTGGCAGGGTGGGTGAATGGCAGCCGATGTGGGTCCTTCCCCACCGGACCTTTCAGATGGAGTCGGTCCGTTCGGTAGTAGCGGCCCTGCACCATTCCTGGCCTCCCTCGACATCAAGGATGCCTACCTGCATGTTCCCATCTGCGCCCAGCACCAGCGCTTCCTGCGCTTTACGGTTACGGAGGATCACTACTGAGAGAGACAATTTTGGGAATAAAAAAAAAACAATTTTTTGCTTTCTGTTATCAAACATATCCAATAGTTATTTTTAAAAGAAATCTAAAATTCTTCATAAATTTAGGCCAATATGTATTCTGCTATATATTTTTGTTAAAAAAAAAAACATTAAGTGTTTGATTGGTTTGCGCAAAGGTTATAGCTTCCACAAACTAAGGTGTGTGTGTATAAACTGGAATGTTTGTTCATTTTTTTGTACTATTAATGGCGGCTATCAGCGAGTTATAGCAGGACTGCGATATTGCGACGGACAATCTGACACTGAAACTAAAAATATGCACTGTCACTGTACTAATCACACTGGCTGGGAAGGAGTCAGAGCAATCAAAGGATTAAATGTGTGTAGGACCAAAACAACTAATAGATCAACAACTAATCCATTATAAAAATAGTTGTCAACTATTTTCATAATTAATCGGCCAGCCAATTAGTTGGCCTGCATACAGAATGCATTCTTTGTTTACATATCAGGAAATACATTGCAGCACACATACAGCTCAGTACACCATCCATACATGTCAGTAAGTGCCTGAGAACTTGTGAATGTGTAAGGAGCAATGCCTTATGGGACATGTAGTCCTGGGCAGGAAGTGAGTGGTTCTAAAGGCAGAAGGTTTTTTTTGTAAATAGGTGCGCTCTATACTAAATTTTGCAGCTTGCTATTGGGGCACTCTAAAGGCAGGAGGAGCCAGAAGCGTTAGTGGGGGACCCCAGAAGAGGAAGATTGGGGCTGCTCTGTGCAATTCCATTACGTAGAGCAGCAGGTAAGTATAACATGTTTGTTAAAAAAAAAAAAACTTTAACCACTTACTTCCCTTCCCGCTCAGACCAGTTTTCAGCTTTCAGCAGTGTCGCATTTTGAATGACTATTGCGCGGTCATACTACATTTTTACTACTTTTTGTGGTATTTGATCACCACTGGGGGTTTTTTTTTGCGCTACAGACAAAAGACCGAAAATTTTGAAAAAAAAAAAAAAAGTTTTTATTTGTTTCTGTTACAAAACTTTGTAAATAAATACATTTTCTCCATCACTGGCGGGCACTGATGAGGCTACACTGACGGGCACTGATGAGGCAGTACTGATTGGCACTGATTAGGTAGCACTGATGGGAACTGATAATGAGGCACATATATGCAGGACTGATAGGCGGCACTGATGAGCAGCATTGACGGGCACTAATAGGTGGCACTGATGGGCACTGGGCGCTGATGGGTGCACTGGTGGGCACTGATAGGCGGCAATGATAGCTGGCTCTTTTATGGAGGCATTCCCTGCTGGTCCTGGGTGGCATCCAAGATTGGCACTGAGTGCCATCCCTGTTGGGCACTGGACCCCTTACCTGGTGGTCCCTGAGTAGGCTTCTTGGTGGTCCTGGGGGGGCTCTCCCTGGTGGTCCTGGGTGGCGATCCTAGGGGGGGCTGCACTGATAAACAATCAGCACAGACCCCCCCTGTCAGGAGAGCCGCCAATTGGCTCTCCTCTACTCACATCTGCAGATGCGAGTAGAGGCAAAGCCGGTACACGGCTCTTCCTGTTTACACAGTTGACCAGCCATGATTGGTCATGGCTGATCACGTGGTAAAGGGTTTCCGATGGAAGTTTTATACTGAGATCGGTAATGCGGTGTGTCAGACTGACACACTGCACCAACGATCGCCGCGATGCGCGCCCCCGCAGGTTATCCGGCCGGACGTCATATGATGTCCAGTCAGGATAACTGAACCACCGCCCGGCCGTCATTTTGCTATTGGTCGGGTGAGAAGTGGTTAAAGACTGTGCAGGGAAGATCAGAATCTGAACCCAGAGAAGGTGGAGGCTGATAGACTGGAGGTAATATAAGGCATTACAATTACATTTATAGTAAACTTTTACTAGTATTGTGCATTATATTTAAAATGATCATATCCATGTAAAAAGTCTCGGCTTTTAGTACCACTTTATTATAAAATATTTATATCTCCTTCCACCCTTCATATAGCTTCATGTCTGACTCCTAGTTAAAATGCTCATATATAATACTTCTGGGTGTATTCATTATTATATATGCTTCTGTCTGTTATTCTCAGAGTGGATTAGAGATTTTGCTCATTAACTAAATTATATACCACGCTTTTTTTTTAAGGTTATTATCTGATTAATTAATTAATCAAAACCATAATCACCCAACTAATCGATTATGAAAATAATTGTTAGTTGCAGCCCTAAACGTGTGCCAATCCAGTGTGTTGTGTGTACAGTGTGCTGCTTTTACTAAGGGATGTGCTGATTCATCCCCGGTGCAGCTATTTGTGTTATCGAATGCATAGATAAGCGATTGTTATTCTCCCATTACATAAGTATGCAGATGCATGTGTGTATAATTTCTTGTGACCCTGTTCTTTTGTAGCATTGTCTCCAATATATAAATCTGTGCTTGTCCTGAGCCTCCTCTACTAAATGGTTACTGAGCGTTTCAATTTGGGAATGGGAAAAACTTTAAATAAACCGAATTTAAAGTAGAAGTTCAGCCAACTCCTAACTAAACCTACTGGCAGCCACATTCTAAATCTAATCTATCTAGCCCTGCAAAGCAAGAATAACTATACATACCTGTTCTGAAGGCCTTCCGGTCCTGTCCCACGCTGAGCTGTCAGCGGTGGCTTCATTGTGTAGGAGTGTGCAGGAGAGGCAGCCAACAACTGAAGCCCCATAGTAATCTATGGATGTTGTCACTTCTCAGCCGTTGTCGGCTGTCTCCTGCACACAGTGTCTGCCGCTGGAGACCAGACTGGATCGACTTCATAAAAGTTATGTATAGTGATTTTTGCTTTACAGTGTTAGATGAATTAGTTTTAGAATGTGACTGAGAATAGTTTTAAAGTTAGTTAGATTTTGGGTGAACGTTTACTTTAACAATGCCTCAGTTAGCTGTCTGGCTTGCTGTGATATAATCACACTTTTTGTATTCTGTACTTTATTTCCCCAAGAAGCTGAGGGACCACGTCTAACTGTCTTCTTCCCACGTTGGAAACTTCCTTCCAGTTTGATGCATTATTTCACAGGCAGGTAAAGCCACTCTTTGATCTTCTTTGCCTTTAGAAACTGAAGAAGTGACGGATAACACGGTTCTGGCTGGAAATTCTATCCTTCTGCATCCTCAGGAGCAAGTGGCACGCATCAGAATGGAGACAGAGAGGAGAAAGGAGGTGAATATTTTTTATTTTGTGCCTTTTATACTTCCCGCAGTTGGTCAGTGATTGTGGATAAATAAAATTCAAAGCCCCCACGCACCAATTAATATGAGTGAACGAAGCATAAGAAAACCTCCTGTGGGACTTTGAAGGGAGAAACAACTCAGCAAAAATAATCAAAAATAAATAAAATATACCATTTATTTGGTATAAATTAAAAAGGTACATGCCATTGACATAGTGGATAGTACCTTACATGCACAGTATGCATACAAAATATACACCACAACAAAAATGATGACTAACAGATGTTGTACAGGACACTAAACACACAAATATAAAAAGACCACTCGTCTGCGATACTGGGGGAGAGAAGGACCCAACGCTTTTGATGTAATGTGATATCTTCCTCAGGGGTATGTGGTCATAGTTAAAACAAAGCTCATAAGGTGTGGGACACCGTCAGAGAATGTCTACAGAGAGTTTATGAAAAAACATTTGACCCGGAATAATCACGAGTCACACAAGGAGGAGACAAAAAGAGCGCTCAGCCAGGAACATCTATGGCTGCTATGGGGTCCTCATCAATCTGTGGGGCAACAAAGACGTATAACAGTGGTGCATGTATGCTGCAGTGAAAGTCCTCGAATCTGCAAATAGGCAGAAGGGTGGCAGGTAGACGCCACCCACTGTGTAGCTGTTAACCAAATGACAGACGTTTGCACGGCAAGCAATCAAACAATACCATAATCATAAATTCAACCGGCAAGAAGACACCCCCAATCAAATCGTCATCAAACCCATCCAAAGCTGGAAAAACTTGTTTGGAGAAACAAAGAAGTTGACATCCATCCACAGCACGTCTGAGCCCTCAAAAAATTAATATGAGTGAATCCGTGTCAGTTGTGACACGTTTCTTGTTTCCTGATCTGTGGATGTGAGATGAGCACAAATGATATTAAGGCCTCATACACACGGACGTTTCTAAAAAAAATAAACAAAACGTCGGGCCCGACGTCAAGGAAAAAAAGTTGGCGTTTTTCGGCGTTATGCATCGACGTTTTTGAGCGTTAGTGAGCGTCGGCGTCAATAGGCGTTTTTTAAAAAAAAAATCATCCCTCTGCTATTTTTCAACCTAAAAACGTCGGTGTCAAAAAACGCCGGAAAACGCCAGTATAATAATAGGTGGCGTTTGTTGGCACATTGTGGCGTCGGCGTCAAAAAATGCCAAAATGTTACAGCCTCAGAACGCGATGGCTGTGGGTTCTAGTTTCAGCTCACTAACGCCGACGTCATCTACAGCTCAAAAACGCTGACGTTTTTATGGGGCCATTGACTAACATGGAGAGCTGCAAAAAACGCCAGAAAACGCCGGCGTCAAAAAACGTCCGTGTGTATGAGGCCTTACAGTGGAACTTTAGTTATAACCACTTAGTATAAAATGTTCTTCAGCAAGGAACATATATTCCACATTAATAATTATGCTACCAGAATGTGTGTGTGCTGTAAATTTGCCTCCAGCATATTCTTCCTGTTTTTTCTTGCTGGAGGCTGCCATTTTGCTGAAGCCCAGAGCCCCTGAGCAGCAGTAAATCATGAAGCAGAACTAAACCCATCATCGATTTAATGGTTGCAAAAACACTTACAATCCTGGAATGCTGGGATTGTTAACTTTTACATTTGCTTGTGTCCTCAACCAAACTGTCAAACCATCAAATGTCTGGGGGTCATAACTGATCACATGTGCAGCACCATGGCAGTTGCAGATCACACAAAAGCAGTTTCCTTGGCTGTAAAGGATAGAAGGGATTCGTTCCACTTTAAGGTTGTCAGTGGATCGGCCTCTACAGTGCCTAAAAATGGAAAGCAACTGAGCATGTGCAGAGCAGGGTGAGACAATGTATTACTGGATTTTAAACAGTATAGATACTTATTTTTAAAGCTGTAGTAAACCGCAGGTGTTTAAAAAGAAATAAAGGCAATGTCATAATGTGCTAGTATGCCTCGCATACTAGCACATTATGAGAAACTTACCTTAGAAAGAAGCCCTCTAGCACCGCAATGTCACTGCTGAGAGGGCTGACATCTTCCCCCGGTCTTTCTTACAGGTTTGCGGCCTCCAAATATACAAAGGTGTCCGTGGTGCGATGACATCACATGCACGCGGGAGCCACCGTTTTCAGAGCTTTAGAGCGCATACGCTGGTGATCTCATTGGCTGCATGCACTCTGAATATCTCCTAAACTGAGCTAGTTGAGGAGATATTCACAGTACCTACAGGTAAGCTTTATTATAGGCGTGCCTATAGGTACAATTGGTGTAACAGAGTTTACTACCATTTTAATGTTGTTTTATACCTGCAAAAAGGGCCAGCCTGAAGTGACCTAGCAGCACTTAATTCTCTGACTAAAGTTCCACTTTAGCGTTGCTTATCTTTTATGCTTAAACAGATCTAAACCTAGTTAGTAAAATTTCCCAAGCTTTAAGGCCCTGCACATGATCAGAAAATCGGATGAAAAATACAGATTTTCAAAGCGATCGTACGATAATCTCATCGTGTGTACCAGGCTTTAGTATGTTAATGCAACTTTAAAAATTGGTTTCATTATTTTCACATCTGTATCTTTTGAAATAAACCCTGTTGTTCAGACACTTCATGTAACGTTATAGTACTGTGTTCCTGACTCCCATTTTTCTAACAGCATTGTCACCCTGTCATTTGCACCCCGCCATGAGACTACAGGCTGACATGGCCACTGTTCTCACCATATGGAAATCTTTTCAGAGCAATGATGTGCAGCTGATGCTGGAGCTTGTGTGAATCGACAGCAGGTGACTGCAAAGAGGCTGGAGGAGATAATACTGGAATGGAAATGGAAAAAAAATACATTTAAAAGTATTACAAAATAGTACACCCCTCACATTTTTGTAAATCTTGTATTTTATCTTTTCATGTGACAACACTGAAGAAATGACACTTTGCTACAATGTAAAGTAGTGAGTGTACAGCTTGTATAACAGTGTAAATTTACTGTCCCCTCAAAATAACTCAACACACAGCCATTAATGTCTAACCCGCTGGCAACAAAAGTGAGTACACTCCTAAGTGAAAATGTCCAAATTGGGGCCCAATTAGCCATTTTCCCTTCCCGGTGTCATGTGACTCGTTAGTGTTACAAGGTTTCAGATGTGAATGGGGAGCAGGTGTGTTAAATTTGGTGTTATCGCTCTCACTCTCTCATACTGGTCACTGGAACTTCAACATGGCACCTCATGGCGAATAACTGAGGATCTGAAAAAAAGAATTGTTGCTCTACATAAAGGTGGCCTAGGCTATAAGAAGATTGCCAAGACCCTGAAACTGAGCTTCAGCACGATGGCCAAGACCATACAGCGGTTTAACAGGACAGGTTGCACTCAGAACAGGCCTGGCCATGGTCAAACAAAGAAGTTGAGTGCACGTGCTCAGCATCATATCCAGAGGTTGTATTTGGGAAATAGACCTATGAGTGCTGCCAGCAGTGCTGCGGAGGTTGAAAGGGTGGGGGTGTCAGCCTGTCAGTGCTCAGACCATACGCCGCACACTGCATCAAATTGGTCTGCATGGCTGTCATCCCAGAAGGAAGCTTCTTCTAAAGATGATGCACAAGAACAATTTGCTGAAGACAAGCAGATTAAGGACATGGATTACTGGAACCATGTCCTGTGGTCTGATGAGACCAAGATAAACTTATTTGGTTCAGATGGTGTCAAGTGTGTGTGGTGGCAACCAGGTGAGGACTACAAAGACAAGTGTGTCTTGCCTACAGTCAAGCATGGTGGTGGGAGTGTCATGGTCTGGGGCTGCATGAGTGCTGCCGGCATTGGGGAGCTACAGTTCATTGAGGGAACCATGAATGCCAACATGTACTGTGACATACTGAAGCAGAGCATGATCCCCTCCCTTCGTAGACTGGGCCACAGGGCAGTATTCCATCATGATAACGACCCCAAACACGCCTCCAAGTCGACCACTGCCTTGCTAAAGAAGCTGAGGGTAAAGGCGATGGACTGGCTAAGCATGTCTCCAGACTGAAACCCTACTGAGCATCTGTGGGGCATCCTCAAATGTGGTGGAGGAGCGCAAGGTCTCTAACATCCACCAGCTCCGTGATGTCATCATGGAGGAGTGGAAGAGGACTCCAGTGGCAACCTGTGAAGCTCTGGTGAACTCCATGCCCAAGAGCGTTAAAGCCCTGCTGGAAAATGATGGTGGCCACACAAAATATTGACCCTTTGGGCCCAATTTGGAATATTCATTTAGGGGTGTACTCACTTTTGTTGCAAGCTGTTTAGACATTAATGGCTGTGTGATGAGTTATTTTGAGGGGACAGCAAATTTACACTGTTATACAAGCTGTACACTCACTACTTTACATTGTAGCAAAGTGTCATTTCTTCAGTGTTGTCACATTAAAAGATAGAATAAAATATTTACAAAAATGTGAGGGGTGTACTCACTTTTGTGAGATATTGTACATGGCTGTCTACTGATGTCAATATTTACAATGCCACTAACCCAGGACAAGCCTGCAGGCAGTGAATTCATTACTCTTATTCTATGTTTTTGTTTCCTGTCAGTGACTTAGAATTCAATGAAGCCATTGAATGAGCATGATAGACAGACAGCTAGCAAATTACAGAGTCAGCAATGCCAGTCTGTAATTTTATTGACAGGTTACCTCCTCCCTTACCTCTTGACAGGCCTAATCCTGTGTTGGGTTGATTTGAGTAGCTGAGATACTCAGATAACCTATAGCTGATGTGTGAAGAAAGGTGCCCATGGTTAAGTTTACTGCAATTTCCACTAATGTGCCATTGCAACAACCCTTTGCAGGATTCTTGTTGTGAAATAGAAATGCAGTATACAGGCAAATGTTTATGGACGCCAGACATTTACACCGATCTACAGTGCCCTGAAAAAGTATTCATACCCCTTGAAATGTTACAACCAAAAACGTAAATGTATTTTATTGGGATTTTATGTGAGACCAACACAAAGTGGCACATAATTGTGAGGTGGAAGGAAAATGATAAATGGTTTCAAAATGTTTTATAAATAGTTATATGAAAAGTGTGGCGTATATTTGTATTCAGCCCCTCTGAGTCAATACTTTGTATAACCCCCTTTCATTGCAAT
>BLSH010489183.1:4840-16763 GCA_018402905.1 Glandirana rugosa | reverse complement strand
ACCCTATGTCCTCTACTAGTCTCTGACGTGTACCCTATGTCTACTACTAGTGTCTGACGTGTATCCTGTGTCCTCTACTAGTCCCTGGCGTATATCCTGTGTCCTCTACTAGTCTCTAACCCTTTATGACGTGATAGTTCAGTTAGACAAAAAGGTGTATAGTAGAACGTTTGTGGACCCGCTCTGCACTTACCAACCTCCTTCTAACCTTGGGTGGACACTCTTCATATCGACCCTTACCGGCTCACCCCTCCAGGGGTATCTCGCATGTGGTAAATGGGGTCTTTTTGGTTCTTCAGGGCTCGGTTATTTCTCCACTTCTCCCAGGTGGGTTCCTCTCCAATCCTCCTTCGGCCATTCCCAGCTATACTTCTCACAGGTGGGTTCCAATCTTCCTCCAACCATTCACGTCTCGCCCAGGTGTTTGCAAGATGATATGTGGAAAAACAGATTGACTTGATAGTGCAGTATTTCCCAATCTCTGATCATCTCCTGTGTCCTATATGCGGTCCCTGATCATCTCCTGTGTCCTATGTGCAGTCTGTGATCATCATCTGTATCCCATGTGCAGTCTCTGATCATCTCCTGTATCCCATGTGCGGTCTCTGATCATCTCCTTTATCCCATGTGCAGTCTCTGATCATCTCCTGTATCCCATGTGCAGTCTCTGATCATCTCCTTTATCCCATGTGCGGTCTCTGATCATCTCCTCTGTCCCATATGCGGTCTCTGATCATCTCCTGTATCCCATGTGCAATCTCTGATCATCTCCTGTGTCCTATATGCGGTCCCTGATCATCTCCTGTGTCCTATGTGCAGTCTGTGATCATCTCCTGTATCCCATGTGCAGTCTCTGATCATCTCCTGTATCCCATGTGCGGTCCTGATCATCTCCTGTATCCCTTGTGCAGTCTCTGATAATCTCCTGTATCCCATGTGCAGTCTCTAGAGGGCGATTCTTTTCTATACCCACTGTATGCAATTTATATAGTTATTTTTAATTACTTTAATTATTTTTCTCCTCATTATGGGCGTAAGTGGGGCCTCATGTCTAAGTTTTGCCTAAGGCCTCACCAAGTCTAGAGCCGCCTCTGCTGTCCTGGGAACAGAATATTACTTCAGGGGTTCCTCCAATATAGAAAAGCTGGGGAAGGGGAGACTGTAGGAGGGACAACTAAAGGAGGGGCCAGCCTGCTGTGCAACCAATCCTGCCTGCCTGTCCCCACCCACCCTGTCTCCGCCCCTTTCCCCATTATCACGGCCAAACTGCCTCCTCCCCCTTCAGCCGGCTGGGTAGTCACAGCATCTCCTTGTCCCTGCCCACCTTCACCACAAACCCACCCCCTTTCAACTACCACCTATATTACAGCCTGCTGTGCAGCCAAACATCACTGTACCCTCATCACAGCCTATTGTACATCCAAGTTACCTCCCTTGCCCCGCCCACCCTCATCACAGCCTGTTGTTCAACCAAGTCACCTCCCTGGTCCCCGCCCACCCTCATCACTGGCTACTGGACATCTAAGTCACCTCCCTGGCCCCACCCACACTCATCACAGCCTATTGGACATCTAAGTCACATCCCTGGCCCCGCGCACCCTCATCACCGCCTAATGTATATCCAAGTCACCTCCCTGTCCCCAGCCATCCTCATCACAGCCTATTGTACTTCCAAGTCACCTCCCTGTCCCCTCCCACCCTCATCTCAGCCTATTGCACAACCAAATCACCTTCCCTGTCCCCACCCACCCTCATCACAGCCTATTAGACAACTGTATCGCCTCCCAGTCCCTGCCCCCTCCCGATCACAGCCACATCATTAGCCTGGGCCTGGGGCATGCTGGGACTCATATGCATCATATGTCACCCATGATATTATTTTATTCTTATTTGTTTTTAATAATTTTGTTATAATAAAACTGTTGCGATTTTTATACAAAACCTTTTGAGACGAATCATGAATAATAAAAACATACTGAAAGTGAAATACATTTCTTTAGCCTTTTTATTTTTTGCAGCACACGCATACATTATACGCAGTCGTTTCTGTGCCACATATGCACAGGAAGTGCAAAAAGTCACAAATAATTTTCAGAAAGCCCAAAAATGTGGAAAAACATTTATGCTAAAAATAAGATACCCTTTAAAATATCATGCCCTTACCATGAAGCAATCAGAGCACCCAGTGATGGTAGCACAGTGGTTTAGTGGTTGGTTCATCGGCCTTGCAGCACTGGGGTCCTTAGTTCAGGACAAATACAGGACGCCATGTTCTGCATGTAGTTTGTACATTTCAAAGACACGTTGGCAAGTTATTTGGTCCTTGTATAATATTCTGCTGAATGCACCCAAGATGTCTTCCCCAACAGTAGATAAAGTACTTTGAGTCCCTCCCCAAGGAGAATCCTGATCTGTCAGCACAGCTGAAGATTTGTATACTTTCTGCACTGTCACATTGGGAAATCTACTTTTGAATGACATTTACTGAGTCTATGAAACTGGAAGCATTCAGGCCTGACAGAGTATTGATTTACAGCTAACGCCTGCGTTCTTATGCTCTGTAACTAGGGATCTTCCTCTGATAGCTCTCCTGATGGTCTACCGCTCCTGTAGTCCCATTAAATCAGCAGCAAATGAGATCAATGCAATAATGCCAAGCAAATTGGAGGATTTCCACCCAGACAGACGGCATTGCCCAACTATTTTTATCTCTTAGGCATCCAGGAATCCTAAAAGAGTAACTAGTAACTGATAACTCCTGTCCTTTCACACACTGATTGCTAAGTGGGAGGCTCTGTCCTTATTATAACCCCATTGGTAATCTTAGTGGTGTAATGAGAAAAGTTGCAGTGTCTGAATAAGCCTAAGGCCTTATACACATGGGCGTTCTTTACAGCCACGTTTTTTTAGCGTTTTTTACAGCTCTCCGTGTTATTCAATGGCCCCTTAAAACTGCCGACGTTTTTGAGCTGTAGAGGGCGTCGGCGTTAGTGAGCTGTAACTAGAACGCGGGAGGCTGCGTTTTGACGCTGACGCCGCAAAACGCTCACTAACGCCGTACCGATGTTAACCAGCGTTTTTGACGCCGATGCTTTCAGGTTAAAAAACAGCAGAGGAATGGTCCTTTTTTAAAAAACCGTCTATTGACGCCAACGTTCACTAACACGCATTAACGTTCACTAACGCCAATACAAAACCATGAAAAAAACGCAGATTTCTCTTCCGTTCACTGACAGGTGCAGCCCTTCATTGACAAGTGGGGTTTATGCACATCCTACCAGGAGTAGACTAGGCAAATAGAAAAAAAGCAAGCTGACCCCTCTCAGGGGGCCGTCCTCACTCCAGCATATAACCCCCCTGCTCTGTATAGCATATCAGTTTTATTATGCCTAGTGCAAGGAGTTAGACCTGGTTCCCTGCTGGGACCTGCGGTTCCACAGATTGTTTCTTCTTTGGGCTTTTCAAGCTATCTGACAGAAGACTGCTATCAAGTAGCCGGCTGAGGCATAGAGGATATCCCGAATCCTGATCTTTCCCCAGCCCGGCCAATGCGAGCTACCCTCAGCCCTGGCGGGGTCCGCCACATTGTATCCGTTCCGTGCGGGAGACCAGTGGGTGACCCCCATTTGGCCTGTCAGTGTCCGGTGGCGCAATGGCGGCTGAACCTGCGGGTCCTTCCAAGGAGGAGTCGGTTGAAGCGCAACCTGCGCTGGGGACTCTGGTTCCCCTGGATCAGCTAAGATCCGTATTGGGGGAATTTTTTCCCCGGGAGGTGCCGTGCTAAAGGGGTGACTAAAAAGCGTCCACCCACCCCCTTCATCGGGGGAGGATTCTGAACCAGAAGGGGCCTCAGTGGTCACGGGGACCCCCGTGGAGCTCTCAGATGGTGAACTGGAGCCCTCGGATGGCGAGGAAGACCAGGGGGCCTCGGTAGCACGCGAGAGGGCGCTGGTGGCCTCCCTGATCACCAATATCCATGCATCCTTGCGACTGGACCAAGCCGGGGAGTCGCAGGAGACTGCATAAGTTTGTGGGTCTGTTAAGCCACCTAGGTCCCCTAGGGCTTATTCCTATGATCAATTCTTTGACCAGCTGGTCTATAAGGAATGGCAGCATCTGCAGAATTCCTTTGCCTTGCCCAAACGTTTCGCTGTGCGCTATCCCTTTGAGGATAGTTTTGTGAAGTGGGCTTCCCCCGCAGTGGACCCTCCGGTGGCTCGCCTGAATAAGGCAACGACCATCCCCTTGGAGGGGTCTCCCTCTTTTAAGGATCCGGCCGATAGGCGGACGGAGGTGGTATCCAAGGCACTGTTCTTGTTGGCGGGGTCGGCCCTGGTGTCGGCCATGGTGGTGCAATCCCTTACCGAGTGTGCGACTGAGTTGCACAATGAGTTGACCTGCGGGAGCTCGCTTGAGGCGTCACAGCGAGCAGGCCATCTGATAAAGGGTTTTCGGTACCTGTGTGACACAGCTTTGGACCTGCTTCCCATGCTGTCTAAGATGTCTGTTTTTGCAGTCATTATCAGACGGGTGCTGTGGCTACGCTGTTGGTCGGGTGACCATGCATCTAAAAAGGGCCTAACGGATCTTCCTTTTCAGGGCAGTCGGCTCTTTGGGGCACAATTGGATGAAATCATTAAAGAGTTCACCGGGGGGAAAAGTACTTTTCTCCCGGAGCCCAGGCGGCGGGAGTTCCGCCGTAAGCAGGGTCCTGCTTCTTCGGGCCAGAAGAGGTTTTTTCGTGCGCTCGGTGCAGCAGGCAAGGGCTCAAGGCCCGGCAAGTCTGCCTCGGGGTCCGGTAAACGGCCCTGGCAGCGCAAGAGCGAAAAGGCGGAGGATAAGTTCTCCTCCGCATGATGGGTTGCCCCCATCCGATTCTCGGGTGGGGGGCCGACTTCTGTGGTTCGCAGACAGGTGGACTGCCCGCATTTCCGACCGTTGGGTGCAGGAAGTGGTGTCCTCCGGATACAGGATAGAGTTCAGCACTTCACCCTGAGATAGGTTCTTCCCATTGAACTTGAGACTCCCTCAGGGGCGTTGAGAGGCTCTCTCCGAACAAGGGGTGATTGTGCCGGTTCCTCCGTTGGAAAGCTTCTGCGGCTTCTATTCACACCTCTTTGTGGTGCCCAAAAAGGGTGGGGTCAGGCCAGTTCTGGACCTAAAAGCGCTAAACCACTTTGTGAAGGCGCGAAAGTTCAGGATTGAATCTGTCCGTTCGGTCGTGGCCGCCCTGCACCAAGGGGACTTCATGGAGTCACTGGATATCAGGGACGCGTATCTCCATGTTCCCATTTGTCCCCGGCACCAGCGCTTTGCGGTGGGGGATTTACATTATCAATTTGTGGCACTTCCCTTCGGTCTGGCCTCGGCTCCTCGGGTGTTCACCAAGCTGGTGGTTCCGGTGCTGGCGCTCCTGAGGCAGAGAGGCACTGCGGTGGTAGCATACCTCGACGACTTACTCCTGCGAGCGGAGTCGGCTTCGACCCTGGAGGAGAATGTGGCTATCACCATGGCCTCGTTGAAAGACTTCAGCTGGCTGATTAACCTGCAGAAGTCGACGTTGTCCCTGTCCTGTCGCCTGGAATATCTGGGTCTGATGCTGGACACGGAGCAGGCGAAAGTATTCTTGCCTCCGGCCAAGTTACTAACACTGCAAGCAGCGGTGCGAAGCCTGCTGTCACGCCAGTGGTCCTCCTTACGGTTCTGTATGCGGGTGTTGGGGCTCATGGTCTCAGCCTTCGAGGCGATACCTTACGCCCAGAGTCACACTCGGCTCCTACAGCGAGCGATTCTGTCACAGTGGGACAAGTCTCCTCTGTCCCTGGACCAGCTGATCAGATTGGATCATCAGACCAGAGGATCGTTGACCTGGTGGCTTCGGGCCCCGGCTCTAACGTTGGGGGAGTCTTTCCTCCCCCTGAATTGGTCAATAGTCACGACGGACGCCAGCCTATCAGGCTGGGGGGGGGTCCTGGGGCAGCTGTCTGCTCAGGGCCGTTGGTCAGCGCAGGAATCCCACCTTCCGATAAATGTGCTGGAGCTAAGGGCAATCAGGCTCTGCCTCTCCCACTGGACGGTAAGGCTGCGCAGCCTCCCGGTTCAGGTTCAGTCGGACAATGCCACGGCTGTGGCGTACGTGAACCATCAGGGCAGAACAAGGAGCTCGGCAACGGCTGCAGAAGCCGCTCTCATTCTGAGATGGGCAGAACTTCACGTGCCGGCAATCTCCGCCATTTTCATTCCGGGCATAGAAAATTGGCAGGCGGACTTCCTCAGTCGCCAGACGCTGGATCAGGGGGAATGGTCCCTACATCCAGAGGTGTTTCGCCAGATTTGCCACAAATGGGGCACGCCAGACGTGGACCTCATGGCGTCCAGGTTCAATAACAAGGTGCAGACCTTCGTGTGCAGAACAAGAGACCCATTGGCGGCCGCCACGGACGCGTTGGTATCGCCTTAGGGTCGGTATCGGCTCCTGTACGCCTTCCCTCCCATCAAGCTTCTACCACGGCTACTGCACAGGGTAGAAGCGGAGGGAGTCCCGACAATTCTGGTAGCTCTGTATTGGCCTTGGCGCCCTTGGTACGCCGACGTGGTGCGGATGGTGACAGATGTTCCCTGGCGTCTGCCGCTGCGAGAAGATCTGCTGTCACAGGGACCCATCCTGCACCCTGTTTTACCCTCACTGGCTTTGACGGCTTGGCTATTGAGTCCCAGGTGCTGAGGGATAGGGGTGTCTCTGACTCCGTGATCCCTACCATGCTTAAGGCGCGCAAGTGTACTTCGTGCAAGAGTTGTCATCGTACCTGGAAGACCTATATTGCCTGGTGCGAGGCGGGGGGTTGGAATCCCTGCTCTTATGTGGTGTCCCGGGTGCTGGCTTTTTTGCAGCAGGGCCTGGATAACAAGTTGGCATTGAGCATTCTCAAGGGCCAGATTTCGGCTCTGGCGATTCTCTTTCAACGGCCTTTGGCGTCACATTCGTTGATACGTACATTTGTACAGGGTGTATGCCGTGTGGCTCCTCAGATACGGTCACTTTTGGCGCCGTGGGATTTGAATTTGGTACTTTCTGTACTGCAGAAACCGCCATATGAGAAAATCAGGGATATTCCCCTACAATTGCTGTCGCATAAAAGTGGCTTTCTTGGTAGCCATTACATCCGCTAGGCGGGTGTCTGAGTTGGCAGCATTGTCCTGTAAGTCTCCTTACTTGGTCCTTCATAAGGACAAGGCGGTCTTGCGACCTTCCCCTTCATTTCTACCGAAGGTGGTCTCCTCTTTTCACATTAATGAGGATATTGTTCTCCCTTCTTTATATCCGCACCTGTCGCATCCCAAGGAATTTGAGTTACATTCTTTGGATGTCCTGAGGGCTTTGCGAGTGTATTTGGCGGCTACAGCTTCTTTTCAGAAGTCTGATGCGTTGTTTGTGCTGATGGAAGGACCGCGCAAAGGGTTGGCGGCCTCGTCGGCTACTGTTTTCCATTGGATCAGGCAGACCGTGACTCATGCATATACTGTTCGGGGCAAAGTCCCTCCTTTTCCAGTCACAGCTCATTCCACCAGGGCAGTTAGTACTTCCTGGGCTTTCAGACACCGAGCTTCGGTGTTCCATGTGTGCAAGGCAGCTACTTGGGCCTCGGTGCACACTTTTGCTAAGTTTTACAAAGTTGATGTGTCAGCATCTGCGGATGCTGCTTTTCGCCGTAAAGTTTTATAGGTGGCGGTGTAGGCGTAGCTGGCGCCTCCTGAGAGGATTCTGTTGGGTACAGTTGTTGTTGTTTACCCACCCCTCTTTTCTGACACAGCTTTGGGACATCCCCACTTGTCATTGAAGGGCTGCGTCTGTCAGTGAACGTAAGAGAAAAAGGGATTTTAGCAGGGGGGTTATATGCTGGAGTGAGGACGGCCCCCTGGGAGGGGTCAGCTTGCTTTTTTTCTATTTGCCTAGTCTACTCCTGGTAGGATGTGCATAAACCCCACTTGTCAATGAAGGGCTGCGTCTGTCAGTGAACTCAGAGAAAAGGATTTTACAGTAAGTTCTTAATAAAATCCCTTTTTTTCCTAAAGGCATGCCCGACATTTTGCTTATTTTTTATCATACGCCTGTGTGTATGAGGCCTTAGACGTAAAAAGGAAACTCCTGTTGCAGAAGATGCCCTAGGGTCCTTTGACAGACTTGCTTGGAGGGAATCCGTCTGTTGATCCCTGCTGAGCAGGTGGATGACAGGTCCGTCTCCGCTCACTGTGCACAGTGGAGATGGACACAGTCCCGTTCTTCTCTATGAAGAGATCGGATGAAAACGGAGCACCTGTCTGTTCTCATCCGATCCCATCCGCCAGACGGATGCAAATTAGGGCCACCATCCATCTGGATTTGGCGGACAGGATCGGATCGGATAGCAGCGGGTGTTAGCGGACATGTCACTGCTGACATCCGCTGCCCCATGCATCCTGTTGCAGAAGATGCCCTAGGGTCCTTTCACACTGGGCAGATCCATTTGATGGACTCCGCTTGCTTGGAGGGAATCCGTCTGTTGATCCCCGCTGAGCAGGCGGATGACAGGTCCGTCTCCGCTCACTGTGCACAGTGGAGATGGACACAGTCCCGTTCTTCTCTATGAAGAGATCGGATGAAAACGGAGCACCTGTCTGTTCTCATCCGATCCCATCCGCCAGAAGGATGCAAATTAGGGCCACCATCCATCTGGATTTGGCGGACAGGATTGGATCGGATAGCAGTGGGTGTTAGCGGACATGTCACTGCTGACATCCGCTGCCCCATGGGGGTGAATGGAGTGTCTGATCAGGCCTGCCTGAAAAACTGACTGGCGGACCTGATCAGAAAGCCTGTGTGAAAGGGGCCTTAAAGAGGATGTAAACTTACATCTTTAAATTTTACCAATAGGAGGCCTACGTATAGGTAGTGTAAATATCCCCTAAACTTGCACCGTTTCAGAGATATTTACTGTACGTGCAGCCAGTGACATCACTGGCGCATTCGCTCTGAAGGAACGGCCACTTGTGCCGTTCCTTCAGAGCCCTGAGCCATGACCTGCGGGAGTGACATCACAACTCTGACCAGTCACAGAGCTGGAATCCGTGAACCCGGAAGCAAGACGCGTGAAGATGGAAGCTGTCTAAAGCAATGACATTGCATCGCTGGAAGTCTTCGTTTTCAGGTAAGTTTCACATAATGTGCTAGTATGCGATGCACATTATGCCTTTGCCTTGCAGGTAAGAAAAAAAAAATGTGCAGCGGTTTACAGCTGCTATAAAGCAATACTAAAGGTTTGTTTTTTTAAATAACCAACATGTTATACTTACCTCCTCTGTGCAATGGTTTGGCACAGAGTGATCCCGATCCTCCTCTTCTGGGGTCCCCCAGCGGCGCTCCTGGCTCCTCCTCTTCTTGAGTGCCCTGTCAGGAAAGCAATTTCCCTGGGGGCACTCATGCGGGCGCGCTCCCGTGACTCAGACAGCAGGACTCGGCCCCTTCCCGGCTCCCGCATCACTGGACTTGATTGACAGCAGTGGGAGCCAATGGCTCCCTTGCTATATTTCTATCCAATGAGGACCGGAGCCCGCGGCTGGAGCTGGAATGATCTGGCTCAGGTAAGTAAAAGGAGCGGGAACGATCAGGCTCAGGTAAGTAAAAGGAGCTGGAACGATCAGGCTCAGGTAAGTAAAAGGAGCTGGAACGATCTGGCTTAGGTAAGTAAAAGGAGCGGGAACGATCGGGCTCAGGTAAGTAAAAGGAGCGGGAACGATCAGGCTCAGGTAAGTAAAAGGAGCTGGAACGATCTGGCTTAGGTAAGTAAAAGGAGCGGGAACGATCAGGCTCGGGTAAGTAAAAGGAGCGGGAACGATCAGGCTCGGGTAAGTAAAAGGAGCGGGAACGATCTGGCTCGGGTAAGTAAAAGGAGCGGGAACGATCAGGCTCAGGTAAGTAAAAGGAGGACTCTGATGGGCAGCTGCAACAGAAAAGGTTTTTCACCTTAATGTATAGAATGCATTAAGGTGAAAAACTGGGAGGGTTTACAACCTTTTTAAAATGATTCTAAAGTCTCATTTTTTTAATTTAATTTAAAAATAACAAACCTGTTATACTTATAGTGCCTTGAAAAAGTATTCATACCCCTAGGAAAATGATAAATGGTTTTCAAAATGTTTTACAAATAAATATGTGAAAAGTGTGGCATGCATTTGTATAGCGCCCCCCTGAGTCAATACTTTGTAGAACCGCCTTTCTCTGCAATTACAGCTGCAAGTCTTTTGGGATGTCTCTACCAGCTTTGTACATCTAAAGAGGACATTTTTGCCCATTCTTCTTTGCAAAATATCTCAAGCTCTGTCAGACTGGATGGAGAGAGTCTGTGAACAGCAATTTTCAAGTCTTGCCACAGATTCTCAATTGGATTTAGGTCTGGACTTTGACTGGGCCATTCTAACACATGAATATGCTTTGATCTAAATCATTCCATTGTAGCTCTGGCTGTATGTTTAGGGTGGTTGTCCTGCTGGAAGGTGAATTTCCACCCCAGTCTCAAGTTTTTTTGCAAAACAGGTACAGGGGGGGGGAGGAAGCAGATAAGTGGAGCTTCCACTTTTGGGCGGAACTCTGCTTTAACTAATCATTTTTTTGTATAATTCTCCTTTAACCACTTGCCGACCGCCGATCGGCGATTGACGGCGACAAAGTGGCTCGTTCCCGCAAATCGCCGTCATATGACGGCGGCTGCGGGAACGTGTATAGTGAGCGCGCGCGCGCCGCCGGAGGCGCGCCCGCGCGCTCACTGTGTCCAGGGGGGGCCATTGACATTTACACAGTAATCAGTGCATTTTTATAGCACTGATCGCTGTATAAATGGCAATGGTCCCAAAAAAGTGTCAAAATGTTCCGCCATGTCCGCTGAAATATCGCAGTACCGAAAAAAATCGCAGATCGCCGCCATTTTTAGTAAAAAATAAAAAAAAATTAAAAACCCCAAAAATGAATTCTCATCATCCGTAAACGCGACCACTTTTGCGCAAACCAATCAATAAACGCCGATTGCGATTTTTTTTATCGCAAATATGAGGAAGAATATAAATCGGCCAAAAACGGTGAAAAAAAATGTTTTTTTATATTTTTTTTTTGGATTTGTATTTTAGGAAAAAGTAAGAAATTTGGGTTTTTTTGCAAAATTGTCGCTCTTCTTTTGTTTATAGCGGCGATCAGAAATGACGCAGCGGTGATCAAATACCAACAAAAGAAAGCTATATTTGTGGGAAAAAAAGGACGCAAATTTTGTTTGGGTACAACGTCGCACGACCGCGCAATTGTCAGTTAAAGCGACGAATCGCCGAATCGCAAAAAGGGCTCCGGTCCTAAAGCTGGAAATCCTTCCGGGGCTGAAGTGGTTAAGGGGGTGTGTCCTATCCCTACATAAGTTTGCTAATAGGTGTCCCTCATTGCCCTCTTTAACCACTTGACAACTGGGCACTTAAACCCCCTTCCTAACCAGACCAATTTTCAGCTTTCAGCGCTCTCACACTTTGAATGACAATTACTCAGTCATGCAACACTGTACCCATATGAAATTTGCGTCCTTTTTTTCACACAAATAGAGCTTTCTTTTGGCGGTATTTAATCATCTCTGGGTTTTTTATTTTTTGCGCTATAATTAAAAAAAGACCGAAAATTTTGTAAAAAAATGAATTTTTCTTCGTTTCTGTTATAAAATTTTGCAAATTAGTAATTTTTCTTCATAAATTTTGGCCAAAATTTATACTGCTACCTATCTTTGGTAAAAAAAAAAAAAAAATAGTGGATATTATTTGGTCTTTGTGAAAGTTATAGAGTCTGCAAGCTATGGTGCCAATCACTGAAAATTGATCACACTTGATTTACTGACAGCCTATCTACGTCTGAGATATT
>BLSH010489177.1:6328-34818 GCA_018402905.1 Glandirana rugosa | reverse complement strand
AACTTCTCCTGTTAGAAGAGATTTATTTAAAAGATTTGTTAATGGTCCAACAACTATATCGCAAAGTTCTCTTAGAACTCTGGGATGAATACCATCAGGGCCCATTGCTTTATTAAGCTTTAACTGAGCCAGTTCCTCAGCTACAGAAATCCTCGAAATGAACCATCATTACTAGAACCAATATGATTCCCTAACTTGTTATCATTAGTGCAGTCTGTTTCTGAGAAGACTGAACAAAAGTAATTGTTTAAATGGTTTGCTACATCCTGGTCTCCCTCAACATATGTGTTGTGCCCAGTTTTCATTTTGGTGATCCCATTGTATTTTTTCCTTCTATCACTAATGTACCTAAAAAGGTTTTATCTCCTTCCTTAATAGACTTAGCAATTTCCTCCTCTTTCTGTGCTTTTGCAGCACAGATAATGTGTTTGGCCTCCTTTTGTCTATTTGTATACTCCTCTCTGTCAGCTGCCCCTCCTGTTTCCTTGAATCTTCTGTATGCCATTTTTTTCCCCTTTACTATCCTACTTACCTATTTGGTGAACCATATTGGTTTTTTCTTCCTTCTGTTGTCTGGGCGCTATAGTGAATTTGATTCTGGGAGTATTTTCTCCCTCGGGGCTTTAGTGAATTCTATTTACGCGCTAATTATCATGAATTTGCGATTCTGCACGTTAAAATTTGCGCGAAGGCAGACTCGCTCTATAGTAAATTGCCCCCCAGTGTCAGTTTACCGAGTATTCGCTGTGTATAGCGAATATGGCTTTAACTAACATTGAGGAAAGGCCACTTACAGTGGAAACCTTCCATTAATTGGTAACCACACATTACCCTCCTTATCATCCTGGCCACCAGGCACTCTGAGCGATTAACCCTGGAGCGAATGACGGTCTGGATTTATGGAGGTACAATAAGCGTTCTACGGCACAGGTATATAACCATCAACCGGGGGCATCCAGTATTATGTTGAATCACTTGGCGGAGATTTGTATGTGATGTGGAATCAGTATCATTTTTATGTAAGGGTAATGGCTTGTAGGCTTTCTGTCATGTTTGATCCGCATGATACAAACACTGCAGCTATTCCCTTTCCTGTTTAAACTAACCTTTAATGGAACAGTAGTATAATCACTATTAAATATAGTTCTATGATGTTCTGTAATGTTAATGGTGGCATTGCATGCACGAGGCTTGGCAGGACAGCATCCATGAGTTAACACGTCGGTCTTCAGTGCGGAATACACCACGTGTATAGGGTTTGGAGCGGTTTTGTCTTCATGGGGGTTTCATTGTTAACTAGGGTGCGGGCATCTTCTCGCACCCTTCGGCGGGAACTCATGCCCGCTACCGTTGGTCGTTCATGAACATACATGCCCTTTTCTACTGTATCTATTGAATGTATTAGTGTGTCATTGGTTGTTATTTTGTATTGAGCTTATGCCATGTGACTGTGCCTTGGAGGCTGATTGGCTGATTGTGAAGCCATCAAGTCCCTTTGTTCCCTGTTTCAGCCCTATAAATAATCTCAGCATGCACGGCCACTCAAGACTGACTGAGGAGCTACCATGTGAGAACAGCATAGTATGTTTGTTTTACTTGGTTTAGCATGAGTGCACCTATTGCATTATCCAAAAGAGCTGAAAAGTGTGCTTATTAGCTCAAGCGAAATATAATGCACACAGTGTGTTATAATTTCTATTACAAAAGGAAATATAAAAAAATCAATAGCAAAAGAATAGTCATGGGGAGAAGGGGGGGGGAAAGAGTTAATTGTACACACTGTTTAGGCACAGAATCATTGCGTTTAATGTAGGGTTAACAAGCAGTCAAATAGGAACCCAGTTCATTTACTTATTGACTTAAAATTAATGATTACCCTCCATTCATAGATAACATTTCCTACCATCACCCAAAAGTAAATAAGTATCATATAAGACCATGTGATTGTTGCATAGTTTCTGGCCTATCTTTTAGCCAGTAATGACTTGGTTCTTCTACTTAAAGTGATACTGTAAATATGCAATCAACCCACAATTGAATTTCCTATTGTATGTTTGTACTTTGTCTGCTAATTGCTAATGATGCTTAATAAATGTCAATAGCGTTTACCTCTCTAATCCACATATCAATGGCCTTGTGATTGTTCAAATGTCCTGCTTTTATCTGATACTTCTGCTGATGTATGCAGATTTTAAATGATTACTTTAAAAAACAGTACTTAACAGAAAACTCTTTTACTTTATTTGCAAGTCACTGCAATAGGCATTAATGCAGCCACAAGCTTTTTTCAGACCTATACAAGACAAACCTTGACATAATATTTCTAAATGTACAAATCAGGCCAATAACATGAAATGCTTTGGATTTATAAGTTGGACACTTTCAACAATGAGGACAAAAAGTCCTTAAAATAACAAGCTAAAAATATTTAGGTAGGCAAATTAGTAAATGGATCATGGGCTGGATCCGGACCTGGTACCTCTGTGGTGTCTGGCTGTAGCTCTTCTCACTGTGCCATCTGAGATGCTGGAGAGCTCCTTGTTCCTGATCTCTTGGGCAATCTTGTCTTGTATCCTGTTTCTGGTGTACCTTGAATTATTTGCTCCTCCCATGAACTTCCTAATTTAAGCCATGTCTCTGCACTTTCTGTTTGGCAGATTATTGTGCTTTCTCTAGCCAATATCTTTCTCCTTCGTGTACCCACACCTGTCCACATCTTTGCTACCACGCGTTATTGACCTTGGCTTGTTCATTGACTATTCTTCGGTCTCATCCCATCCAGCTCCTACTCATTACTGACCCTTAGCTTGTTTATTGACTGCACTTCTGCATGCTTCTTACCTGCTTCATCAGTTACCTGACTCCCGCTTGCTCTCTTTCTGCTGGGGCAATCTTTAGGCTGCAACCTAGCATTAGCACAGCAAAACACCCATCTTCACTTTCAAAAGCTCTGGTGAAGACTGGCTAGTAGACATGGGCTGAACACCGCTCTGTTTGGTTCGCAGCAGAACTCTCAAACAGGGAAAATGTTCTAACCTGAACAGCGAACCCCATTGAAGTCTATGGGAGCTGACCAGGAAAAGTCAAAAGTGCCCATTTTGAAGGCTTATATGCAAATAATTGACCATAAAAGTGGTATGGGGGTCTGGGTACTGCCCTGGGGGACATACATCTACACAAATTGTTTTTTCAGGAGTAGTGATTTTAATAATGCTAAGTGTAACAATAAAAATGAAAAATTCTTTAACCTCATATGACGTCCAGCAGGATAACAAGCCGGTGTGCGCCCATGGGGGTGTGCAGCACGACGATCGGTGGTGTGGTGTGTCAGTCTGATACACCGCATCTCTGATCTTGGTAAAGAGCCTCTGATGGAGGCCCTTTACCATGTGATCAGCTGTGTCCAATGACAGCTGATTACGGTGTAAACAGGAAAAGCTGTGTATTGGCTTTTTCTCTACTCGCACTGAGAGACACGAGTAGAGGAGAGCCAATCGGCTGCTCTTCTGACAGGGGGGTCTGCAATTATTAATTATCAGTAGAGTTGAGCGAACCCGAACTGTAAAGTTCGGGTCCGTATCGAACTTTGCTGTGTTCGGGACCCGAACCCGAACTTTTGAGAAAAAGTTTGGGTTCGGGTTCTGGTATTTTTTTCTAATAACTAATCTCATCCTGCATTACAGAACAATCTAATTGTGGACTAGGTAGAGTTTACTACTACTACTGCTTTTAGGGACAGATTGCAGATCTAATAACATCTCATCCTGCATTACAGAACAATCTGACTGGACTAGTTAGAGTCTACTGCTTAGAGGGACAGATTATTGTTCTAAAATAATCTCCTAGTTCTATAGGGTCAGGTTTCTACTGTTGCTGTAAGGGACAGATTATTGTTCTAAAATCATCTCCTACTGCTATAGGTTCAGGTTCCTGCTGTTAGGGACAGATTATTGTTCTAAAATCATATCAAATTGCTATAGGGAGAGGTTCCTGCTGTTGCTGTAAGGGACAGATTATTGTTCTAAAATCATATCAAACTGCTATAGGGAGAGGTTCCTGCTGGTGTTGTAAGGGACTGATTATTGTTCTAAAATCATATCAAACTGCTATAGGGAGAGGTTCCTGCTGGTGTTGTAAGGGACGGATTATTGTTCTAAAATCATATCAAACTGCTATAGGGAGAGGTTCCTGCTGTTGCTGTAAGGGACAGATTATTGTTCTAAAATCATATCAAACTGCTATAAGGAGAGGTTCCTGTTGTGCTGTAAGGGACAGATTATTGTTCTAAAATCATCTCCTAGTTCTATAGGGTCAGGTTCCTGCTGTTGCTGTAAGGGACAGTTTATTGTTATTTCCCTATCCCTATTTCTTTGTAGGGCACTTGTCCAACTCTTACCCCCACTTTTCTTCCTTTTGCAGCCCTCTAGCACTTTCCAGGACTTTTTTACAGCCATTTTTGTGCCCAAAAGATTGGGTCCCCATTGATTTCAATGGAGTTCGGGGTCTGGGGTCAAGTTCGGACCGAACCCGAACCCAAACTTTTCCATGAAAACCCGAACCCGAACATCCAGGTGTCCGCTCAACTCTAATTATCAGTGCAGCCTCCCGAAGATGCCACACCAGGATCCCCGAGGATGCCACACCAGGACCGCCAGGGATGCCCACCCAAGGACACAAGGGATGCCCACCCATGGCAGCAATGATGACCACCAGGTAAGCCCACTAGAGCCCACCAGGTACCAGGTATGGTAATCACTGCCCATTAGGGATGGCACTCTGTGCCCATCATTGATCCCTGCCAGTGCCTCCTGATCAGTGCTGCCAAACAGTGCCATCAATCAGTGCTGCCTATCAGTGGCCATCAGTGCTGCCTACCAGTACCCATCAGTGCTGCATATCAGTGCCACCTATCAGTGCCTGTCAGTGCTGCTTATCAGTGCAGCCTATCAGTGCCCATCAGTGCTGCATATGAGTGCCTCATCATCAGTGCCCATCAGAGCTGCCTCAATCAGTGCCAATCAGTACTGACTCATCAGTGCTCATCAGTGAAGAAGAAAACTTTTCAGTCTTTTTTTAATTGTAGTGAAAAAATAAAAACAGCAGAGGTGATCAAATACCACCAAAAAAGAGCTCTATTTGTAGGAAAAAATTATAAACATTTTGTTGCATGGTCGTCCAACTGTCATTCAAAATGTGACAGCGCTGAAAGCTTAAAATTGGTCTGGGCAGGAAGGGGGAAAGTGCTCGGTAAGTGGTTAAATATAGTGCCTGGGGAGTCCCCTTAATGTGCCTGTAATGTGGTGCATCTGTAGCATGCATAAAACATGCTGCAGCAAAGATGACATTTCTTGAAAAAAAAATGAGCCAAATTCCATTTAAAATTACTTGCAGTTATAATGGCTGGCACCCGGCTATTGGAAAAATAAATAGAAAATCGTGTGAGGTCACCAGTCTATACCAGGCCTGGGTCTGGTATGCACGCGAAAATGTAAAAAAAAAAAATGGCATGGGCCCCCCCCAAATCCATACCAGACCCTTATCCTGGCATTGCAGCCTGGCAGGTCAGGAAAGGGGGGGTGAACTACGCCAGGCCACATGCCCTCAACATGGGAGTCGATGCCTTGGGGCTGGGGGGCTCTGCCCCCCGCCCCAAAGCACCCACCCCCATATTGATGGGGACAAGGGCCTCATCCTCACAACTGTGATCGGCGGTTGTGGGAGCCTGCGGGCAGGGTGCTTATTGGAATCTTAAAGCCCCTTTTAACATGGCGCCACCAGATCCCAGCCCCCCCATGTGAATGAGTATTGAGTAAATAGTAGCCCCTACCCATTCACCAAAAAAGAGTCAAAAAGTAATAAAAACAAATCCTTTATTAAAAAATAAAAAATAGTGTCCCTCGATGTAAATCCATCGTTAATCATGTCGTTCGCGACCCAAAAAAAAAAACACTCCGCCTTCTGGGAAAGACTCCGAATGGCTCATCTGCGCTTTGATATTTCTTATATAGGTAAGGGGTGGGGCCACCTGGCTTTGTCACCTGGTGGCACTGCCCCTTCTGACATCACAGACTGGTGCATGCTGGGCCTGTGACACACAAGGGGGCAGGGCCATCAGGTGACATTGCAAGGTGGCCCTGCCCCTTACCTATATAAGCACTGTCAAAGCGCAGAAGAGACATTTAGTGGGAGGCCATCCCAGAAGGCAGAACTTTTTATTTGTATTTTGCGAGTCAGCGGGCGGTGTGATTGACAATGGATTTATATCGAGGGACAATTTTTTTTATTTTTTAATAAAGGATTTGATAAAAAATTGTCTCTTTTTTATTACTTTTTGTACACTTTTTTGGTGAATGGGTAGGGGTACCATGTACCCGATACTCATTCACAAGGGGGGGGGGCGGGATCTTGATCAGATTCCAATAAGCCCCCCGCCCACAGAACCCCACAACCACTGGTCATGGTTGTGGGGGATGAGGCCCTTGTCCCCATCAACATGGGGACAAGGTGCTTTGGCACCCATCCCCCCCATGTTTAGGGCATGTGGCCTTGTATGATTCAAGGGGGGTGCTCACTTACCCCCCCTTTCCTGACTTGCCGGGCTGCATGTTCGGATAAGGGTATGGATTTTTTTTTTTAATTTTGGTGTGGGGTTCCCCTTCAAATCCATACCAGACTCGAAGGGGACACCACACCATTTTTTTTCTTAATTTTTTAACAGGCACTCTTTTTTTTTATTGTTCAGCTGTCAGCGGTGAAATCCATTGACAGCTGAAGACTGAGGACACTGCGCCTGGCTTCCTGGCCCTGCTCCTTAACAACCAGTTTACACTGCGCCCTGATTGGGCAAAGCTTTTCCCAATCAGGGCGTAGAATGCACTTTGAAGTGCTCAGTGCATTGCAGATTGTTCGTCCCTTGGAACACCCTGCAAATTTGGGTGTTCAGCGAAAAGCTGAACAGGCAAATGTTTGGCCCAAACTCATGCTCGGGCCGAACCGTTCGCCCATCCTTACTGGCTAGTGCTTAGACCCTGTGCCTAGGGAAAGCCTGTGTCATCTTCTAGCAGATCTGTTTGTGTAAAAATCCAGCTGACTCATTAATCTCTCAACTGCTACAGTCACTGGCCCCCAAGCCTGACTCCAGACTGTGACAAAATAATCTGGCCCAAAACACAGAGGCCATTGTAACAACTTCTGTGGCAAATCACTGCGTTGCAAGTGTTTGGTGTTACCTACCAGGGAAATTTTTCTGAATAACAAATTGAGATGAAAGGGCTACAAGAGGACATTCATGATTTGCATAGACAATTTTAAACCTTACTTTCCCTAGATACTGCTGCTGTAAATAATAATGCACGTATACCTCTACTACTGAGGTCAAGATCAATGGAGACGATCAGCATTACAGAGGTTTCCTTAATCAATGCCATACTAAATACATTTTTACATGCAACCTCCTGTATCTACTTCCAATAGGAAAAAGGTGCTGTTTATTATCTGCCTCCTTACTGAGGAAGTTTTATCCTGGGCCTCCCCTTGTGTGGAGCAAAACAATGCTATCCAGGATAATTTCAATTTTTAAATTGTGACTGCTATGGATCAAGTTTTCAATGATCATAACTGCTTGCACAATTTACAGCAGGGTAGATGCTCAGTTGCTGAGTACACAACTGAATTCAGACGTTAAATTTCAGATACCACTTGAAATCTAACAGCACAAGAAAGTCAGTTCTGTCAAGGGCTCTCTGAACAAGATGAGCATTCCAGAGTAGAAACTCCTGACAATCTCAAGGCTTTTATTAAATTATGTATTCAAATTGATCAGAGGCTTACGGGAAGGAGAGACTAGGAAATCTAAAAAGTAACAGAGGCAAGTGTTTCTCTACTAGTCAGTTCACTCAAAAGGCTCCAAAAGTTCTTCTGGATTCCTCTTGAACCTATGTGGGTGGATGCTATTAACCACCATTCCTTACTAGGCACTTAAGCCCCCCTCCTGCCCGGACCAATTTTCAGTTTCCAACGCTGTCACTATTTGAATGACAATTGCGCGGTCATGCAACCTTGTACCCAAACAAAATTGGCGTCCCTTTTTTCCCACAAATAGAGCTTTCATTTGGTGGTATTTGATCACCTCTGTGGTTTTTATTTTTTTGTGCTATAAATAAAAAAGAGCGACAATTTTGAAAAAAAAAAACATTTTTTTTACTTTTTGCTATAATAAATATGCAAAAATAAAAAATAAAAAAACACATTTATTCATCAGTTTAGGCCAACTATGGACATTGGTTTATGGCGTTTTCATTATTTATTTATTTTTTTTACTGGTAATGGCGGCGATCTGCGATTTTTATCGGGACTGTGATATTGTGGCGGACTTGTCTGACGTTTTTGACACTTTTTGAGGCCAAGGACATTTATACAGCGATCAGATCTAAAAATAGCCACTGCTTACTGTATAAATGTAATTTGCAGGGAAGGGGTTAACACTAGGGGGCAGTGAAGGGGTTAAATGTGTTCCCTGTATGTGTTCTAACTGTGGGGGTCTGGGCTAACAGGGGCATAACAGATCTAACAGATCCCCATCACAGGGATCAGTAGATCTGTCATGCCCCCCTCACAGAATGGGAAACCGCCGTGTTTACATTGGCAGTTCCCCGTTCTGGCTCTCTGTGACCAGATCGAGGGTCTCCGGCAGACTTCGAGTCCGCCCAACCCGCGGGCACACTCACACGGCGTGCAGCAGTGCACGCACTCGCCGCCAGCAGCAGCGAGAGCGCGCCTGGCACAAGCCAAAGAGGAGGACATCTATTGACGGCCTCCCGGCAATTTAGATCCGCGCTGTAGCCGTCAGTCGGCTATGGCGCGGATACGAAGAGGTTAATGATCTGTTTTTACTAAGGAGAAAGAAAGATGACATGAGGAAAGCTTATGTCATTATTTTGGAGAATCAGGACATTATGCAGTTAATTGTCCCAATGAATTTAAAAGAACAGTCGCGGCAGCTGACATTACACAAATAACTCCATTTCTCAGTCTATCTCTTCTTTGACTCAGGAAGTAAATAAAGTTTGTTCTTTATTATCTTATTTTGTCATCCCTATTAAGCAGTGAAATTCTTTGCTCCCCTATGCTGGAATCTGGAGCCAGGGAAAAAATCATGGACTTTTGATTTGCCCAAGACACTACCATTCAAATGAGAAATAAACTTGCTCCTAATAAACTTGCTTGATCTGGAAATGGTGGATGGCTCACCATTATCTTCAGGACCTGTTACCCATGAGACCATTCTTTTTGTACTCAAAATTGAGACTGACCTTCACATCACCCAACTTCCTTATCATCCTGGGCATTCCTTGGTGCTTTATCTATAACCCCTTCATCAACTGGGAGATGCAAGCTATACATTTTTTTGTATCCAGCAATTGCAAAGTAGATTTCAAAAAATCGTATCAAACAAGTCCTCCACAGGCCTTGGATTCATGAGCAGTTGCGTTAACTATACAGTCATAAAACAAGCTGTCTCCAGCTTCTGGGATGTGTGTGATAAAATGAATGCCAATCAGGGGAGGCAATTGTGCAGCAGCTCCACGAATGGATGTCTGAGCCAAAAGCTTCACACTGCTCCGGCCACTTAATCTCCCCACAGCCTCCAGATGGCCCAGTCCCGGTCAGCATTTCTGCTCCCTGACTGAGGAGACACTACAAAACTCCAGGATGGCAGGCAGATCGGCCAGATGGGACCTTTCCAGGCAATTGGATCTCGAACTTGTGGCTGTGGCCTACTCCAAGATGGCACCCGCAACAAGCTCCTGAGGTGGGGAGCAGGGGATCGAGGAATCCATTGAAGACCAGGAAGCCTTTGATGACCACATGAGCACAGCCAAGGGCTCCTCAGTGAGTACTCTCCTTCCTGCTTTGCTGTCCCTCGGCTCCACAGACTCCCTGATAGGAAGGTCCCTGAACGAGCTTCCCCTCACCCCCATGGGGGACATAGCCAAAAGCCCAGAGGAGTTCAGGGACCAAAATCTGGGTCTCCCCACTACCACCAATGACTTCTCCTCTATGATGGCAAGGCTCCTTTATGATGGCCAGGATAGAGGCTATTGAACTGAAACCTGACCAAACAATAACTAGAACAAATCAGAATACTGACAGGATATAAGCACTGCATGATCAATTAGTCACTCCTCTCTCAAAAATAGATGATCTAGAAAATAGATTAAGGAGATATAACTTCAGAATCAGGGGTCATCCTGAATCGTGCAAAGATGTTGTAGTATTCTCTTATAAAGGATCTTATCCCAGACATACAGGATCACCCCCTAGAGTTGGACTGGGCCCATAGAGCCCTACAACCCCCATGACAAGATGGCCTACCCAGAGACATTGTAATCAAGCCCCACTTCTACAAAGTTAAAGAAGAAGTCATGCGTTGCTCTTGGGAAGTGAAAGCCCTCACTATCCCAGCCACCCCGTACAAATTTTTGCAGACCTCTCTCCATATACTATTCTGAGTATTAGATCATACCCCAGACCTATAACATAAATCTATTAATGGGGTTAGCAAGGAATAGACTATCCAAAGTGTTAAGCCAAAATAGGATGTGAACCCATAGTTGATGACATTCAATATCTTCAAACATAACCCACAGGGGAATTTCGTGTATGGCATGTTATGTAGGGATCTTGGCAATCTGCACTGTGTAGTAGTGTTTGGAAGGGTGTGGTAGGCCACAGCCCCTGAAATATTTGCTTAAGTAAGGATATTCTTATTGAGTCAAAGCCGTATTATGCCATACAAAAATGACAACCTGCCTTTGAAGTAACCTCAAGATATTGGAAAGGATTGCTTTTGGTAGGATACTAAAGTGATAGAATACTCTAGGTAAGTCATCTTAATGGCAGCCAGTCCTGTGAGCTATGAGATGGGATACTTATCCCACTCAAATAAAATACATTTTACCCTCCTGAAAAGAGGGGATAACTGGCCAGAGGCTGTAGAGGCTGTCATAAGTGGCCTCACTCTTTTTTCCATACTTATAAAGAAAATGAATATGATAATAAGCCTACAAACCTCTCCCTGTGCAGTTTCATCTAGTGTTTATAGGTTTTTATGCCTTCAGGTTTGAACTCAAAACTTTTGTTGAATTTGCTTTTAATTGAACACTGTATTTTTCATGTTTTGTGCTCTTTGTAAATACATTTGTATTCCACAATAGTTATGAGTAAATGCAGAGAGAGGAGCACAGAAGAACCTGTTTGTTATACCCAGTACTTAAATGTCATTGACAATATATACAAAGAACTACAAAATTCAGAGCCACAGTGAGTGAATGTTAGTGAAGATTGGCCACCACCTTGGCTATGAGAGATAGTGCTTGCATAGGCTAATTAGGGAAATTATTTAGCAGTACCTGGGAACAAAGACAACATTGCCTCATCCTGTTGTGTATCACCATGATCTCCCATTGTGACTGGGAAGATGTGAGCGCTAAGCACAAAGTGCAGTTGAATTCATGGATGTTCATTTTTTATTAACATACCATGGTACAGACAACAAAATATGGACATTTTCTTTCAGATACTACTGTATATAGAGGCTATATATAAAGATTATGATCCATGGATAGTTAAATTCTATAATCTGATGATTACATGTTCCTGCTTTGTAGCAGTTTCTACCTCACCCTTAATTAGCTTCTTGACTGCAATTAAATCATCCAAATTTAGATTTTTATTGATCCTCTGTACAATATTTATCTCAATTAAATGTGGGATAAACACTGTTTATTGGATGGCTCCAATAAAACAAATCACTGTTTTACAACTCTCTTTATATTAATTATTATTTTTGTTCTCCTTAATTGGATTTCTTCAGTGAGACTTCCTACTCTTTGAAACATCAGTATTCACCTTTTCCATTATACTTGAAGTTCCCTCCACATTGTCAGAAGCTTCCAGGGATGCAGGTTGGACCAGATTGAATAGCTGTTTTACATCTTAGATATACCCACGGATTGGATTCACAGAAGTCACCTATCAAATTGAGCACAGAAGCACAAGCACTTTATTAATCATAAGAGACTTTTTGCACATTGTTCACCCTTTGCACAACTTAAAGTTTATATGTTTATTGTATGAACCAAGCACTAGTGGCACTTTATATATTTCTTATAATTTTGGTACAGTTTTCCAGCACTAGTAGCACTTTATATATTAATTATACATTCTACATAATTTATTGCCACATTATCATTGTTGAGGCCAGCGCTGTTTTTTCCACTATCAGGTTGTAATGTCATTCCTGTCCGGATAGCCTTAACAAAACATTTTAAAGAAATGAAAAAACAAAATAAAAAAATAATATATCTGTAAATAAAAGATAGTTTTAAAAAGAAAACCTACTACCTTAATGCACCAAAACTCTGCCTCTCACTTTGGGCCTCCCTGGCCTTAATTTCCTAAATTTATTAGCAGTTATGACAATAGGGGAATGAATATGTAGTGTTTTGGTACATCCAATTGTATAAGACCAGCTTTGCCTGTGTCCGCAACATGTGTCCACTGCCAAAGTCCCATTGTGGAAGAACTCCCAGCCTATGCCTTTAAGTTTTCCCTTTGAAGCTATATCTACAGTGAGCGGGTTTCAACTACCATCAGGAAATGTGGCAAATCGTTTTTTTACACAAACTCTTAGTGAGTTTTTTTAGGCCCACTCTTGGATAATGCCAGTATAACCATCTGATTTCTCTCCTTGTAACAGGAGGGGCTGAAATGTCCCCAATGAAACCTCTCCAAAAGATTTCCTCCTTTTTTTTTTGTTTCAATAGTTTTTATTGAGTTTCAGCATATACAACAATAATAAAGGAACCAGATTGTCATACAGTTGTCATACAATGGACAAAGCATATAGAGGCCCAGGGTGAGGTCATATGCTATACAAGATGCAATCATAGCTAACATAGGATCCGTAAACATGCAATTAGTGCTAGGCATACCTTAATGGAAGTTACCTCATACCTCCAACCACCCCATAAGGGATCAAGCTATGGCGGGGGGGACGAGGCAACATTGCCCATTTTCAATCGACTCTTGATGGCTGTAATTATTGCGAAATATAAACTAAATATTGAACAATAGAATGTGAATTCGTAGCCAGTTTGTGTTAGTGGCTTTTAAACATTGTAACTTTGCATTCAGACGTAAAGGGGGTCAGATAAACACAGTTCATTGTATAGGGTTATACATTGAATTATGCAAAGTCAGAGAGAAACACACCGCTCTACCAGCTGCTGCTTAACCATAGATCAAACCACACACTTTACCAGGTGCTCTGACTTCAGGAAGTCTTCCCTCTTCCAATAGAAATCCATAATAGTAAAAAAGAAAAAGTCGGCACTCTGGAACTGCAGTATCAAAACTTCTTTATTCCATATCGTCCAAACAGGAATAGGCTTACATGTTTCGGCAAATAATGCCTTGTTCACAGCACAACATTCCAAATGACCTCACTTGTATAAATACTCACATACAATCAAATAATTAGAGTCAAATACAAAACATATAATTATCTTCCCTATTAGGGTCTTGATATCAATTAAGTTCAAACAGGAAACATTGTCACCAATGTGTATCTCCCTAGGGCAAAAGAGAAAAACAAAAATACATTATCACAATAAGAGAAATGAAAAAATAGAAGAGTAAGTGAGAATCGTGTTAAAATCTGCAGCCGACAAAAAGGAAAAAATTGGTATGTCAATGGCATCCATCAGTATTCAAACAGATGTATAAGGAAACCATTACATAGCCAAATGTACAAAGGAAATAGCAAGCCTTAGTGTAGGTTTGCATGATAATATCATATAGATGCATAAAACCTATCATAGAGCCCTCAACACTACACCAAAGCAAAGGATCAGAAGTTCACTCATTAACATTATCATATCCTTCCCAAAAAGAGGACTCCATTTGTAGTCGCTAATTGCGATAACCTCTAATGATTTTGTATAAGGACACTATCGCATACTAAGTTGCATGGAAGTGTTACAATGAGTTGGCTAGTCAGGTATCCTAATTATTAATTCCTTCATTTTAGGAAGAGGTCCACATCGTATGTTCGATTCATTCCATCAGGTACCCTGGTGGCTAGATTATATATCCACCAAACCTCTCTTTCTAGGAGTTTGCGATGTGAATCTCCCCCCCCGCAATGGTTTTTTGACTCTCTCCAAACCATAAAAGATAAAGGAAGACATATTCGAAGAATGTTCATTTTTAAAATGTCTAGAAACATTAGACAGAACTTTGTCCGAAACTTGGGATGCACCGTGATAATGCTCACTGATTCTGGTCCTTAGCGCTCTCACGGTGCATCCCACATATTGTAAATTACACTTTGTACATTCTACAGCATACACCAGATTTTTTGTTCCACAGTTCATGTAGTCCTTAATTTCTAAATTTTTGCCAGTACTACATGAACGAACCATACCTGATATTTTACTATGCTTCAAGCTAAATTTGCAGGTATTCGTACCACATCGAAAGGAACCTTTAGTATTGAGCCAGGTCTGACTTTGTTTCTTATCACTATATAAACTGGGGGATAATACATCCCCAAGTGTCCTGGCTCGTCGACTAGAGAATCTCACTCCATTTTGAACTATTGGTACTAAATCTCTGTCTGTGGAAAGAATAGGGAGATGTTTCATTATAATATTCTTCACTTGGGTAAATTCACAGGAGTAAGAGGTCACGAAAGTCAAAGGGTTGGTCATTCTGGATATACAATCTCTCCTGGATCTAGATTGACCAAGGAGTGACTTCCTATCTTTATTGTCCACTATAGACCTAGCTCTCTCTATATCTGTGTTTTTATACTGGCGTGTACATAACCTTGAAGAAATAATTTCACATTCTTTGTGATAGCCTGGCTGTGTAGAGCAATTACGTTTAGCCCTGGTAAACTCCCCAGTAGGAATAGCTCGAATTGTATGGGCCGGGTGACAACTCGTAGCCAGAAGTAAAGAATTACCTGCACATTCTTTACCGAAGTGCATTTGGAATGTTGTGCTGCGAACAAGGCATTATTTGCCGAAACATGTAAGCCTATTCCTGTTTGGACGATATGGAATAAAGAAGTTTTGATGCTGCAGTTCCAGAGTGCCGACTTTTTCTTTTTTTTTTTTTCCAAAATATGTTTATTGGATTAAATGTAAATTACATAAGAAAAGAACTCAAGTATCAACATGGACATATCCAGAATACCATGTGTTTTCATGAATAACAAGTCTAAACATTAACGAAAGGTTCAAGTCCAGGCATAATTAGATGTTTGATAAAAAACTTTTTTTTTTCTCTTTTCTTTCCCTCCTTCACTTCTCCTTTTTTTTTATTTTTTCTAAGGTGAAGGGAGGGGTCCTGTGCGGGTGGTGCACAGTGTGTTTACGTATAGCTAGGGGCGGGGGTGTCAAAAAGATATGGTGGGAAGTATGAAGTCAAGGGTAGTCAATATGTTAGCTTATTGTATAGATGGATGTGTATAAGGTCTTGCTATTTACTCTCTGTGATGTAACCTTATCTCCATAGTTCCCATGTAGGTATGTGTAGTGGGTTAAGTGTGTCTGTGTAGGGGTCTCCACTGCGACCTGCGCTAGGTGAAGTTGTCCCTGTGGTTGGGTGAGGGGCACGGGGGGAGGGAGGGAGTAGAGAAGGGAAGGTGAAAGAGGGAGGGGAAATAAGGGGGGGAAGAGAGAGAGGGGAAGTGGAGAGGAAAAAAAAATCTTTCTTAATTCGCTTAAAACTAGTCCCCTATGGGACAAAAATGGGTTGAAAGTGTACGTCTAGCAAAGAGTTGAGAGATGGTCGGGTATTTAGGGGAGTGTGGTGTGTTTATATTGGATCCAATTGACCATGTTTTGGTAAATTTGGATGGGCAGTCGTGTGCTATGGCGATCAGCTCTTCCATATTTGCTATATGTTCAAGCTGTTTATGCCATTCTGTTATTGTTGGTGGCTGGGGGGTGCCCCAATGTTTGGGAATGCACAATTTTGCTGCATTATTCATATGTTGAGTGAGTAATTTGCGATATAGGATGAGGGGTAGATGTTGTATGTGTAGCAGGAATTGTTCTGGTTTCAGGGAGATATTTTGAGAGGTGATTAATATGATTTGATTCCTTACTGCTTCCCAAAAAGGAACAATGTGTTTACAGTACCACCAAATGTGTAGGAGAGTTCCTTTTTCTTGTTGACAGCGCCAGCAAAGGTCATTTGTGTTTGGGTTGTATAGTTTAAGGGTGGTTGGAGTTTTGTACCAGCGTGTTAAGAGTTTAAAGTTATTTTCCTGAATAGTGATATTCACTGAGCCCTTGTGTACTAGGTCATATACCTGATACCATTGATTTTCAGTTATATCTAATCTTAGGTCCCTACTCCATGCCTCACAAAATTTGCTATTGTTATTTGTCATATTCTCCCACAAGATAGAATGTATAGTTGAAATGGTGTGTTGTACTTGTTTTCTATCCTGACATATTTTGTCAAAAGGGGTGAGTGGTTGCGTAAGGTTGCTTGACTTTTTAATGGTGTTGAAGAAGTTTCTGATTTGAAAATATTTCCAGAAGTTGAGCGAGGAGTCTGGCCATTGGAGCTTAAGTTCTTGTAGAGAGAGTAGGATGCCTTTGGGGGCGATGTGGTGTATGCGAAGGTCAGGGTGGGGTTCAGGTCTTTTAAGAAAAGAATTATCCCTACCCGGGGGAAAGGTTGGGTTGTGCAGAAGAGGAGTCATAGGACCTATTTGTTCCAAGATTCCTTTTGTTTTTGCGGCTTTTTTAAAGGTGTCAAGGGTCGGACCAATGAGAGGATGTTTTTTGAGTTCTTGTGGAAGGTGTGTATAGGGGATCCAGGGTGAGAGGTGGAGGGGTATGTCAACGCAGGAGTTTTCTAGTCGCACCCAATCTTTGCTAAGGTGATTAGTGTTCCAATCAATGATTCTCTGGAGTTGACAAGCCCAGTGATATAGTCTGATATCTGGAATGCCTAAACCTCCTTTGAGCTTTGGGGTAGTAAGTTGAGTGTAATTAATTCTAGGTGCTTTTTTGTTCCAGAGGAATTGAGAGCATAGTTTTTTAAAGTTGTGAAAGAAAATGAGAGGGATTGCAATGGGAATAGTTTGGAAGAGGTAGAGAATGCGGGGGAGGATATTCATTTTTATGATAGCGGCTCTGCCGAACCAGGAGAAGTGGGGTTTTTGCCATCTGGTTAGATCTTCTTTAATAGCTCGGAGTAGAGGAGGGAAATTACTGGTGAAGAGGTTAGAGGGGGAGGTTGTTAGATGGATGCCAAGATATTTGATGGCCTCTTTTTGCCAAATGAAGGGGAAGTTTAGTTAGTCATGTTAGGAGGAAGAGATATGTTCAAGGCTTCTGATTTAGAGAAGTTAATTTTGAAGTGTGATATATACTGGAATTCACCAAAATCTTTTAGGACGTTGGGTATTGAAATTGGGGGGTCTGTAAGGAAGAGTAGTATATCATCAGCAAAGGCCGCGATTTTGTATTGGTTATTTGCTATTTGGATTCCTTTTATGTCCGTATTATTTCTTAGTTTTTGGAGAAATGGTTCCAGGGTAAGAATAAAGAGTATGGAGGAAAGTGGGCACCCTTGACGGGTGCCATTGTGTATGGAGAAGGCGTTTGACAGGAGGCCATTGGCCCTTACTTTGGCAGTTGGTTTGTTATATAGAGCCATTATGTTATTAGCCTTGGGCCTAGGCCTAATGTTTCTAGGGTTGCCTTCAAGTAGTCCCATGCCAGCCTGTCAAATGCCTTCTCCGCATCCAGTGAAAGTAGGAAACCCGGTGTTTTGGTTTTTTGAAGCCAATATTGTATATTAATTGCTTTTGTGGTATTATCACTTGCTTCGCGACCTGGGACGAAGCCAACCTGGTCTTTATGGACCAGGTTGGGGATGTAAGGGAGGATTCTGTTTGCTAAAATTTTCGCAAAAAGTTTGAGGTCTGTATTTAAAAGAGAAATGGGGCGATAGCTGGCTGTCTGTGATTGGTCTTTACCTGTCTTCGGGATGATAGATATGTGTGCTTCAAGGAGATTGTTGGAGGGTACGTCTGCATGTGAGAGATAATTGAAAGCTTTTAGAAAGGGACTGGAGGGCTTCTGGAAAAGATTTATAATATGCGGCCGAGAGGCCATCTGGGCCTGGGCTTTTGCCCGTTTTCAGTTGTTTTAATGCTGTTTTGAATTCTTCCTCAGTGAGTGGGCCATCTATATTAGATGCAATCTGTTTGCTGAGTGCTTGGGGGGCGTGTTGGTCTAGGAAGTCCTTTAGGATTGAATGTCTTGTGCCCTCTAGATTAGAGGGTTTGGGTTCGGGTGGTAGGTTGTATAGTTTATTATAATATTCAGCGAATTGATTTGCGATCTCTTTATTTGTATGGACAAGGGTGCCTCCCTCTGTCTGGATTGATCTAATTGAGGTGCTAGCTTTTTTTTCTTGAAGGGCCCTAGCAAGATATTTGCCACTTTTGTTACTATGTTCATAGAATAATTTTTGGGATAGTATGTATTTTCTTTTAGCTTTGAACCCCATTTCCTCTGATAGCAATGTCCGTGTTTTGATCAGTTCCCTTAGAGTGGTGTTAGCGCTTGTTTTTTTGTGTATACGTTCTAAAGCTTGTATTTCCTTTAGAAGTTTGTTGATTGTGTTTTGCCTGAGTTTTTTGCGTGCTGTGGCTTTAGCTATTAACAAACCTCTAATAACACACTTATGTGCTTCCCATTGGGTGATTGGATTTACTTCTGGTGTGTCATTGTTTTTAAAGAAGTCATTGATATTATTATGAATTGATTTATTAGATTCCGGGTCTTTGAGAATGGAGGCATCCAGTTTCCAGACTTTTGAGGGTGGGGAGCCCTCTGGAAACTTGAGTGAAAGGGTAACGGGGTGGTGATCAGATAGACACATACTCTCAATTGTGGTTTTAGAAAGCAGATGTAGATCCTTTTGAGAAAGCCAGAAATAGTCGATTCTGGTATAGCGATTGTGAGGCATGGAGTAGAATGTGTAGTCCTTTGTGCTCGGATGCTGTATTCGCCAGGTGTCATGCAGGAGAGCGGTGTGTAATTGTTTCTTAATTTGTTTGAGGGCTCTAAAGGGGATTGAGGAGGTACCAGTTGACGTGTCTTCCAGGGGATTAAGAGCAATATTAAAGTCCCATCCCAAAATGAGTATGCCCTATTGGAAAGAGATGAGGTCAGTGACAGTTTTCCTAAAGAAGGTAACTTGAGCGTGGTTAGGACTGTATATATTAGCAATGGTTATTGGTTTATTCCAGAGGTTGCCCTTAAGGAAAATATAGCTTCCTTCCTCATCGCGTAGGGAATCTGTTACTTCAAGGGGGATTCTTTTGGATATCAAGATTGCTACCCCTTTTGTTTTGGCTAGATTGTTTGTTGATTGAAAAATTGTGGGAAAATCTTTATTTGTCAGCTTGGGGGTCTTATCTGAGCGAAAATGAGTTTCCTGGAGTAGAATTATGTCTGCTCTTAAATGTTTCATGTGTAGGAGAAGTTTACTTCTTTTCTCTGGGGTGTTAAGTCCTTTTATGTTGAGGGAGATTAGTTTTAAGGCAGGCATTTTGTGTAAGGAAGTAGAAGAAAAAAAAAAAAGGGGGGGGGGGGTAAGGTGGTGGGTGGAGGTAGAAGTGAACAAGAGCTGGGTACACTGGGATGGGGTAAGTAGAGTGGGTAAAGGGGAGACGACCGACTACTAGGGGAGATCAGCACCACCTAATAAAACAACAGAGTGTCGGAGGGTGTCAGCTGGGAGGTGAATCACAGCTGCTGTGGGGAGGGGTTGGAGCTGGGAAGGTGACAAGTACTTTTCAGATATCTTGTATAAATAGTATGTGTAGTGATTTACCGTGGGGCTGCCACACCGCGGCCCATTAAAAATGTGTAGCAAAATTAGGAGTAAAGTTGAAGGGAAATGGTGATAGTTTCTTGGCAATAGGGTGGGGTTGGGCATGGATGAGACACGAATAGGTGATGAGGGAAATAGACCACTGAATAATAGGGGTGTAGTAGGAGGGTGTTAGCTTGCGTATGGGAGTTTGTGGTGTGTTATTTGTTGAATATGGTTTTAGCTAGTGAGAGTGCTTTGTGTAAAGAGTTGAGAGTGCATACCGGGGGTAATTGGGGATGACAATTAAAGATGTATTGAAATGGTCCCAAGGACTATTGTGAGGGTGGAGTTGGGATAAAGTATATAGATATAAGTTGGTTGATTGGGGAAGTAGGTTTTATTTAATAATGTGTAGAAGGTCAGTGTTTGGAGACTGTTTGATTATCATGACATAGGGGTATCTGAGAGTGGAGAGTTCAATCTTATGCCCGGTAACAAGAACATTAAAGTAAACATGCAAACCAGTTAAACATAGTGGTAATCCTAGAACTGGTATTAACTGATTAACAATGAGTGTAGAGTAGGAATGTATAATTCCTTAACAAATTATTGGGGTTGTAGGACCTGTTCCTCAAGGAAATAAAAACAATCGGAGTAGAGAGAGAGGAAAGTATTTTGGATCTAAATTAATGAATGTCTTTGGCACCTGTTTTGGCACGAACGTATGGTTAGGGTGCCCGGGTATAAAGAGTTGGGGGTCTAGTAAGTAATAGGACCTGAGTAGGGTGAATACTAGACTAGGTATGGCCATGAAAGGTCATATCTCTCTCAGTGAGTAGGAATAGGTCAGTGTAGGCTAGGAGCAAGGGGTGTGAGGGGTTGTATCTTCCAAGTAGGTAGGTTCACCCGTCACCCTAATCCGAACCGTTAGCTCTCCACCGCCTATGTGGGATCCCACCAGAGTACATCCAACAACCTAAATTAATCAAAGCATTATTAACTGTGAAGCTGTGATGGAAAAGACAAGAGGGAGGTCTCCTAAGTTTGAGGGAGACTTGAGATGTGGAATATAGGTGTATATTTAGATTAACATGAAGAACGCTTAATTACGCTATGTGGGTGAAGTCCCTTTTAATGTTTCATAGTAGATAATAAGGAATCTAGAAATATAGAAATTGGTATTCTTACCTTGATTGGTGTGGCAAATTAGGTATATATGGTGAAGCTTGCGAGAACTGATGGTTAGTCAGGGTTCTCCAGAGGGAATGCACCCACATAGCCAAGGCAATAAGAAGAGTATACAAAGGATATTCAAATTAGTATACGCATAATATACAATAGTGCATACAATAAAGAACAAATGAACAAGAGTGATGGTCTTGCCAAGTATGGAGAGACCAACAGTTAAGTATCATAGTTTCTCTATAGAACTGCAACTGGGGCAGTGTATAAAGGTAACACTTGCAGTAGGATATCAACAGATCGGTAGGCTTCTTGCTATCATATGAGCATTAAGGGGTCAAGAAATCTAGTGGGTTAAAGAAGATAGCAAAAATGTTCCTTATGTGAGTGATCCTATAAACCAGGCATAAACTACCGAGGTGTAGAGGGTCTTGTCTTTCTTCAAATGGACAGTTTGAAATGGGTCAGTTGAAGCGATCTCATATATTGTTGGTGGGTTATTGTGTTTAATAGGTGGCCTAGTCAGATTCTATGGTCTCTTTTCCGAGATAGAAATTGTATAACCACATGCAAGGTTGTTTTAAAGCTTAGTCTTTCCTTGGTTTGCGGTGGGCCGGTGAAGAAGTAAGACTGCCTTCTCTTGATGGACGTCTTTTTACAGGGGGGGGGGGGGGGGAGAATCTGGGTGAGAGCCTACGTCTCCTTTGGGATTGAGGGTCAGGCTGAAAGGGCATCTCCATGGGTTCTTCAGGAGGTAGATCCTGATGTTGAGGGCGTAGGTCGGAATACCAGTTGGGTAGATCAATTTGTGGGATATGGAGTTTTTCACTAAAAGAAGGTAGATCTTCTGGCACTTTTAACAACACAGGGCGGTTGGGAGGACCTGCAGAGAGGCAGAATGGAAACTTACACCTGTAAGTTACATTTCTCTCTCTTAGGATGTCCAGGAGGGGGCGCATGTCCCTGCGCTGTTGTAACGTGATCTGTGAGAGGTCTTGGAAAAGTTTTATTTCATGGTCCTGATATAATATGCGATTTCTGAGCCTGGCATTGCGGAATATCTCCTCCTTTAGCTGGAAATTCACAATATTGCATACTATATCTCTGGGGGGATCGTTGTCTCTCCCTCTAGGTCTGATTGCTCGGTGATACCTTTCCATGTCCACTGGGGTTTCTAACGGTCTCCCCAATAGGTCATTGAAAATGGCTAATAACGCGGGCAGAAGCTGATCTGATTCAAAAGATTCAGGCAGATTTCTGATTCTGATATTGTGCCTGCGTCCGCGATTTTCCAGGTCCTCTATATGGCGTCTCACGTCTCTGAGTTGCATGGTGTGTGAGTCTAGAGAGCGTCTAGATGTTTGTATTTCAAAGTCATGGCGTTCAGTAATGTCCTCTACTTCCTCTACCCTCATGGCCATATTGTGAACATCCCTCCTTAAGTCTGTAATCGCTGCTGTAAATGTAGCTTTTATATCAGCAGCTATAGCTTGTAAGTCAGATATGCACACTGGTTCATGTACCTGATCGTCTGATCGTGCTGTCTTTCTTGTTGCGCCTGTGGTGTCCCGTCTCTCTGGGCTGCGGCTACTGTGCCTCGCTGCTTCTCCAGAGGCCTGTTGTTCCGGTTTCCTATTCCCGGGGCGGGAGAAGAATATCTCCGCGATCGGGGTGTCGGCATCTGTGGGGTTCGACCTCGGGGAGCGTGATTGTGTGGGAGACATGTCCCCTTGCGTTTTGCCCTCTTCTGCACTCCTGATGCACGTTTGAGAGGAGAAAGGAACCGCTGTGTGGCAGAGCTGTGCTCTTACGCTGTCAGCGTCCAAGCCACGCCCGCGACTTTTTCTTTTTTACTATGATACATTGAATTATGACCCGAAAAGAATAAAAAAAGGATGGGACATTTAATATCAAAATCGTATTGAAGGTGTAGGTTGGTAGCTGATTTCTGAGAGAGAGAAAGAGAGGAATGATAGTCGTGATGGGAGTTGTTCTAATCCAGAGCGCCCCTGGTTGGAGGCTGTGTCCCGGATGAGCTCATTTCCATTTATTTGTTTGCCAGTACTACCAAGTAGCCCTAAAGTTAGATTTCCTCCTTTTCACTGCCACCACCCTAACATTTCTACTCCTGTCAGCATCCCCATGACATGACTGCTATAAATCCTTGAGAAGGAAAAGGATACATTAGGACTCAAAATAAATGCCTGATATGCGGCCTTGTGGATAATAGGATGGAAACAAGTGTATTAGGAGTCTAAAAAATGTGCTTTTGATAAGAAGAAGGAAAGTAAGGGTGCAGTAGCAGCACTTGCAGGCATGAAGTGGAGGATAATGTCACTTCAGTACCTCCCGCATCTTTCACCTGGAGGGGTGGAAAAACAGATCAACACTCTGATATGTGCAACAAAATAGAAAGATTTAGGAATGGATGAGCAGTTTATGGCCATAGGATTCAATGCTCAGCTTTTGGTTGCTACCTGCCCTTCCCTCTGGCTGTAAAATGTACCCTCATTATTTGCATGTAGAAATTTGGATAGGTACAAGATGATGTTTAGGCTTAGGACTCTATTATTTTTTTTAAGGGAGCACCCAGTTTGAATTGCTGCCTGTGCGCTAATATAATAAACATGGGCAACTCTATAAACTCTATACTACCACTTGTACCTACAGGCAAGCCTATAATAAGGCTTACCTGTAGGTACTGTGAATATCTCCTAAACTTGCACAGTTTAGGAGATATTCAGATTGCATGCAGCCAATTACATCACCGGCACATGCGTTCTGAAGGTCCGACTTACAGTGCCAGACCTTCAGAGCCCCTACCAGAATTGACGGCTCCCACGCACATGCGCGGGAGTGACATCATCGCGCTCCCCGGCCACTCATGTAGCTGGAGGCCAAGGATCCAGAAGGAAGACCGGGGGAAGATGTTAGCCATCTCAGCTGTGACATTGCGGTGCTGGAGGGCTTTGTTCTAAGGTAAGCCTCTAATAATGTGCTACTATGCGATGCATACTGTACTAGCACATTATGACATTGCCTTGCAGGGATTTTTGGGGGGGTTTACTACCGCTTTAATTGTTTTCACACTTGTTATACAAAACATTCAATGTGTGGGGGTGCCAAACTGTCTTGCACCTGATGTGCATAGAAATAAAAGAATACAAAGTGTCTTGGTGTGTTTCTCCCAGTCAGTTACTGCTTTTTCCTTGTCTCCAATCTGGTAATGTGGTTTGCTACAATGGTAAAATATTATCAGTGCACTGCCTTACTTATATGCTGAACTTAGTGGTACACAAAATTCCCGAACTACTTAAAACATTTCCTGAACTACTTAAAGGGATTGCAGACACAGCAGCAGGACTCAGAAGCACGCCCGCACGGGTGTCCCCAGGGAAGAGCTTCCCCGTGGGGGCACTCAATGTGGGGAGAAGCCAGGAGCACCGCGGAGGGACCCCAGAAGAGGAAGATCAGGGCCATTCTGTGCAAAACCCGTTGCACAGAGGAGGTAAGTATAACATGTTTGTTATTTTTTTTTTAAAAAAACTAAGCTTTACAATCACTTTAAAGTGTTTGTTACCCAAAGCATTTTATACAGATCAGTGCTTGTGTAATCCCTCCCCCTCCGTCCCCCCTGTAAGCTGACCACGATTTATCATGGCTGCTGAGCCCTGACATTGTGGCCAGTCTATGTGTTATATGTTTTAAATACAATCCTCTGTGCTTAATAATGTTAGGTGCCCCAGTGTCTATGCTTTATTAAAAAATACCAATCTATACCTTATTTCAGAATGCCGCTTGGAGCTCATGTGAACGGCCGCCTCTCTCCTTCGATCCTTTCTTCCTCCCGACTGACGTCAGTGGGGGATTCTTAGCCCCTCCTGCTGTAGCTGTCAGATTGAGAGAGGTCTGAAATAAGGTATAGAACTGTATTTTTTTATAAAGCACAGACACTGGGGCACTTAACATTATTAAACACAGAGGATTGTGTGAAGACAAGACAGTGACGGAGCAACCACTTTAAGGGCTCATTTACACTTGCTTTGGCTTCAACACACATTAAAGCCCCTACCGCTTCAACATGCTTTTATGATGTTTTTTTGATGCTTCAGTGGTGCTTCGATCAAGCATCAGGGATGCTTCTATGAAGTGCCAGTGATGCTTCTGTGATGCTCTTTTGAAGCTTTGTTGAAGCTTGACAGATGCCCTGTGTGTGTGTGTATATCTCATACCTGCAATTTCTCCAAAACAAAGCGAAGCTAAAGCTGAATTAAAGCCTCTCAAAAGTCGCAGGTGCTTCAAGCAAGCTTTGTCATAGAGTTCTATGGAGGCTTGGAAGATGCTTTGAAGCACCACTAAAGCGACATGGGGTATAATTTTTGAAGTGCAGCCGAAGCAAAGCTAAGCAAATGCAAGGTGTTAACAGGACTGTAAGCTAACCATTTTATTTAGTGACAGTGGCTTTGGCTGGCATTCAGAGAGCTTTAACAAAGTCTGTACAAAGCCTTGTTTTGAAGCAGGTGTAAACTAGCCCTAATAACTATTAATTTCAATATTTCTTTATTAAGTTTTATGCAGGTGATACAACGTATAATAATAATACCAAAGTACATGTGCGACAGCTGCATGGTAACAACAAAATGCAAATACACGTAAAACCATATGGATCCTGAGGGCTTATATCTGATAATGGGCCTGGATGAGGCTAACATTAGTTGGTAGGCAATCTCATATGAGGAATTAGGTAGAGAGAATTGGTGTTCAATTGAGATAACCCTTTGGATCAACTATTATAACCTCCTACATTTGTATCCATATATCCTTTCTTGAACCTAGGAGTCGCCTGTTGGTATTGTAGTCAGACCTAAGGTTCTGTTGGTAGGTCTTTATGAGTAGCGGTCAATTATCCTCTAATAGGCTAGAGAGGGTATAGTTGCTTCTAGGCCTCCAGAGCCTCCCCTATGACACCCCGACTGGGAGCAAACTGTGTCATATAAGAGAGCCCTTGGAGCTGTTTAAGAGGAGTGGATGGAAACAGTTTCCAATTTAGGAGGCTTAAGTGGAGTCTGACTGTAGTAGTTTATCTCCGGTACTTCTGGATGGAAGGGAGGGGGGGGGCATAGGAGTCAAATTGTGGAAATATAATTAGCCTATATCGAGCAATGGGGGCTTTTAAGCCAAGTGTCCCACCTAGTTTGGAAGGAAGACATTGTAGATAGTGAGGATGCTAGTATCCTTTCCAACTCACATTGGTGGTTGAGAGTGTCCAGTGTGTCTATATATGATGGTATTGTAGTGGATTTCCATAATTTTGTTATGTTAAGTTTGGCTGCCAGTAGAAGTTGTATCACTACTGTGCACACTTTTTTGTGTATAGATTGACTGTTTAAATGTAGAATCGCTAGTTCTGGTTGTGGGGTGATCTGGGAGTTACAGAGTTCAGATATAAGACCAAATATTTTATTCCAGAACGATTTTAAAGATTTGCATGACCACATTATATGGTATAAGTTGCCTGGTTCCCCACATCCTCTCCAACATCCACCCGGGGTGTTGGGGTAGATCCTGGAGAGTCTGGAGGGAGTGTAGTACCAGAAGTGTATTGTTTTCTGATAAAGTTCCCAGTGATTCGTGCACTTTGTGGCAGAGTACATATTAGAAAAGGCTTTATTCCAGGAATCTGCTGTGAATGTTTGGTCAAGTATTACTTCCCATTTTTTCATGGAGGAGGATTTAGGGGGTAATGCTTGGTTTTGTAAAAGGGCATAGAATAGAGAGATTCCTTTTGTTGTAGTTTCACTGGAACTTATGTGTTTAAGTATGGGGCTGGGAATATTTATTGATGTTGGGAGTTTGTGATGCGCAAGGTACGAGCTAATCCTTACATAGTCAAATAAAGAGTGTGGTGCGATTTGGAATTTTTCTCTTAAGGTTTCATAGGGCATAATTTTCGAATCATCTAGTATGTCTTTTAGCAGAGTAATACCTACTTTTTGCCAAGAGGATAGGTTCAGATGTGGGATAACGTGTTTCAATATTGTTATTGGAACTTCAATTTTTTGCATATGGTCATTTAGAAAGGGCGAATTAAGGAATTCTGCCCAGATTGTGGTTGAAGCTTGTATAGCTGGAGCTATTAGGTTGGTAGGTTGGGTTATTCCGAGCTGGGCAGCTATTAGGGTCGTTTGTAAACTGCTACTCGGGGTACATGCTGATTCAAGTCTGGCCCACAGTTTTTGGTTGGGGAGGGTCCACCAATATTTGAGTTGGTCTAATATACAGGCTTTGTAGTAGTTTGTGACATTTGGTGCTCCCATCCCTCCTGTCTTTTTACGTCTCATCAATATATTGAAAGAGCATCTAGGTGGTTTGCGCTTCCAGATGTATTGATTAAAGTGTTTCTGGGTTGTCGCTAAGAATGCTTTTGGTAAAGGAATAATAAGCGTCCTGAATAGGTATAGTAATTTAGGAAGAATTAGCATTTTCAGGGCTGCTATTCTACCTGCCGTTGTGATGTGTTGTGATCTAAGGGAGTTTAGTTGTTGTGGAAGATTGTCCATAAATGGTTTGTAGTTGAATTTATATAGTTGCGAAGTGTGGGTTGTTAAGTGAGTACCCAAAAAGGGTATGAATGTGGTAGCCCAATGGAATGGGTATGTTTGCTGGATACGAGATTGGACTGGGGGCTGTATGTTAATTCCCAAGATTTGGGATTTAGAGGGGTTTAGTTTGTAGTATGATACTTTACTATATTCTAACAGTGTGTTATATATCTCTGTTAGGGATGATTCTGGGTCTGACATCAAAAGCATGACATCATCAGCAAAAAGGCTGATTTTCTGTTCTTGCCCATGCACTGGTATGCCTTTGATGTGAGGGTTGGATCGTATTTTATCTGCTAAAGGTTCCATCAGAAGCGTGAATATAATCGGGGACAGGGGACACCCCTGTCTTGTTCCATTTCTTATATAGATAGGATCAGAGGGGGTCCCTGATGTGAGAACTGTAGCAGAGGGGTTGGAGTATAGGGACATAATGGCAGTCTGGATTGGCCCTGTGACCCCAAAGACCTCTAGAACCGATCTAAGGTATCCCCAATGTACCCTATCAAACGCCTTCTCTGCGTCTAGTGATAGCAGCAGAGAAGGCGTTTTCTTTGAGTTTACCTCTTGTCTTTTAGTCGGAAAAACGACTACTACAGTACGAAAACTACAGTCTGGGTCTTAGTAGGGATTGTCTCTATATATTGTGTGACAATCTTATATCATTTCATAGTATGATGTTTGATTTGGGGAGATTTAGGGTTTAGAACCCTTAATTGTATGTCGGGGGTCAGGTTAGAGCATAGGTCGTTTGTATGAGTAAGGTAACCCGATGGTGTAAGTATG
>BLSH010489176.1:11713-23752 GCA_018402905.1 Glandirana rugosa | reverse complement strand
CCGGTCGCCAGCATGGGAACGTTCCCGCCCCTTCCGCCGGAAATGACGCGCCGGGACGCCTCCTCACCACGAGGTGCATCTGAGCCGGCTCCCCAGACCCAACGGAATGGACAGCTGGCAGCTAACCATCTGCAGTCCTACCTCTCCCCGAGGTTTGAAGGCGGCTGAGTCACAGCCCCTCTCCCTTCTCCAGGGAGGGATCGTGCGGGCTCAAAAAGGGTACCGTGATGCTCCAGAACCCCTCCGGTCAACCTCTGAGACTTGGGGCTCCTAAAGGCTTCTGATGTGCGACCTATCCTTCCGGAGGAAACACAAATACTGAGGTATATGGCCTGGAGGACTGCCTTTTATTTAAAATTGGGGATGTGTTTCCTGTCCGGAGGGGAGGAGCCCAAGGTCTCAGAGGCTGTCCTGGAAGACGACTTGAGAAAGATAGAATAAAATATTTACAAAAATGTGAGCGGTGTACTCACTTAGAATGATGCACTAGCCTGCTCAGTGCCCTATCACCTGTCCTTCTGTCACTCCACAGCAGCAGGACAGAGCACTGTGACAGGCTAGTGGGGGTGGCACCATGGTTTACCGCACCAGGTGACACCAACCCTAGTGACACCACTGATCATCACTGTTACCCTAAGATCTCTGGGTAAGTCTGTCACTGTCAGATGCCACCTAGCATGGATCCCTGACTCTAGCGAGTGATTAACCTGAACTGATCACACTGGTGCTATGTTACTGTGATTTTTGCACGCTCTCTCCTGACAATCTGCAGAGTTACTGAGGCTGGGTTCACACTGGTGTGTTGTAAAACATTGCATGTGATTTGCACTACACTGCTGTCTAGATCACATGCGATGTCTGTGCGATGCAAATTCAGCCATACAGGTATGTATGGCTGAATTTGCCTCGCATTTGCACCAAAACTGTGCAGGACCCTTTTTGTGGTCTGCATTGGAATCAGATCGCATGGGTGTGAACTCCCATGTGATTCGATTCCTGCACCATTTGACAGTTTGCACTGCTATATGCAAATCGATTTGTTGGCGTCATTAACATTATATTTACACCCGCAACAGTTTGCATAGGGCAATGTGAACTGCCTGAGAGTCCAATGTGATGTGGGAACCAGCACTGGAATCGCGCAGGTTCCCACATAGTGCTCGTGTGAACCGCAACTGAATTTTTTTGTGCCTGGTGTGATCCCCAGGCAGTGTCACTTCCTTTGCAGTCCAATCTGGACTTGTGTATGTGTAAACTGTCATCTGCCCGCTGTCATTGCAAACAGTAGAGGTCTGTCATGCTGTCCCTGACTCCCAGTCCTTGTGTGTTGCTTCTGGATAGGCACAGCAGCCAGCAGGTGTACAGACCCGGAAACTCAGCACAGGGATGGGGGGGACCTCTCATAATGGGTACAGCAGGTGTACAGACCCAGGAACTCAGCACAGGGATGGTGGAAACCCCTCATAATGGGCACAGCAGCCAGCAGGTGTACAGGCCTGGGAACTCAGCACAAGGATGGTGGGAACCCTCATAATGGGCACAGCAGGTGTACAGGTCCAGGAACTTAGCATATGGATGGCGGGAACCCCTCATAATGGGCACAGCAGGTGTACAGACTAAGGAACTCAGCACAGGGATGGTGGGAACCCCTTATAATGGGCACAGCAGCCAGCAGGTGTACAGACCCGGGAACTCAGCACAGGGATGGTGGGACCCCTCATAATGGGCACAGCAGGTGTACAGACCCAGGAACTCAGCACAGGAATGGTGGGAACCCCTCATAATGGGAACATCAGGTGTACAGATCCAGGAACTCAGCACAAAGATGGTGGGAGCCCCTTATAATAGGCACAGCAGCCAGCATGTGTACAGACCCAGGAACACAGCACATGGATGGTGGGAACCCCTCATAATGGGCACAGCAACCAGCAGATGTACAGAGCCGGGAGCTCAGCACAAGGATGGTGGGAACCCTCATAATGGGCACAACAGGTGTACAGACCCAGGAACTCAGCACAGGGATGGTGGGAACCCTCATAATGGGCAAAGCAGGTTTACAGACCCAGGAACTCAGCACAGGGATGGTGGGAACCCCTCATAATGGGCGCAGCAGGTGGACAGATCCGGGACCTCAGCAAGGGGATGGTGGGAACCCTTCATAATGGGCACAGCAGATGTACAGACCAGGCTTGCATTACTAACAGTTTAATGTTTCAGTTTGTTAGTGCCCCCAAGAAATGTTGGCACCAGCCACCACTGCTTTCAGCTACTTCTCTCTGCACCACCATAGGGAGCCTCTTTCCATGGGACCGCACCTGCAGACTCGCTGGGCTGTGTGCATGTTCATTGACATACACAGCATAGCTTGACCCCGACCTCTGCCGTCTGCTCACAGGATGATTTGATTGACACCAGCTCCTGCTGCTGCCTCTGTGAATGCAAGGAGAGAGAGGCTAGTTATAGCTTGGGATGGTTGACACTTTTTTGTACACTTGGTTGAATTGGATGGTGCACTGGATACCTTCAGCTGCCATTGTGCTTTTGCTCGGTACCCTGTGCATCCCTGTGCCTTTAAGGAGGAGTGGGCCCCCTCCAGATAAACCTGCCCTTAATTTATCTACTGCTATTTGTGCTCCAACTTAGGAGACTCAAAATATAGATTTAAGACCACAGGACAAAGACATAGGCACTGCGGCTACGCATATAATTGCAAATGTATGCAAGCAAAACCACAGTTTTTAATGTGAACTTTTAGACAAGGTCAATTTGGTTGTTTTGCAGGCTAGCTGGTAGGTGTGCTGGAAAACTTTTGTTTGTTTGAGATGTGCATTGCACTTCCATGTGCACCTCAATACAAAAGCTAGTTATTCTGTAGGTTGAGGTGTTTGCTACTTTTTTATACAGGCAGAGGAAAGAGCCTCTAGAGACGGGAAGATCGTTGAAACGAGTGAGATAAATATTTGGGGGGGAGGGAAGGGGGTAGATGCAAATATTGGAACATGCTTTACCTTCATACAAATGTCTAGCCTTTACAAACAATTTAACTTCAAACACAAATATACAAGAAAGAGATACAAAGTGATCCTAGTACAACAAAAAAAAAGCTGTGTGCACTCACCTCTTAACTACGCACGCGTTTACGGCTATACACGACAATTATTTTTGAGCCAAAAAGTATAGCGCTAAAAGAAACACCACATGTGTTACAATGTCATAATAACAATAATGAATAAATTGAATAAAATATTTTGAAAGACAAAATATTAAATAATAAATGATTAAAGTCCAAACATAAGTGAATATTAGTTATCCATCTGATCAGAACACCCGATATAGTGATCATAAATCTTCAACAGTTGTGGAAAATTGCATCATGTGCTGTGCACTCCCATCAAGTGAGTAAAAGGTACTCTTACCAACGATAGAAGAAAAATTTGCATGTTGTAGATCTTAAACCGACATCCTATAGACCTCGCCGTGTGGTTCCAATCCCACCGTCTGTCGGGAACTCCCGGGGATCCACAGCCGGATACCAGACTTCGGTGCAACCGAGCAACAATGTGTTGTGTGGTTCCAATCAAACCGTCTATCCGGGGCTTTAGAGGGTCCACAGCTAGATCTCAGACTCCGGTACCACCATACAGCAATGTGCCTCAATAAAAAAGGGGTCTCATTGTTCTATGATGAAAGTTATCCCAGTTTCAGAAACTTCCTGAAACTGGGATAACTTTCATCATAGAACAATGAGAGCGAGGTCTATAGGATGTCGGTTTAAGATCTACAATATGCGCATTTTTCTTCTATCGTTGGTAAGAGTACCTTTTACTCACTTGATGGGAGTGCACAGCACATGATGCAATTTTCCACAACTGTTGAAGATTTATGATCACTATATCGGGTGTTCTGATCAGATGGATAACTAATATTCACTTATGTTTGGACTTTAATCATTTATTATTTAATATTTTGTCTTTCAAAATATTTTATTCAATTTATTCATTATTGTTATTATGACATTGTAACACATGTGGTGTTTCTTTTAGCGCTACACTTTTTAGTTCACGTTTACATGCACAAATTGGAAGTTTTGTTGTGTTAGCTGCTTTAGTTTTCTTTACTTTCAGGTCAGCGCAATATTTTTTCTTACCAATTATTTTTGAGCCACCTGTCACGATGAGACGTCTCCCACCTCCCATCCCTGAGTACGGACCAAGTCACTTCCCAATTTTCATTCACTGCCGTCATTATTTCTGTAATCGATAATGACCAATAACTGATTTACTCTGGCCATCTTAACTCTGTCCTGCTAACAGGTCACTAGACCGATAACTAAAGATGCATACACTCTGCGACACCAAATCTGACACAATTTGAGTTCAACATACATGGTGCAACAGCCTTGACTTAGCCCAGTACCTGATTTCTAACGACCTGGCTAGAACAAGCTCTTACTCCCCGTGGTGTATCTGCACAATTGTCGCAAGAATACGTGATACAAGGTTTTGTTGTACTGTTCTTTTTTTGCTTTTGTATCACTATATTTTTTTTATGTAATCTGTCTATGCGAAATGAATGCTTTATCCATACTTAAAGTGTTACTAAACTCACAACAGTAAAATTAGTCTGTATATGCAGCATAGCATGCTTGTTATAGTCACTGTGGAACTTAAGGGGTTAATCCTCAGCATTGTTTCAAAAAAGGCTGTTTTATCCTATATGCATAGATTCTTCCCTCCTGCACTGTCTATCTGAGCAAGTTCATATAATAGATAAAGTCAACACTCGTGTAATAAGTCCAGTGTTAGCAGCGCTTCCAGAGTAATATGGTAGATTACAAAGTAAATAATGATATTAAATGTTCAGTGAAAAAGTGCCAGTGCCAGGAAAAATAAATTGCCCGTGCTGGAACCAAAACTTCTTAAACTTATATAAATAATCTTCAATCAGTGTCCTCCACCTCTGTTCACCACGTGCAAAAAGGTAAAAATTGGAGGCTCACCAGAAATATGGATAAACAACGCCTTTGGGTATATCTGTGGGGAACTCAGCATAGGACCATCACACCCAGAATGTATGCTTCCAATCCAACACTGCAGGAGCACTCAAGCCAGCTTGTGCATAATTGCAATCACATCCAGGGGATTCCTTCACCAATATACCTCCAAACCTCCACAAGCTGTAGCTGATCAGCTCACATCGCCATGAGGAGAAAGATCAAAAAGACACCCCTCATCGGCTGCCAGAGGAGAGGAGGATTCGGACGTACCACTGCTGTTTGGTAACCTGCGTACCTTATGCACATACAATGTCCTGTTGAAACTGTTTAAATGTAAGCGCAATATATGTTTGAATAAATGAGCTAAAATTTTAAAAAGTGATACACTATGAGGGGTGTCTTTTTGATCTTTCTCCTCATGGCGATGTGAGTTATACCGAATGAAATGTTAATAAAGAGAGAGAATACTAAACACACACTCAGAATGGTTGGCAAAATCATCAGGTATCTTTGAAGCTTTATGTCCATTTATGTAATGTCTATTGTCAGTGCAGAGGCAGTGTAAGAGAGCCCTGGGTAGGAGAAGGGCAACCACCAATCCTCTGCTATAGTGTGAAGTTATTAGAGTTGGTGACAGCCACATTGCCAGTTAGCAAACCTTTGCCCTTGTAAGGTACAAAGGGTAATGATGAGTGTGATGTGATGCAGTACTATGAGGTATACAGTTTTATGTGTACTTAAAAACTGGTGAGCTTGTGCTCCTTTAGGGCCATTACTATGGGGGTTATGTCTAATCACAAACCCCAACCTATATGGCTGTAAGAAAGGGGGAAAAAAAACAGGGAGACCTGGAAGCTTCCCATGATATCATTAGCTGATGTTATTGACAACTTTACAATGCACTGCCCCGAAATGTAATTTTTGTAGTCAGCTTACCTATTGATGCTATAAACCATACTTTTCAACTAGACAACTTTCTAAATATAAAGGTCAGAACAGGGTTAAACATGTTCAAACTTAATAGGAAAAATGTTTTCTTAGGATTTTCCATGAAAAAAAAATAACCTGGAGGAAGTCCAGAGTAGGAAGATTGGCAAATTCTGATGTTTATTTGAATTAAATTGCAAATAGTTAGCAATTGTATCATTTTTAACTTCCTGATCTTTAGACACAACATTTCAACGGGGGCGTATAGAAATGAAAAATGAAATAAAAAGACATAAATGGAAAAACAAACTTAAATTAGTCAAGTAAGGCCCCTTTCACACTGCCATGACTTGAAAGTCGTGCGAATTTGCGGCTGCGATTTTGCCGCAATTCCAGGGAATGCCGGTCTATGGAACTCAACTGACATCAAAGTTGGACCAAAGTAGTACAGGGACTACTTTGAAGTCGGTACGACTTGAAGTCGCACAGATATGAATGGTTATCATTGAGAATCATGGGATACGACTAGTCATGCGACTCTGATGTCCAAAGTGGCAGGAAAAGTCGCAGTGTGAAAGGGGCCTAAAGAAAATTCTATTACAGACACAATTAACGTTTACAGTCTATTGGGTGTCCTTATACCACCCTTGCCTTCAACTGCTTATCAGGCCATGCATGGCCTTTCTAGGAGGCAACTAATGTTCTGATGCTATCTTGTGCAGAAAAAGGAAGAAAATGTTAAGTGTGTGTATTTTGATATCAAGCATTGGGAGAGTTGCATAAACTATAGTGTTATACTGAGCAGATGGTTCTCTCTTAATCAATTTCTGTAAGAGATCAACCCATCTCTTTTAAGGGATAAAATTAACCTTCCAATATTCAAAGTAGGAAAATGATCAAATTCTGATTCCAAGTCTCCTTTCCCCCTTTCTTACAGCAGTAAAGGTAGGGGTGTGTCAATAGACACAAACCCTATAGTAAAAACACTAAGGGAGCACAAGAAACAAAAAGATTTGTCTGGGAGCAATTTATGAAATAATTACATTTTCTTATATGAATGGGCTGTGGAATAAGCTGTCCATAAACCTTTTTGCTTTTACTGAAACATTTTTCTATTTATTTTTACCAAACTGACAGATTCTTGTCCTCAAGTACTGCCAATACTGCATCTGTTAAGCCTCGTACACACGGGACGACGATCGTGTTCAACACGTCGTACTCACGACCGTTGCATGCGGACTCGATCGTCTGTGGCCGCGCTTTCAACAGTTGAACATACGACGGTCGTTCGTGGGAGTTGTATGTGCAGACTAGAAAACTTGGTCGTGTCAACAAGCTTGCATACGACCGTTGTATCGTGTGTAGAGCAGCTGTGTTCAACAAAGTTGTATTGTGCTAAACACGCATGCGCCAAGTCCACTTCAACTAACATGAAATTAGATGAAGGAGCCCAAAAGGTGACGCTACTTCCTCATTATACGCTCGTTCGCGTCATCACGTTCGGCCGGCCGCAAGTTGTATGTACGACCGTCATGTGCATGTCAGTAGGCTACATACGACCGTCAACGTACGATTCAACACGGTCGTACGCGCGATCGTTGTCCCGTGTGTACGAGCCATAAAGGAAACCACACATAGTGAAGAGCCTCAGCAATGTCATTTAGCTACTTCTGTGCATAGCCGCAAAACATTATTTTGTATTTGGGATGTAAGACAAAACTTTAGAAACATTGATCAAAAAAAAAAAAAAAACAACAAAGCAAAGAAAACAAAGTAGTTAATTAAACAAAGTAACCAGCGTTTGGAGTAAGACAGCAGGACTGCCATTGACTTTATTAAGTAGTTCTTAAAATTAATCCCTCTGCATTTTCTGTATTTATTATCATTTTTTAAATGCTTGTGTGTGTGTGATGTCTTCTTGTGGCCTTACCAACTTCAATACTCCTATTCATGCATTTGAAAAAAAAAAGTAATAAGAAAAAGCTAATTTTATTTCAAGATCAAAGAATAATTCTCAGTAGGAAATGTCAGTTTTCTTTTAGGTGAATTCAAATGTTCAGATTTTATTTTTAATTACATCAAGTAACTGATCACATTTCTATGTTGGTTTCCTACCTGTGTTAAGAAAAATAACTGACACTTTGGTATATATTTCAAAGAACTGCACCTTCAGCATGCAAAGCAACAAGGTTATACATGAAAAATAGAATAACCTTGAAAGAGTTTTGTGAAAGCCATACAATAATATTGATTTGATTTCTTGATAAGTTTATAAATAGATCTATTGTGAAAGCACTTAGAAGCCATTGTCTCTTTAGAATGATTTAGAATATAACAGCTTTCAGGAAATAACTAGGAGTTTTTGAAATGCATGAACACACTTTATGGCTATTTTGTATTAATAGGAATATGGCATTCTGGTAAAAGGAAACTCAGGGGACAGTGCTGACCTCTCTGCATATAAGGATCAAACGTGTGAGGTCTGTTTCATTACATTGGTAGCTAGGGCTGTTCTGATAGAAAACATTCGATTTTAATCATAACTGACTTTGTAAATGTAGGAATATACAGAAATGCTTCAGCTTTGTGGTCCCGTTTTGCTTTATAACATTTTTACTAAAATATTACACAATAATGAGCATGTTTGAAGCTCATAATAAAAATAACAAATTCATTTTGATTGTAACATACAGTAAAGAAATTTAGAGGCTTATTAATGAAGCATCATATTGATAATGTCAAAATAAAATGGTTTTGCTATTTTAATAAACTATGTATAAGTTATTTACCTGTGTTATTTTATTACATTTTATCCCCAATCTTTTTTTTTTTTTTTCAGAATTTACCTACTTGTAATATTTTCAAACATTTTTGACTGTGCTCGCTAAATATAATGTAGCAACCAGTATTATTTAGGAGGAAAATGCCATTTTTTTCTCTACTGAAAGATCGTAGAAATTATTTTTGTTAACAATAAAACAAGGGAAAGCATGAATATACAGAAAGCTGTGCCAATTTGGAACATTATTAAAATGTTTCTACTTTTTTTCCCAAATTGTACAAAAATGCAAACAATAATCGCACAGATAAAGAGCATTTAAGTAGACTTCAAAGCAGTCAGCAAAAATTTTTAAATTCGGAAAAAACTAAAAATCCCCCAGAAATTCCTATTTGTGACCCCCTTATAAATAGGTTCAATAATATATTAAAACAACTAATATGATATTCTTGTGAAGTAATTTCACCTTTTTAACTGTATTACAATACAATTATTGTTTAAAAAATTGTAGAAGCAATGTGCAGTCAAAATAAATTAGGTTTTCAGCAGGTTCTTTGGATTTACTGTGCTTGGTAATTTTTATTTTTAGCTATAATCACATGGGAACCCAGGCCACACTATCTGGCATGAATCAACAACCCCTGAGGCAACCAATTAAAATATTAATAAAGGAAAACACACACACATATTTGGAGAAAATATTTGGCCATGACACTTTATTTTGGTTTAAACATAAATATTCATACATTGAAATTAAATAACCAACTTTGGTAAATAACATTAAGTGCTTAGTCATAAAAAATTCAAGCACCATCACATTTTTATACAATAACAAAGTCCCCCTCCGAATCCGGAGCTGACATACCCCACAAACAAGTGCTCACGACAGGAGGAGGGGTTGGGAATCTCACCTGAGTGACAGACACCTGTAAAACAAGGGGCTCCACCCTTTATACAATGAGCCACTTATCTTACAGAATTTTCTGCCACACCTGATTTGACACCTTTACCTGTATAACCAGGTATGAGGAAAATTCTTAAACGAGCAGTACCCAAAAATTATTGTACTAGTTTAAATTAAATGTTTTCTTTTTATTTACATTTTTTTGAGCAGTGTTCCAAGTGCCCATGCCAGAGTGACCAAATACTGGTTGCACTTATTCATGAGAATGCAGGCCACACTATCCGGTATCAATCAACATTAATCCCTGAGACAACCAATTACATTATTAATAAAGGAAAACACACACACATATTTGGCAAAAATATTTGGCCCTGACACTTTATTTTGGTTTAAACATGAATATTCCTACATTGAAATTAAATAACCAACTTTGGTAGATAACAGTAAGTGTTTAGTCATAAAAAACACAAGCACCATCAGCTCCCTCCAAGTTGATATGCCTAAATGAGAAACCTCCTATTGAAGGCATACATTTCTGGATGCATCTATTGATTTTTTTTCTGAATCTTGTCCAATCTCCTAAGGCGTGGAGTAACCAGCTATAAGAGACGTGGAGCAATTTCCGAAAATATAATGGTTGTCTGAGGGGAAGACATCTTAAACCATATAAGTCATTCTTAATCGTATACATTAAATCTAGAGTCCTAACATAACCCAAATCATTGCCTCCAAGATGAATGTTGAGTATGGAAGGTGGAGGCCTAATGTGGAACAACATAGAGAGGTGAACTTGTAAATTTGACAATTTCTAACCTCTGATGCCCTTCCATAAAACTGTGAAAAATGTATGATTCATATAAACATTTTCAGAGTAACAGTGCTGCCAGTGGCGGCTGGTGGTTTTTTTTGGGGGGGTGGCAAACAACCAGCAACCCCCATTTACCCCCCCGCTGTGGGTTGGTGCTCAGTCATAGGAAGTTCTGTCGTGGCACTGACAGCACCCGTCCCAGGCTAGCAGCACTCTGATAGGCAAACCCCCCTTGCCTGCGGGAGATCCAGCCTGTATTTTGTGCTCTCCATTGCAGTGTGGGCAGCAGCAGTGGCGGCCAATGTCCAGTCCAGCCTCCTCTCCTTCCAAGGTCTTCGTCACTCGTACGTTTCTCCGCTTCTCCTAAGCATCATCCAATAAGGTCCCCTGGTGCTTTGGCCAATCGAGAAGCAGATCTCACTTACCTGCCTCCTGATTGGGGGGGAGGCACTGTTGTGTGAAAATAGCAAAAATTAATTTGCTATGGTCACACAATTGGGTGGGATCGGTGCACACTCTCTGCGCCTGAAGCTCACCCTATTTTGAAGCCTATTAGAGCCTCTGGCTCTAATCACGTACTACAACAACCACACCCTGCATGCGCCCTCAATGCACAGTCCACCCCTGAGTGCTGCAATGATTGTTTAAAGGCCCAATACAGTCAGGTCCATAAATATTGGGACATCAACACAATTTCAATCTTTTTGGCTCTATACACCACCACAATGGATTTGAAATGAAACAAACAAGGTGTACTTTAACTGCAGACTTTCAGCTTTAATTTGAGGGTATTTACATCCAAATCAGGTGAACGGTTTAGGAATGACAACAGTTTGTATATGTGCCTCACGCTTTTTAAGGGACCAAAAGTAATGGGACAGATTAACAATCATAAATCAAACTTTCAATTTTTAATACTTGGTTGCAAATCCTTTGCAGTCAATTACAGCCTGAAGTCTGGAATGCATAGACATCACCAGATGCTGGGTTCCATCCCTGGTGATGCTCTGCCAGGCTTCTACTGCAACTGTCTTCAGTTCCTGCTTGTTCTTGGGGCATTTTCCCTTCAGTTTTGTCTTCAGCAAGTGAAATGCATGCTCAATCGGATTCAGGTCAGGTGATTGACTTGGCCATTGCAATACATTCCACTTCTTTCCCTTAAAAAAACTCTTTGGTTGCTTTCGCAGTATGCATCTGCACTGTGAAGCGCCGTCCAATGAGTTCTGAAGCATTTTGCTGAATATGAGCAGATAATATTGCCTGAAACACTTCAGAATTCATCCTGCTGCTTTTGTCAGCAGTCACATCATCAATAAATAAGTTGAACATGGTCTCACTACCCTTCTCTTCTCATACCTCTTCCTTTCCTTGACGAGTACTAGGTTTCGTATGGTGGAGTAGTCACTTCGTACCACCACCATCACAGTACCGCACCCGTACATACCGACGGTTACCTTGACCAAGAGAACATAAATAACTACTACACTGACGACTGTTTTCGTCGTCCTACTTAAGACTTCACAAAGTCCGTTATAATAGACGAGTATAAGTCGTTTTACGAAGTCTTGAGTAACCTGCCGCGAAGTGTCACGTCTACGTATGACGCTTTCGTTGGTTTCTCAAAA
>BLSH010489155.1:0-10804 GCA_018402905.1 Glandirana rugosa | reverse complement strand
CATGTAACAAGACGGGGTTTCTTCCATTTGAAGAGTACGACCTGATAGGATTACATGTCATATCCGTCGTGTCACAAATACTTATTTATATGTGAGTGACCGGTGAAATAATCCATGTGGAACGATAATAGCCCAACCGGGACGAAAACGGAAGTCTTGACGGAATTGGTGAAGTCGGGGCCTTCATAAAGGTCGAAATCCTGGCCTCGGGAAAAAAGTTAAACAGTGAAGCGACGAAGTTTACCATTAACGCGCCAGTACGTTACGTCATCTTATATCGCAAAAATTAAAAAGCGCAGTGGTGAACAAATACCACCAAAAGAAAGCTCTATTTGTGGGAAAAAAAGGACGCAAATTTAATTTGGCTACTGCATTGCATGACCGCGCAATTACCATTTGAAGCAGCGAAGTGACAAATTGAAAAAAGGGCTCCGGTCCTAAAGCTGGAAATACTTCCGGGGCTGAAGTGGTTAAGGCAGTTCTGAAGGCAAAAGCAGGGCCAACCCGATAATAGCAAGGTGTACCTAATAAAGTGGCCAGTGAGTGTATATTTATTCATAAACACTGTGCTGCCTATACTGTACATTAGGATAGTCCAGCATGAGAAGTTTACCTTCTTTGGGGCAGAACAATGTACACTGCCAGGCTGTGTATTCACAATCATTGCATGGAGTTCCTGACGTTCCTGTCTGCCGCCATATTCTGCATCGCACCTTGTTTACGTATAGAATTCTGTCCCTGACATTTGTTTTCTTGAAGGTATGCCTTGTCTAGCCAGCTCTCTGACACCTATATACACCCCAAGGCCACAGTCCTGTGCTTCTACTATTCACACGCATTGTAGTAGAAGCAATTTTTGTAGAAAACAAAACTTCAAACCAAAGATTACAAGGGGTCAGTGCAATGATATTGGATATTCATTGAGCAATGCAGACAAGAGAGGAGGTTTACATACCATCATTATGGTGCATCTATGTCCCTTCTAATGGAAGCTTGGGCCAGTACATAAAATACTCATCAATTTTCCCCTGCTCCAGCTTCCTTTTTGGAGGGTGTCCAACATTTGCTTTACATTGTCCCCACGGTGAGTGGGAATGGAGCCACCCTCCCCAGCACGCTCCTGTACTACAGGAATACGTACCAGATGTACTACAGGGTTACGTACCAGATGTACTAGAGGAATACGTACCAGAGGTACTAGAGGAATACGTACCAGATGTACTACAGTAATACGTGCCAGATGTACTACAGTAATACGTACCAGATGTACTACAGTAATACGTACCAGATGTACTACAGTAATACGTACCAGATGTACTACAGTAATACGTACCAGATGTACTACAGGAATACGTACCAGATGTACTACAGGAATACGTACCAGATGTACTACAGGTATACGTGCCAGATGTACTACAGGTATACGTGCCAGATGTACTACAGGTATACGTGCCAGATGTACTACAGGTATACGTGCCAGATGTACTACAGGTATACGTGCCAGATGTACTACAGGAATACGTACCAGATGTACTACAGGAATACGTACCAGATTTACTACAGAAATACGTACCAGATGTACTACAGGTATACATGCCAGATGTACTACAGGTATACATGCCAGATGTACTACAGGTATACATGCCAGATGTACTACAGGTATACATGCCAGATGTACTACAGGTATACGTACCAGATGTACTACAGGAATACGTACCAGATGTACTACAGGTATACATGCCAGATGTACTACAGGAATACGTGCCAGCTGTACTACAGGAATACGTGCCAACTGTACTACAGGTATACGTGCCAGATGTACTACAGGTATACGTGCCAGATGTACTACAGGTATACGTGCCAGATGTACTACAGGAATACGTGCCAGCTGTACTACAGGAATATGTGCCAGATGTACTACAGGTATACGTGCCAGATGTACTACAGGTATACGTGCCAGATGTACTACAGGTATACGTGCCAGATGTACTACAGGAATACGTGCCAGATGTACTACAGGAATACGTGCCAGATGTACTACAGGAATACCTGTCAGATGTACTACAGGAATGTGTGCCAGATGTACTACAGGAATGCGTGCCAGATGTACTACAGGAATACGTGCCAGAGCAGGCAATACCAGCACATAAAGGTGCAGCGAGACCAACCTATATGAAACAGTAGCGAAGGGACAAGATCCTTTGAAAGGATAAGTTGACCGTATAAAAAATAAAATAAATGCATATCTTTTTGCAGGTTAAAAATAAAAAAAAAATAAATAAAAAAGGAGCATTATTTTTTTTCAAACTGGAGCCTGTAAAGCGTAGCACCAGTGATCAACATATAGCAGGATCCTACAAACACTCAGTACACGGTCTGCCTGTACCGCCAATACGGGCAGGCAGTTTCTGAATTGCAGTAAAAATCTATTTACTATGAGAGCGCTCGCCAGCACCCTCGCATTCATTGAGAACTACAAGCCATCAGCCAAGGTGGGCCAAATTGTGACAGGTGTGGGAAGGGTGTGCTCTGGAGGGAAGAGAGACACCATCTGAGACTCCATGTAAAGGTTCTAGATAGCAAACTTACGTTTGGATGCTATTGACACATTTGGCTAATGACTACCATTTTACCGTATCCATTTCAAGGCATCTGGGTTCTAATCTGATAATCAAACTAATGTTAACCAATGTATTATGCCTTACTTAACCACTGAAAGGCTTGATGACTTTTGCCATTGCACCCCATGCACTTTAATATATCCAGAGTCTACCCCTGATTATAACCAATGCCGTACACCCAATATCTTGTCCCAAGGTCCACTTTGCTGATCTTTATACCCGAGGGCTACCCTCCAATGGGCCGGCAGGCCTTAGAGGACCATTGATCTCTCCCTCCATATAACTCTGCATGTTATAATCTGTCCAATGGGATTTGGTTTTAAAATTCTGTGAATAGGCTATTCTAATGTATTAAACTCTGTTGGTCCTAAGAAGCTGATGACCCGCGACCAGTGTTAATTTCGTAGACTAACTTAACCGGTTCCACACCATGTGCAGTATATTTACTGCGGCGGTGTGGACGTTGAGCGCGAATCGCCGTAAATAGGCGGCGATCGCAGGCACAGCTAGGGGGCGCGCGGTCGCGTCAGTCCCGTTCAATCTACAGGAATAGACCAATGGATTTTGGTCTATTCCTGTTGATCGTCCAGCAAATGGGATTTCTTCCTCTGCCTGTGAAATGTAAACACAAGCAGGGGAAGTGATGTCATCTCCCCTCTCGGCTTTCTTTTCCGTTGCAGAGAGGAGAGAGAGACATCTAGTAACGTGAGTTGCACCAACAGCACACTGACACCAGGTCACATAGGCACCTTTAACCCTTTGATCGCCCCCTGATCACCCCCCACTTAACCCCTTCACTCCCTGTCACAGTGTCATATAGTGCAGCGATCTGATTTTTACCGATTGCTGTACTTGTGACCCTTGTGACACTAAATAAGTGTTAGGGTAGGTTACTAGAAGGCCTAGGTAGGTGTAAATAGCCCCCCTTGCCCCCCCAATAAAGGTTTTAACCCCTTGACTGCCCTGTCACCTGTGATCACCGTATAAGTGTCAAAGGTGACGCTAGCTAGCTAGTTTTTTTCCCCATCTGATTACCCGCCGTATATTATTTTATATACCTTTTATAGGTTTTAACCCGCGATAGCCCTGCGGTGAGCCCAGTTAGGTTTTAGCGTGCGTTAGGGTCAGCGCAAACCCCAGGCAGGGCCAGTTAGGTACTCTGACACGCATACACACATTAGGTAGGTGTTAGATATTATTGTAATATCTGATCAGATCAATATCTGCGATCTGATCAGATCTATATTAGCGTTCCCCTTAGATTAGTGTTCTAAAAAAACGGAGCGTTAGCGGGATCAGCCCAGATAACTGCAGCACCTGCGTTTAGCCTCTCTGCCCTGCCCAGCCCAGCCCACCCAAGTGCAGGATCAATAGATCGCTGTCACTTACAAAAACACAGAACACATACCTGCAGCCTTCGCAGAGATCACGCCCGATCCCTGCGAATTCTGACAGTGATTTTGGTAGCGACTTGACACAGGCTCTGGCAACCAGGTGCACTTTTTTTGCCTGAGAGTCTCACTGGTGTACCTATAAGTTTAGAGGCCATGTCTAATCCGAGGTACACTAGTGATGAGGCCTACGCTATTGTGAGTAACACAGATGAGAGCGATGGGGAAGACTCACTGTCCGATTCAGACTCACCAATCTAGTTAGTATTCGACAGCGGCTCCTTGACAGAAAGCTCTGACGATTGGGTGGTCCCTGCTAAGGTCAGGCGTACCAGATCCAGTTTAGCTGTCGCTGAGGTGCAAGAACCGCAGGGCTCTCGTATGGAGCAGAGAGCCAGTACTAGCGCTGCTACCCCTTCTGGTGACCTGGCAAGCAGCAGCGGCCTAGTACATCCTGGTGATTCAACCAGCACTGCAGTAACACTTGGACACGTGGCGAGTCCCATAAGTGCAGTTCAAGCTGGTGTGAAACAAGTAATGCCCCGCAGCCACGAAGACACAGAACACAGGCCCGCAGAGCCCATAGTGCCCTTCCTGACGTGCTTGAAAACCCTAATTGGCAACCCACCACTGATGCAGCACCCGTACTTACCCCATTCACTGCCCAACCCGGAATTCAGGTGAATACAGTCGATTTTAGGGCCATAGATTTTTTTTCGCTGTATTTCACCGAAGATCTCAATGGATCTATTGTGGACCAAAGCAATTTATATGCTGGTCAATACATCGCCACTAATCCCCATTTGTCACTTGCCAGAAATTGGAAACCAATTACAGTTTCCAAATTTAAGACCTTTCTGGGCATCACCCTCAACATGGGCATACATAAACTACCTGAATTGCGGTTATATTGGTCCACTGACTCAATTCATCACATGTATGTCTACTCTGCTTCCATGGCCAGGACACAATACAAGCAGATTCTGCGGTTCATGCACTTCAGTGACAATCGACTCGATCGTCCATATGGAGACCCTGAATTTGACAGGCTCTACAAAATTCGGCCCCTCAAACCACTTCAACCAGACTTTCGCAGCACATTTTATTCCCAACCAAACTGTGTGCGTGGACGAGTCCCTGGTTAAATTTGATGGCCGTCTTGTTTTCAAACAGTATGTCCCCAACAAGCGTGCCAGATACGGGGTCAAGATGTATAAGCTCTGTGACAGGACCACAGGCTATACATGTAGTTTTATGGTTTATGAGGGCCAAGATAGCCGCATAGAGCCGGAAGGATGCCCAGACTACATGGGGAGTGCTGGCAAAATTGTGTGGAGCTTGGTGTCACCCTTATTCAGAAAGGGGTACCATTTGTACGTGGACAATTACTACACAAGCATGCCACTTTTTACTCACTTGATCACCAAATTGGCGCATGGCTGGTAGATTCCCGACTTAGTCGGGGGGGGGGGGGGGGAGAGCCTGCTTGAGATGTGGTAATTTGCTTGCGATGAAGTGGAGAGATACAAAGGAGGTTTTCGTTCTTTCCTCCATTCATGCAGACACGGCTGTCCAAATTAGAAGGGCGACTGGTGTTGTGGAGAAACCCCTCTCTGTCCACCAATATAACCTTAATATGGGAGAGGTGGACCTCAATGACCAGTTATTGGCGCCATACTTAATTGCCCATAAATCCAGACGCTGGTACAAAAAAGTGTCTATTTACTTCTTTCAATTGGCTTTGCTGAACGCTTTTGTGCTATACAAAGCGTCATGACGGACTGGACCTCTCCTGCCATTCCAGGAAGCGATCAGAGCCCTTCTGTAACCAGATGGTTCTGCACCCCAAGTTCCCAATCCACATGCAGTGAGCCGGCTGCATGGATGGCATTATCCACATGCCATCCCTGGTATCCCTACCCAACGATACCCCCAAAAAAGATGTTGTGTCTGCCGATGAAACGGATACAGGGGTGACTCCCGATATTATTGCCCCACCTGTTTGGGCCAGCCTGGTCTCTGTCACTGTTTTGAGCGCTACCATTCATTAGTTGAGTATTAGCGTAGGGAACAGCACTACATTTTCACAGGGTCTCCAAAGATGTCACCGCATTTTTGGAGACCCTAACCTTTACTGTTCATTGTTATATGAAAAAAAAAAAAAAAAAGCGTACCAAAAAAAAAAAAGTTATAAAAACCCAAAAAATTTTTAAAAACAGTTGTACGTTTGTTTTTCTATCTCCATTTTGTCTCTATTCTCTTGCTATTGCTCTCTCTATTGCTGTTTATGCATATCTGTAATGTTTTGTTGCGGTTTATTATAGTGTTTTTTTTTTTTTGTTTTTTGTTTTTTTTTTTGCAGGTATGCAATGTTTTTATGTAACATGTAATTATTTTTTTATTCTTAGCAGGGATATTATTTTTTTATGTGTTACTGTTTTTATTAATCTTTATTTAATTTTCAGGTACGCCAGCTGCAGCGCTGATTTATTTAGGGTGACAGCAATAGCGTTTGCTCCCACCATATATAAAGCAGCGACTCCAGCGCTGTTGGAGGTGATTTCACCACCACAGTTAAAAAAAAGAGGAAATATACCGGAGCATAGGGGCAGTGGGTGGAAATTGGGGCGGATTGCCCCTATGCTCCGGTATATTTTTTTTTTAAAAGTGTCTATGACCACCATTAGAAGTCAGAGGATGAAGGGAGGTTTTCTAATGGTGGGCATACCCACCGATTGATTCTTTTTTTTTTTCATGAAAAAAAGAACATTACAATATATGCCCAGCAAGGACCGGTGACATTCTAGTATGTTGCTGGTCTTCTCAGGTTCTCCTGTCCCACCGGGGAAAGTGAGAATGCAGCTGGTGGTTCCACCAGCTTACCATAGAGCTGATTGAAGACTAGAATGGCTCCAATCATCTCCATGGCCTAAGAAACCGGAGGCTACGAGCATTTTGGGACTTCGGTTTCGCCAGATATAAACAGCGCCATTGGGAAATTGGGGAAGCATCTTATCAAACTGATTTTGGTGTGGTCAGATGCTTTAAGGGCTGGGGAAAGATCTAGAGTTTAGTAGACCCCAAATTTAAAAAAATTATATGCCACAATACCTATTTTTATCATAGGGGATATTTAAAATCCCTGTGATAAAAATAAAAAAAAAAAAAAAAAAGAGAAAAAGATGAAAGGGACAGTTTAAAAATAAAATAAAAAGCAAAATGAATAATAAAAAAAAAAATGCACCCCCCCAGTGCACGCGCGCAAAGGTGGACACAAGCGTCAGTTTCGTGTTGTATGTAAACAACAATTTCACCACGCATGTGAGGAATCACCGTGAACGTCAGATCGAGGGCAGTAATTCTAGCAGTAGACCTCCTCTGCAGATCTAAAGTGGCAACCTATAAAGGCTTTTAAAAATGTATATAGTTTGTCCCCGCTTTGCGGGTGTGCGTCATTTTTAAAGCATGTCATGTTTAGTGTATGCACTCGGCACGAGATCAACTTTTATATTTCACCAAACATTTGGGCAAAGTAGTATGTTTTTGTGCATTAAAATTGAAAAAAATATGTTTTTTTTCCCCCAAAAATTGTGTTTGAAAAATCGATGCGCAAATACTTTGTGAAAAAATAAATTGTAACACCTACTATTTAAATCTGTAGGGCCTCTGCTTTAAAAAATATATATAATGTTTGGGGGTTCAAAGTCATTTGCTAGCAAAAAAAATATGATTTTTCAATGTAAATAAAAAGTGTCAGAAAAGACTTGGTTCAAGTGGTTAGAAGAGTGGGTGATGTTGGGCATAAAATGCCAGGACAGTTCAAACCCCCCCCCCCCCCCAAATGACACCATTTTGGAAAGTAGACACCCCATGCTATTTTCTGAAAGGCATGTTGAGTCCATGGAATATATGATTTGATTGTCATAAATGATTGAAAAGTGACAAAAAAAAAAAAAAATGTACACAAAGTTGTTACTGAAATTATATATTGCTCACCCATGCCATGGGTATGTGTGGAATTACACCCCAAAATACATTCTGCTGCTTCTCCTGAGTAAGGGGATACCCCATGTGTGAGACTTTTTGTGAGTCTATCCGTGTACAGGACGCCGAAAACCAATCACCACCTTCAGGATTTCTAAGGGCGAAAATGTATGCCTTCACCCCATACTACCTATCCAGGTTTCGGAGGCCATGAAATGCCCAGATAACAAAAAAAAAAAAAAAAACCCAAATGACCCCATTTTGGAAAGTAGACACCCCAAGCTATCTGCTGAGATGCATGTTGAGTCCATGGAATATTTTATATTTTGTCACAAGTTTCGGGGAAATGACAATTTGTAGTTATTTATATTTTTTTTTACACAAAGTTGTCACTGAAATTATATATTGCTCACCCATGCCATGGGTATGTGTGGAATTACACCCCAAAATACATTCCGCTGCTTCTCCTGAGTATGGGAATACCCCATATGTGAGACTTTTTGGCAGCCTGTCCGTGTACAGGACCCCGAAAACCAATCACTGCCTTCAGGCTTTCTAAGGGCATAAAATGGTGATTTTACTCCTCAGTACCCATCACGTTTTTGGAGGCCCTGAAATATCAATGTAGCACAAACCCCCCCCCCCAAATGACCCCATTTTGGAAAGTAGACACCCCAAGTTATTTGCTAAGAGGCATGGTGCATATTTTGCAGCTCTCATTTGTATTGGAAAATGAAGAAATGAACAGAATTTTTTTCTTGTTAGTTTTTTCAAATTTCAAAACTTTGTGACAAAATGTGAGATCTGCAAAATACTCAAAATACTTCTCAGCAAATAGTTTCTACTTTCCAAAATGGGGTCTTTGGGGGGGGGGTTCTGCTATCTGGGCATTCCATGGCCTCCGAAACCGTGATAGGGAGTGAGGAGTAAAATCAGCTTTTTACGCACTTAGAAAGCCTGGAGGCGGTGATTGGTTTTTGGGGTCCCGTACACGGCTAGACTGCCAGAAAATCTTACATATGTGGCATCCCCGTATTCAGAAGAAGTAGCAGAATGTATTTTGGGGTGTAATTTCACATATACCCATGGCATGTTCAAGCAACATATCAGTTAGTGACAACTTTGTGAAAAAAAAAAATTGTCATTTCCCTGAAACTTGTGGCAAAATATAAAATATTCCATGGACTCAACATGCCTCTCAGCAGATAGCTTGGGGTGTCTGCTTTCCAAAATGGGGTCATTTGGGGGGGTCTTGTGCTATCTGGGCATTTCATAGCCTCCGCATGCGAGATAGGTAGTGTGTGATGAAGGCATACATTTTTGCCCTTAGAAATCCTGAAGGTGGTGATTGGTTTTTGGGGTCCCGTATGCAGATAGACTCCCAAAAAGTCTCACATATGGGGTATCCCTGTACTCAGGAGAAGCAGCAGAATGTATTTTTGGGGTGTAATTCCACATATACCCATGGCATGTGTGAGCAATATATCATTTCAGTAACAACTTTGTGTAAATTTATTTTTTTTGGTCATCTTTCAATCACTTAAGACAAAAAAATAAAATATTCATTGGGCTCAACCTGCCTCTCAACAAATTCCTTGGGGTGTTTACTTTCCAAAATTGTGTAATTTGGGGGGGGGGGGGGGGGGTTGTACTGCCCCACCATTCTAGCACCTCAAGAAATGAGATAGGTAGTCATAAAATAAAAGCTGCAGAAATTCCAGAAAATGTACCCTAGTTTGTAGACGCTATAACTTTTGCGCAAACCAATAAATATACGCTAATTGGCTTTTTTTTTTTACCCGAGACATGTGGCTAAATGCATTTTGGCAAAAATGTATGACTAAAATTTAGTTTATTGTATTTTTGTAATAACAAAGTTGAAAAGATCATTTTTTTTTTCAAAATTTTCGTTTTTTTTTTTGTTTATATCGCAAAAAATAAAAAAGCGCAGCAGTGAACAAATACCACCGAAAGAAAGCTCTATTTGTGGGGAAAAAAAAGGATGCAAATTTTGTTTGGGTACTGCATTGCATGACTGTGAAATTACCAGTTAAAGCAGCGCAGTGCCAAATTGAAAAAAGTGCTCTGGTCCTAAAGCTGGAAAACCTTCCAGGGCTGAAGTGGTTAATACCATTTTAGTCAACTAAAATACGACTAAAACGGCATTTTAGTCAAAAGACAAACTAAAATTGAAATTTGACGTCAAAATTAACACTGGTCAATACCATAAATAACATATTTGATTTTTCACTCCAGCAGTATAATGAGTTTGGAAATTGTAGAGAAATGCTTAAATAATGCATTACAATTTAACTACACCCATTACATTTTAGTCGACTAAAATGTCCTGAAGATTTAGTCGTATTTAGTCGTCTAAAACTATTGCAGAAGACTAAAATGTGCCTAAAACTAAAATGCCATTTTAGTCCGAAGACTAAAACTAAAATTTGCTGCCAAAATTAACAATGCCCGCGACATGCATTGACCTTCTCAAAGGATTTAATAAGCCTACTGTTGTAATGTATTTTGCAGATCGCAACATGTGCTTTTTATACTGTATGAAATAAAAAAGAGAACATCCTTTTTTAGATCATTTCTGTTTCTATCCTTTTATAAGCCAAGTGATCATAGAGGTATACTGAAAGTCCCAAATGTAATCTTTACTTGCCTCCTAACAGGCGTGGGGAGAAGATCTCCCGGCTGCTGTCACAGGCAGGAGCTGGAACATCTTCTAAAAAGGTGAAATTATCCTTCAGATTGCGACAAAAAATAAATTAATTAATAAAAAAAAAAAAAAAAAAAAAAAAA
>BLSH010489144.1:137361-152541 GCA_018402905.1 Glandirana rugosa | reverse complement strand
GTTGGAGAGGAGTCTGTGATGAGGGGAATCTGTGATGAAGAGGAATCTGTGATGGGGGGGCTCTGTGCTGGAGTGGAAACTGGGATGGGGGCTCTGTGATGGAGAGGAGTCTGTGATGGGGGGGGGGGATCTGTGATGGATAGGAATCTTGTATCATGTCCGCATTCTCTGACCATCTCCTGTGTCATGTCTGTAGCCTCTGACCATCTCCTGTGCTATGTCTGCAGTCTCTGACCATCTTCTGTAGTATGTCTACAGTCTCTGAACATCTCCCGTAGTATGTCTGCAGTCTCGGACCATCTTCTGTAGTATATCTGCAGTTTCTGACCATCTTCTGTAGTATGTCTGCAGTCTCTGACCATCTTCTGTAGTATGTCTGCAGCCTCTGACCATTTCCTGTAGTGTGTCTACAGTCTCTGACCATCTCCTGTACTACGTCTGCAGCCTCTGACCGTCTCCTGTACTATATCTGCAGTCTCTGACCTGCTCCTGTATCATGTCTGCAACCTCTGATCATCTCATGTGCTATGTCTGCAGCCTCTGACCATCTTCTGTAGCATGCCTACAGTCTCTGACCATCTTCTGTAGTATGTGTGTAGCCTCTGACCATCTACTGTAGTATGTCTGCAGTCTTTGACCGTCTCCTGTACTATGTCTGCGGTCTCTGACCATCTCCTGTAGTATGTCTGCAGTCTCTGACCATCTCCTGTAGTATGTCTGCAGCCTCTGACCATCTACTGTAGTATGTCTGCAGCCTCTGACCATCTGCTGTACTATATCTGCAGTCTCTGACCATCTTCTGTAGTATGTCTGCAGTATGTCTGGGGGCTCTTTTTAACAGACTCTCTAACAGAAGCCCTATCTCTGTCCATTAGAGAGTCCCCCTTCCAAGTTCCATTAGAGTACCCTGCTTCTCTTCCTGTATTTTGTTATTGAGAGATCCTGGGAGGATCCCAGTGTAATAAAGACTCCTTAGGGGAGCATCTCTGTGTTTGAGTCTTTGCCATTGAAACATTTGTAAAGGGGAGGGGTTAGATGACCACGCCCATTTCTGCACCCAGGCGTCTGTGACCCTAGGATCGGCCCTGCAAGAAAGATTGTTCATGAAACCGTGCTGATTACAGGTAATTATACTGTTTTCATTACAATAATCTTGTATATAATCCCTTATTATTCCCTCCAAGAGCTTGCATATTATTGACTGGCCTGTAGTTCCCAGGGATATACCTTGGTCCTTTTTTATATATTGGTGCTACATTGACTTTTCTCCAATCAGCTGGTATCTTACCAGTCAGTAGACTGTCCTTTAAAATTAGGTACAATGGTCTGGCAATTTCTTGACAGAGTTCCTAAGGACCTTCAGGTGCAAGCCATCTGGTACCAGTGATTTATTAACGTTAAGTTTATTCCTAACTTATCCTCAGTTAGCCACAAGGGTGCTTCCTGTGACTTGTTGTTAGGACCAACATTGCAGCTTTTGATACTTGAGCCCCCCGTTTCCTTCATGAATACTGAGGAGAAAAAGTTTAACACCTTTGCCATTTCTCATTCCTTTGTAACCAGATTTCCTTCATCATTCTTTATTGGGTCAATATGTTTGACTTCCCTCTCTTACTATTTATATTCTTAAATCATTTCTTGGGATTCTTTTTACTCTCCTCTGCTATGTGTCTTTCATGTTCTATCTTAGCCGCCCTGATTGTACCCTTACAAGATGGAATGCTGACAGAGACCCCTCAACCTTGTACAGTCAGGTCCATAAATATTGGGACGTCGACACAATTCTAATCTTTTTGGCTCTATACACCACCACAATGGATTTGAAATGAAACAAACAAGATGTGCTTTAACTGCAGACTTTCCACTTTAATTTGAGGGTATTTACATCCATATCAGGTGAACAGTGTAGGAATTACAACAGTTTGTATATGTGCCTCCCACTTTTTAAGGGACCAAAAGTAATGGGACAGATTAACAATCATAAATCAAACTTTCACTTTTTAATACTTGGTTGCAAATCCTTTGCAGTCAATTACAGTCTGAAGTCTGGAACGCATAGACATCACCAGACGCTGGGTTTCATCCCTGGTGATGCTCTGCCAGGCCTCTACTGCAACTGTCTTCAGTTCCTGCTTGTTCTTGGGGCATTTTCCCTTCAGTTTTGTCTTCAGCAAATGAAATGCATGCTCAATCGGATTCAGGTCAGGTGATTGACTTGGCCATTGCATAACATTCCACTTCTTTCCCTTAAAAAAACTCTTTGGTGGCTTTCACAGTATGCTTCGGGTCATTGTCCATCTGCACTGTGAAGTGCCGTCCAATGAGTTCTTAAGCATTTGGCTGAATATGAGCAGATAATATTGCCCGAAACACTTCAGAATTCATCCTGCTGCTTTTGTCAGCAGTCACATCATCAATAAATACAAGAGAACCAGTTCCATTGGTAGCCATACATTCCCACCCCATGACACTACCACCACCATGCTTCACTGATGAGGTGGTATGCTTTGGATCATGAGCAGTTCCTTTCCTTCTCCATACTCTTCTCTTCCCATCACTCTGGTACAATAGGATGTTGTTCCAGAACTGTGAAGGCTTTTTTAGATGTTGTTTGGCAAACTCTAATCTGGACTTCCTGTTTTTGAGGCTCACCAATGGTTTACATCTTGTGGTGAACCTTCTGTATTCACTCTGGTGAAGTCTTCTCTTGATTGTTGACTTTTGACACACATACACCTACGTGCCTGGAGAGTGTTCTTGATCTGGTCAACTGTTGTGAATGGTGTTTTCTTCACCAGGGAAAGAATTCTTCGGTCATCCATCACAGTTGTTTTCCGTGGTCTTCCGGGTCTTTTGGTGTTGCTGAGCTCACCGGTGTGTTCTTTCTTTTTAAGGATGTTCCAAACAGTTGATTTGGCCACACCTAATGTTTTTGCTATCTCTCTGGTGGGTTTGTTTTTTTCAGCCTAATGATGGCTTGTTTCACTGATAGTGACAGCTCTTTGGATCTCATATTGAGAGTTGACAGCAACAGATTCCAAATGCAAATAGCACACTTGAAATGAACTCTGGACCTTTTACCTGCTCCTTGTAAATGGGATAATGAGGGAATAACACACACCTGGCCATGGAACAGCTGAGCAGCCAATTGTCCCATTACTTTTGGTCCCTTAAAAAGTGGGAGGCACATATACAAACTGTTGTAATTCCTACACCGTTCACCCGATTTGGATGTAAATACCCTCAAATTAAAGCTGAAAGTCTGCAGTTAAAGCACACCTTGTTGGTTTCATTTCAAATGCATTGTGGTGGTGTATAGAGCAAAAAGATTAGAATTGTGTCGATGTCCCAATATTTATGGACCTGACTGTATTTTTTAAAGGCCTTCTCCTTTGCTTTTATATGTGCTTTTAGGCTGGAGTTAAGCCACCCTGGTCCTTTATTAGCCCTTTTAAATGTATTTCCCATTGGGATACACTGGCTAATACCTTTGTTTAGTATGTTCTTGAAGCACTCCCATTTTTCCTCCGCGTTCATTGTTACTAGAATTTTATCCTAACTAACATCTTCTAGCAAGGAGTGTAGTTTATGGAAGTTGGCTCTCTTAAAATAATTCAGTGTCTTTGTATTCCCCTTATGTTTCCTATTTGTATTCCCCTTATGTTTCCTATTTGTGTAGTTTATACTGAAACAAATTGACCTGTGATCGCTATTTCCTAAATTGCCCCTTACATCCACATCGGTGATCAGGTCTGTGTTGTTAGTAATCAGGTCTACTAATGCTTTTTTTCTTGTTAGTGCATTTACCATCTGACCCATGAAATCGTCCTGCAGGACGTTAAGGAAATGGCGAGCCTTAGCTGCGTGCGCAGTACCTTCCGCCCAGTCTATATCTGGATAATTAAAATCCCCCATTATAATGATGCTCCCCATCTTTGCCGCTATTCCAAATTGTAATAGGAGATCTGCCTCCCCCTCTTCCCTATGGTTGGGGAGCCTATAGCATATTCCTACTATTACTTTCCCCTTGGTATCTTCCCTTTGTAGCTCTGCCCATAAGGATTCAACCTCCTCCCTTAATCCCCAAATAATATCATCCCTTGTAGGTAATTTTTTAAATACAGGCATACCCCTCCCCCTTTTTTCCCTCCCTATCCCTACGATATAGGGAATACCCCCGAATGGTGGCCAGCCAATTATGAGAGCTGTTGAACCAAGTCTCCGAAATTCCGACAAAATCAAATTCCTCTCCGTACAGTAGCAGCTCTAGTTCTCCCATCTTGTCCGCCAGACTCCTGGCATTAGTGAACAAGCCTCGTAGTTTTGTCCGGATGCCTACAGTTACCTTGTTGGATATTCCGCAGTTGCATATAGGACTTATCACACTACTTACCTCGAGTTTAGGTTCTTTATTCGGTCTACCACTGCTGCCTCCAATACTACCCTCTGAACTATGTTCCACTCTGGCCATTTCTAAGTCTGGACCCTGCCCCCCATTGTCTTATTTAAAAGCCCCTCTAACTTGTTGGCCATCCGCATTCCCAGTCCGTCTGCACCTTCCCCATGTAAGTGCAGTCTGTCCCTTCTAAAGAGCTTGTAACCAATTGAGAAATCGGCCCAGTTATCCAGGAACCCAAAACCCACCTTTCTACACCAGCTCGTCAGCCACTTGTTAACTTCCCTAATCTCCCGCTGCCTCTTTGGTGTGGCTTGAGGTACCGGTAGTATGAGAATACTACCTTGGAGGTCCTAATCCTCAATTTTGCTCCTAGATCCCTAAAACCTTTTTTTAGGACACTCCACCTTCTTCTAACTTTGTCATTGGTGCCAACATGCACCATGACAGCCGGGTCTTCCCCAGCCTCTCCCAGTAATCTGTCCACCAGATCCGTGATGTACCGAACTCGAGTGCCCGGTAAACAGCATACAGTTCGGCTCTTCAGGTCTTTGTGACAGATTGCCGTTTCTGAGAATTGAGTCCCCTACCACCACAATCTGTCTTTCCTTTCCTTTGGCTTCACCCTCACTGGAGGAGTTACTCTCCTGGCAGCTAGGGGAGCCAATCTGCTCCAGAGATGCTGGTTCCTGACTGGTTTCCGCAATATCACACAACAGGGGGCACTTATTGGAATGTTCCAGCCCAGGATCAGCCTTCCTGACTCTTTCCCTTCTACCCTTCCTGTCACCCAACTACCTTGTTCTGGTGCCTGCACCTCTTTGTCTCCACCCTGCTCTGTGCTGGCCCCTGCCAGGTACGATCCCAACTCTCTTTTAGTTTGACAGCTGCTTCCCTAGATTCAGAACATGGGCTTTCCGAGAAACAACGTGCTTACATTTTGTACAGCAGTATTCGCCCTCGATCGCATTATCAAGGAACGCATACATGCCACAAGATGTATACCGAGTCATGTCTCCAAACCTGCCAGGCATCGTACCTACTAATTTAGTGGGGACTGGGAATTATACTCTGCCAATTAACAGCTATCTTCCTGGCTCTAACACTCACAGTACATGTGTCCGCAACGCACAGCACTCACAGTACACCGGTCCTCACAGCCCCCGGGCACTCACACAACACTCAGGTACTCACACTATACTCAGGTACTTACAGAATACTCAGGTACTCACATACACTGTCAGTTAGTTTTTTATTGTATGTGTCTGTGTCACTCTGAACAGCCTCCCCTTGTAATCTGACATTTGCAGCAATCAGTCAGTCGCCTTCATTGCACCCGCCGCTCCAGTCAGTCTGTCTCACTGCCCCTCCGATCTGCAGATGCACTCACCCACTGCCTCTTCCTGTCAGCCTACTGCCTCATGTTTTTGGATATATGAAAATATACAACTTTATGGGAACAAGTTTGCTTCTACACCCCAGTGATATGGATCGCTATGCTAACATTTCTCAAGTCTTTTCTAGAGGTACCAACTCCATGATCCTGAAGGGCTTAAGAATTAACCCCCCCCCATTTATTCAGAAGATTTCATGCTACAGTTGAACGATGTCTTATCCAAATACTCCTTGGAATTAATGGATCTTATAGATACACAGGAGGAATCCATACTTCTATCCATCAAAGAGATCACAACTATAAAGGAAAGTCTGGCTCCCTTTGCCTCCCAGGAGGCATATAAATCTTCCTACAATGATCTAATAGTCTCCAGAAATGCTTATGAGAAAGATCTGATGGACGCGAAAATAAATAAATTCCAAAGAGATCTTAATGATTATGAAACTGGAACTGTATATATAAGAAAAAGATCAGAAAGACCCACATCCATTCTAAGAAGCAGGAGACAAGGAAGAAAGAACAAAGGCAGGCATGTGAGCTTCAACTCCCTCGAACAATCCGACTCATCTGATGCAATGGACACTAGCCATAGGGATTCCACTTCATCTGTGTTCTCCAGAGATGGGGAATGTAGGGAAGCCCACAGCTCAAAAAAACTGCCCAACAGTGGCAGACACCAGGAAAATGAGGGGCAAAGACAAAAGAGGAAAACAAGATGGGGAAGAAGGAAATCCCCCCCCAGACAAGGATATCCTCAATGAGCAAAGAAAACAAATATCCACTGGAGAGACTGAATCTTATGAGGGTAATGTACCTAAAGTGGTTAACCTGTCTAGCGTTGTACTGACTGATACTGACTTATCCCTTTTATCAAAGGGTTTATCCTTTGCTCCTAAAACACATTTTGATGCATTTACAACTATCCTTGATGTCAATCATTTTGTACTTACCCTGGTGTTAAAAAAAATAATAATAATAATTGTGCAGATGCTACAACCACTGTCTCTGAACCTGACCCACCCCAAGAGTGTGAAGAGGAGATTTATTTAATTTTGTTAATGTGATTTTGTTGATTTGACTGCTAGATCCACTCTGGAGGGTCTAGAATCAGAGACAATGGGAGGATTATATGGTATAGATGAGAATAAGATAACAATTAGTGATAAATTCTTCTATCCCATTAACTCTCGCAATAGCACCATGGATATATTTCAGATGTTGGTCGGACAAGACCTTGTTAAATTAGGAGAGGAAATTAGACAGGCACCAAGCTTTCAAAATGATAATCTGACTAAAGCGGAATGATAAGCTCTGAGGAAACTCAAGGAATGTATAAATATAATAATTAAAAGAGCAGATAAGGGTGGCTCTGTCTTTGTACAAAACTTAGATGATTATGAGAAGGAAGCTTTCCGTCAATTAGGAGACAACACTACATATAGAGTCCTTAATAGTGATCCCACAGCAGATTTTAGTAGACAGCTGACTCACCTTCTAGATGAAGGCAGAGATTTAGGAGTATTATCTAACAGAATGATGGAATATCTACATGTTACTAACCCAGTGGTCCCAGTCTTCCATCACTTACCCAACTGCACAAATCCACTTCACCTATACAAGGTATTGTGGCTGGGATAGGATCTTTATTGGAAAGACTGGGCCACTGGGTTGACCAATATCTGCAACCGCTTGTCCACAGATTACCTGGGTATCAGTGGCGGCTGGTGAAGTTTTAAGATGGTGGGGCGCCAGACCCTGCCCTTCCTTTTTGTCCCATCCCACTTCTTAGAAGCCACACCCCTTATAGGCTCCACCCACTCTGTACACAATGTACAGTATAACTCAGCTGTCAGTCTTAATTCTCAATAAAATATTGCTGGCTCATTCATCCATTAAATCCAAAAGGTAAAGAATTACATGAGCTGTGAGGTCTGCACAGGAACCCAGCACAGACTGGCATTATGTGGGGTTTCATATCCCATCAAGCTCCATCCTAATTCCTTATTTTATAATAGGAACACTGGAAATCCTCCACTAACCCCTGACACAAGGTGAGCCATAGAAATGTCCATGGTTTTTGGAACTGAGCAGCTTCACCAACATAAATCTTCATTATCTGGCCAAAAAAGTTCAAAATGTAATTATAAAATTAGGCGATTTAAGATGGCATTCATTGGAAAGCAGTTATTGTAGAGGAATTGTCATGACTATACATTCCTCTTGTTCTGTTGTTTGATGCTGAGATACAGAGGCTGAGCACAGGCAGCTTCAACCAACACAGCAACTCCACTGCTGGGGACTTCTTGGTCCCTGCATTGGAAGTCATTTATTTTATTTTATTTTAGGTACTTATATAGCGCTGTCAATTTATGCAGTGCTTTACATATACATTGTACATTCACATCAGTCTCTACCCTCAAGGAGCTTACAATCTAAGGTTCCTAACTCACATTCATACATATACTTGGGCCAATTTAGACAGGATCTAATTCACCTACCTGCATGTCTTTGGAGTGTGGGAGGAAACCCACGCAGGCACAGGGAGAGCATGCAAACTCCAGGCAGGTAGTGTTGTTGTCGGGATTCGAACCAGCGACCCTTTTGCTGCTAGGCGACAGTGCTATCCACTACACCACTGTGCCGCCCAAGTCATGAATCATTGCCAACATTGCACTGAATGCAGAGATAAAGAAGTGACCAGGAGTGGAGTTGTGTTGATAATAGCTGCCTGTTAAACAGTAAAGCATGAAGAGCTGAGGGTGTGCGGTGCTGCTGAGCTCTGTGGTTCCCCAATGTCAGCAGACTGATTGCAGATTACTGCCTGTGTATCCCTGAGAACTCCCTGTGACTTACATGCCAGCTCAGAGTTCTTATCCTACTGCTGAGCTTTGGAAGGGGCCTGTTCAGCCTTATCTGTTATCTATGGATGCAGACTAATCACTGCCTGTGTATTGCTGGGAGCTCCCTGTCATGTGTGAGATCTGACCTTGCAGGCTCCTCCATGTCCTCTCCCTCTGCTCTGCACAGGATGGTGGGTGGGGGAAGGGTCCCTGTGGAGAGAGGAAACACTGCTGGAGGTAGAGACTAAGTGTCGGAGTGCGACTTGTGGAGGGGGGGACATGGCTAGACAGCAGGCTAGAATGTGTAACTGCAAGCAGAGAAAATCTTGGCTCCCCCCCAGGCAGAGACCAAATGGACTAGGCAGTTTAAGGTCTGCAGATTCAGACGTCCTAAAAACCTCCTATACTCAGAATGCAATGTTGGAAAGCAGCCAATGATGGTGGAGAATTCATTTTACTGTGTTCTAGATAGGGTTTTTTAGTGAGATTTGGGACGTTTGCCCTGTTACTAGGCAGATTACACTTCTCTTTCTTATCTTATCTGTCTATTCCAGCAATTAGCAACAGAAGCACAGCTAGAGAGAAATTCCAAAGGTTTTTTTTCTTTCTAGTTTCTATCTAGCTGTGCTGGCTGTTGGTTAATAATTATAGTTAATTTTTATTTTTATTTCTTACTTATTTTTTTGGTGGGGCTCCGCCCCTACAGCCCTTATGGACGAGCCTCCACTGCTGGGTATATTAAGGACATTACCGCAGTATTAGCAGACCTGCAGGATTTTGAATGGAAGGATCACTATACCTGGATAACTATGGACGTTAAATCTTTATATTCCAGCATCCCCCACACCCTTGCTTTGGAGGCTCTTAGATATCATTTGATTCAATATAGTAAATATACTAATGAGCTCAAAGAGTTCATCATTTTGGCTGTTGATTTTTTGTTAAAACAAAATTTTTTTGATTTTGACAACACATTTTATCTTCAGTGCAAGGGAGCATCGATAGGGGCTAAATTTTCTCCCTCATTAGCCAATATATATGGGCTGGTGGGAGGAACAATACATTTTTGCTGACAGGAACCCATTTAGAGGACAGATCATGTGGTTTGGTCGTTATATAGACGATCTGCTGTTTGTGTGGCAGGGATCAATAGAAGAGATTGACACTTTTATGGAGTACGTAAATTGTAATCCACTTAAACTGGAATTCACACACATAGCAGATCGTTAACAAATCGATTTTCTTGATGTCACTCTGAAGGGAGATATGCAGACTCGAAAGGTACACATCTCTACTTGTCGTAAGGTGTTTAGGCAACTCGCTACTTCTTGCGACTCGTTGTTATCCGACACACACCATCCGATCAGTGTCGGTCGGCGAATTTACTAAAGCCAAGAGGAATTGTTCCTCAGAAGAAAGTTTTAAGACAGAGTAGAAAAGTTGCAGCTAGATTGTACGCACGCAAATACAAAGCCAGAGATATTAGAACAGCAGAGGAACGCATAGAGAAGAGGGATAGATTGGACCTGCTCAAGTATTCTAAGAATAAACAAAAGAAAAATGAGAGGAAAAGTAGAGTGAATTTTGTTACAAGTTACTCACAGGAGTACAATAGAGTGAGGGAAATCATCTGTAAGCATCTTACAGTGTTAACGGCAGACAAAGAATTAAAATCTGTAGTAGATGGAGGTATTAACTTCTCCCACTGTGCAGAAACTCTTGGTGATTTATTATCCTCTAGTCTCTTTATGTCCCCTAAGGCAGGGAATACCTGGCTAAATACGAAAGGTTCATATCCCTGTGGCACTGCTACATGTCGATTTTGTACAGTACATAGTAAGAAAAAGAATGTGGTTAAATCCTGCTCTAAGGGCAGAGAATATAGGGTTAAAGATTATATTAATTGCAATACAATAAATGTAATCTATGCCATAGAATGAATGACTTGTCAGCAACAATATATAGGATGCACTATGAGACCCCTTAGAAAAAGGATAAGTGAACACTATCATGGTGCCACTTATACAGAAAATAAAGGTTTATCCAATGTGTCGAAACATTTTAAATATGTCCATGGGAGGTAATCTTTCTCCATTTACATTCTACGGATTGGAAAAAATTAAACTTCCACCGGGGGGGGGACATACATACATTATTATTATACAAGATTTATATAGCGCCGACAGTTTGCGCAGCGCTCTACAATATTAGGGCAGACAGTACAAATTACAATACAATTCAATACAGGAGGAATCAGAGGACCCTGCTCGTTAAAATTCTCAGGCAGAAGAAGCGTGAGACAAGCCGGGTCGGGATGGATCAGCTGGAAGGCAGAATCAGCAGACAAGGAATGGTTAGAGGCAAGCCGGGTTTCAGCAACAGGTATCAGGCTGGCAGAATAGCAGAGTGAAAACAAGCCGGGTCTGGATTGGAGAAGGCAGTATGGTCAAGAAAGCTGAGGTCAAGCAGGTAGATCAGGTAGCAACAGCAGGAAGCAGGTTCAGGTACGGACAAGCTGCAGATCAGACAGCACTCAAGCCAAAGGCTGACTTCCTTATAAAGGCCCATGTGATGTGCTGGCAAAGATGCTGGGTCCTAAAGCCCTCCTGCTCGGACGGATTCTGGGTCCTAGAGTCCTCCTGCTACTGGTGCCCTGACAGCGTACATGTGTGTGCCTCCGAACAGTTGTGGGAACCGTGGTTTGAATCAGTGTGCGCGTGCACAATGCTCGTCTGGATCCCTGACATTGCCCCCCCAAGGGGCAGCCTCCGGATGCCCATCAATGTGCTTTTGTCTGGGTGGGTACGGAAAAAGGCCCTGATTAGTCTTCCTGCATGGATGTTAGATTCAGGTTCCCAGGAATTGTCTTCTGGCCCATAACCCTTCCACTTTATTAGGAACTGGATCCGCCCTCGTCTCCTCCTGCATTTAAGAATGAATTCCACCTCATATTCTTCAATACCATCAATGAGAACAGGTTCTGGTGGTCTGGGTCCTCTATCAGAGAAGGGATCAGTTATAGCAGGCTTTAACAAGGCAACATGGAATACAGGATGGATCTTCAAAGAGTCCGGTAAGGAAAGCTCATATGATACCTCATTGATTGCTCCTTTCACCAGAAAGGGACCAAAGAACTTGGGTGCCAACTTCTTGGAGGGACAAGCCAACCAGAGATTTGATGTAGAGAGCCATACCTGATCACCAGGCTGCAACTTCAATTCCCCCCTTCTCTTCTTGTCGAAGGCCTTCTTTTTGTCTGCTTGTGCCCTGGCAATTGCTTCCTGGAGGACCCTGTTGTTCTGACTCAAGAAGTCTGCTGTGCTCTGTACTGCTGGAACTGTGGATTCAGGGATGAGGTCCGGCAGAAAAGACAGATGAAACCCGTAATTGGCAAAGAATGGAGACTGGCCTGTGGCTGAATGACTGGCATTGATGTAAGCGAACTCTGCAAGGGGCAACAAGGATACCCAGTCATCCTGAGAGAATGACGTAAAGCAGCGGAGGTACTGCTCCAGAGTCTCATTGGTGCGCTCAGTCTGCCCATTAGTCTGGGGATGATAGACAGAAGAAAATGCCAACTTGATCTGCAGTGACTCACACAGGGCCCTCCAGAAACATGAGGTGAACTGCACTCCATGTAATCTGATCACTTCCTTAATGAAAATTTGGGCAGTTTCTACAGCAGATGGAGTATTCCTTAAAGGCAGAAAGTGGGCCATTTTGTACAGACGATCGACAACCACAAAGATTGCCGTGCAACCTTCGGACGGTGGAAGTTCGACAATGAAGTCCATGGAAATCATCTGCCAGGGTCTGTCTGGGATGGGCAAAGGCTTGAGTAACCCCCAAGCTCTAGTCCTTGCTGTTTTGCTTCGGTTACAAACAGGACAGGAACTCACGTACCTCTTGCAAAAATCCTCCAACTTAGGCCACCAGAAGGTACGCTGTGCTAATTCAACAGTCTTGTGTACCCCAAAGTGACCTGCCAGAGGGTGGTCATGCAGATTCTTCAGGACTTGTACCCGGGCACTTTTAGGCACAAAGATTTGGCCCCCTTTCCACAGAAGATTATCTCGACAAACAAGGGTCACTCCTGCAGGGCTGGGCTGGATCAAGGAAGCTTGTCTGATCTGGGACAGGAGATCTGCTTGCAGAAGAAGGACACTTCCAGTCGGCAGGATGGTGTCAGGAGCAGAGAAATCCTTGGAATCATCATACATCCGGGACAAGGCATCGGGCTTAGTAATCTTTGACCCGGGGCGGTAGGTGATGTGAAAAGTGAAGCGTGAGAAGAATAAAGCCCACCTGGCTTGACGGGGTTTCAAACATTTGGCTGACCGTAGATATTTGAGGTTCTTATGGTCGGTGTAAATCAAGATCAGGTGGGTTGCACCTTCCAAAAGATACCTCCACTCTTCCAGAGCGGCCTTGATAGCCAACAGTTCCCGGTCTCCGACATCATAATTCTTCTCTGCTGGAGAAAGCTTTCGGGAAAAGAATGCCACAGGATGCATGGTGTCTGACTCCTTGGCGTTGGGAAATGACTGCCCTCACTGCTATTTCAGAAGCATCCACTTCAAGAATAAAGGCCAGTGCTGGATGCGGATGGCTCAGAATTGGGGCAGAAGTAAAATGTCTTTTAAGAGTCACAAAGGCTTCCTGGGCTTCAGGACTCCAGTGGAAGCGAGAGTTTTGCTTGGTTAGTTACGTGATGGGGGAGATGATGGTGGAAAATCCTCTGATAAATTTTCTATAAAAATTTGCAAACCCCACAAAGCATTGTACTCCTTTCTTGTCTGTGGGTTCCGGCCAGTCAATAACAGCGGATACCTTTTGTGGGTCCATCTCTATCCCTGTTGGGGAAATAATTAGACCCAGGAATTGGATGCTCTCCTTCTCAAATTCACACTTTTCTGGTTTGGCAAATAGTCTAAGCTGACTAAGTCTTCCCAGGACGTGACTGACATGCCCCTGATGTTGGTCTAGGGATCCGGAGAAAATCAAGATGTCGTCCAAATAGATGATCAAAAAATATCCAGAAAGTCTCTGAGTACATTGTTGATGAAGAGCTGGAGTGTTGCGGGGGCATTACAGAGCCCGAAGGGCATCACCAAGTACTCAAAATGTCCAAACCTGGTACAAAACGCTGTTTTCCATTCACGCCCCCTTTCTGATGCGTACCAGGTTATAAGCTCCTCTTAGGTCAAGTTTAGTAAAGATGCGCCATATAATGAAAGCAGGCAGTCCTGAAGTGGTTAAAGGATCTGCAGGAATATCTGACAAGTACTGGTTGTGTGTACATGTGACAACAATTTCCCATGTTTTTCATATGTCTGAGCTGTGGGGTAGAGTGGCAAGATGGAAGCCTTTTCTTACGAAGAAAAATATCCAAGCCTGGCTAAATCCTGCAAAAACACATCTGAAGTCTCCCAAAAGCATGTGGGAAAATGTGTTATGGTCTGATGAAACCAAGGTTGAACTTTTTGGCCATAATTCTAAAAGATATGTTTAGCGCAAAAACAACACTGCACATCACCAAAAGAACACCATACCCACAGTGAAGCATGGTGGTGGCAGCATCATGCTTTGGGGCTGATTTTCTTCAGCTGGAACAGAGGCCTTTGTCAAGGTAGAGGGAATAATGAACAATTCCAAATACCTGTCAATACTGGCACAAAACCTTCAGGTTTCTGCTAGAAAACTGAACATCTTTCAGCATGACAAAGACCCAAAGCATACATCCAAATCAACAAAGGAATGACTTCACAAGAAGATTAAAGTTTTGGAATGGCCCAGCCAGAGCTCAGACCTAGATCCAATTGAAAATCTGTAGGGTGATCTGAAGAGGGCTGTGCACAGGAGATGCCCTCGCAATCTAACAGACTTGGATTGTTTTTGCAAATAACAGTGGGCAAATATTGCCAAGTCATGATGTGCAATGCTGATAGACTATTACCCAAAAAGACTGCTGTAATAAAATCAAAAGGTGCTACAACAAAGTATTCGTTTAAGGGTGTGCACACTTATGCAACCATGTCATTTTAGTTTATACTTATTTTTACTTCCCTCCACCTTGTTGTTTAACTGAGTTGTACAGTTTATAGGTCACATTAAAAAGGTGGAAAAAGTTCTGAAATTATTTATCTCAGTCTCATTTTTTTACATCACAGAAACCTGACATTTTAACAGGGGTGTGTAGACTTTTTATATCATATATATATATATATATATATATATATATACCCCGCAAATAATCGTGTCGTGTATAAGTGTGTGTAAAGATATCATTAAGTATTTATACCAAACCAGTGTGACTATATTAACAAAATTCAAATAACAGTCACGCAATCACGTAACATACAACAAAAATGATCTTACCATAAAAACATATTAAACAATTTATTTATATAAAGTAAATGTACTTGTTTTTCATTATAAAAAAAGACACGTCCCTTTGACTCACACACACATATATACAAATACACACACATATATATATATATATATATATATATATATATATATATATATATATATATATATATATA
>BLSH010489144.1:61898-73016 GCA_018402905.1 Glandirana rugosa | reverse complement strand
CAGCACTTCCTCCCTGGACCGTCACCTGGAAGTGCCAAAAAAAAAAAAAAAAATGGATCACTGCAGTGCTACTTAGCATTTGGGAACATGTAGATGTTTCTGTAAAAACACTAGTTGATCCACATGCTCTGGCTTGAGGGTGCTTCTTTTTGCAGTTACCACATCTCCTGCAGTGGAGAAAACATGCTCTGCCGACACAATTGTGCCTGGGATACACAAGTATTGCTTTGACAGCTGGGAAAGGAGGGGAAATACGACCTCATGCTCACGCCACCAGTTCAAAGGGTCCTCGGTGAGAGGCAGAGGTGGGGCTTTACAATACTTTTCCATTTCCTCTTCGGCCTTGGCAGAGGGGGTCTTGGGTTCTATTGTACCTTCAGTGTCAGTGAAAGACTGTCGCAGCTAAGTCATGAACAGTGATCTGGATCTGCTTTTGGAAGGAGATGGAGAATGGTTGTCCTCCTCGATGGGTTTCTTCTGTTGCTCTTCTCTTAGGCACTTTATCCTCATGTGTCCTCTTACTAGATGTAATCTGTGTTTGTACAAAGGAATAGAAAATAGCATTAAGAAAACACATTGTGAATGTGAACTGCCTGTGATTCCAATGGGGTGAGGAAACTGCACAGGAAGGAATTGGTGCAGTTCCCGCAGCCTGCACCAAATCAGGAGCAGCAGGGCTTACGACAATGTAGCTAGCTGCTAAGCTAGCTACTGGCACTGTCTGCTAGGCTAATGCTGTTGCAAGAAACATGATGAAATTCAAATTACCTCCAAGGATGCAGCCTCCTCAGTCACTCCTCTCTATATCTCCAATCTCTCCTCCTCTGAGAGGAAAAAAGGCAGTCCCTTAAAGCGAGGATCAAGTGCAGATGCTGTATGAAGGATCTTCTTTGCCTCACTGCTGTACCTCTTCTGGAGATCTGTTTTGGTGGCATTTTTGATCTCATGGATCATGGGTGTGTTTCCCATGGTGTTTGTCATGCTCTGGAGGAGTTGTGCGTTTAGAGGGGCAATGTGAGAAACTGCTGGATTGTGCTCTTCTGACATCAGCATGGTTGCATCCTTCATTGGCTTTAATGCACTCACAGTGTCCTCTGCATTTGACACATCTGTTTCGTTGAGAGTGCAGAGATCGGACTCTCCTTTTCTTACTTTTGGAGAGAGCAAGGTAGCACAGACTGCAGGCTGTTGTTCTAAGAACCTCTCAACCATGTCACATGCACTGTTCCATCTTGTTGACACATTAGTTATCAGCTTATGATTCTTCAGGCCAAGGCATTTCTGTTTCTCTTTTAGACAGTGGCTTGCTATAGTGCTGCGGTGGAAGAATGTGGATATCCGTCGTACTCTGCCAAGAAGCCTGGATAGCGTGGCCACTTTCAGCACCTTCTGGGATGCAAGTTTTAGTGCATGGGCGAAGCATTTTCCAACTTGAGTTGCAACTATCATGTTCGATGCGTTGTCGGTCACAAGCACTACAGACATAAGACTCCGTCGTGACTGAAGTCCGGAAATCACACGTTATTGCGACTCGACTTGCTTGGCTCATTGACGCAATTACCTGAGCTTTGGTTTCATGGTAGAGTGCAGGTATAACGTTTTCTGTGACTACGAACTTGTAACACGGCTCTATCAGTGCATGTGCAAAAAACCCCAAATCACTTAAATAGGGGTAAGTATAAAAATATGAAATAATAAATGTGATTAATTCAGTCAATAACACAATTAAGTGTTTACAAATTCATATTAAGGTAAACATAAAGTGCAATAAGGCATAACATGCAAAATTCATAGAGTGCAAAGTTCATAGAGTGCAATGATATATAGCAAAAATCCAATAATGTCCAATGATAGATTTTCCAACTAGCGATCCAGTAAAGAGAATGGGATATGATATAGAAAATCTTCCACCAAGTGCAGAAACGGTAAAAGATAGTTCCGGTGTCACCACACACTCTGAATTAAAAACTCTTTCCAGAAAAGGAATGTTTACCTATCTCTAGGCAAACAACATTAGCGAGCAGATCGCCTCTGCAAGCTTAAACAGAGAGGAGCAGGGCGACACTGGCTTCTGATTCGCTCAAAAGAACACGAAATTACCTCAGTATATAGGGAAAGAAAGGCTCCAGATAGTGTGATAACGTTTCATTTATTATAAAAACACAAAAAGCTGAATGGCTACTTACATTTCATAAATTAAAATGTGCATAAAATCATCAAAGAACGCTGACGGTCGTAGTTGGTCCGTGCTTCCAGGTCACGTGGGGCGCGATGTCGTCAATGCGTAGGACCACCAGATATGTTTTGTCATAACTGACGTCATCAAAGGGCCCGCTAAAAAACATCCGTGTGTATGAGGCCTAAGGCTGTTTCCACTAGTCCAACTTGTCATGCGACTTTGGACACAAAGTTGCATGACAAGTCACAGCCCTTTGATTTCAATGGCAAATATTCCCATCTATGAGACTTTGAAAATCAGCTACTTTGAAAGAGTGCCTGCACTACTTTGATGCAACTTTTGATGCAACTTTAATCCAGAGTATACAGTTGGATCAAAGCTGCACTCAAAGTCACACTCTAAATCACATAACTTTGGAGTCGCGCTAGTGGAAATGTAGCCTAAGGCTAGAGTGTGACTTTGATGCGACTGAGTGCAGCTTTGATCCAACTTTACACTCTCTGGATAAAAGTCGCATTAAAAGTTGCATAAAAGTAGTGCAGGTACCTTTTACAAAGTCACTGATTTTCAACGTCACATAGATGGGAATGGGTGCCATTAAGATGGTTTTCACGTCCCGTGCATACCAGTGAGGCAGACGTCAACTCCACTGCACAGCCTACATCATCTCTAGTGGCTCTGTGAGGACACTGTGGCTTGATCTCCTTGCGGATCACGCATCACTATAGCCCAGGGAGACCTCCGGTTCCACTAGGGAGTACTGTTAACCACCCTCTATAGCAACGAGCATTCCGGCTCCTTCCTTCCCAAGCCTGCCATGGTTTTATATGTAAGTCTTCAATAAACTTTCTACTTTTTTATAGTAACCCAGGCTGGTCCTATTTGTTACCAATTTCAACAAAGACAATATTGCTGGTTTTTACTTTGGTGTTATAAACTGACAGTGGGCAAAACTGCACACAAGCGCCCTTGGGTTCGCATTTTTTTTTTTTATTTACTGTACTCCCACCCCGGAGCTGAACCTAGGCTGCAAGGTACCTGCAGCAAGTCTCTCAGTCCCCTGTGTGTCCACAAGTCACAATATATGATCAACGCCTAATCCGTTTTTAAGGCTAGAGTGTGACTTTGATGCGACTGAGTGCAGCTTTGATCCAACTTTACACTCTCTAGATCAAAGTCGCATCAAAAGCTGCATCAAAGTAGTGCAGGTACCTTTTTAAAGTGACTGATTCTCAAAGACGCATAGATGGGAACGGGTGCCATTGAAATCAATGGGCTGTGACTTGTCATGCAACTTTATGTGTCGAAAGTCGCCTTGGACACAAAGTCGCATGAAAAGTCATACTAGTGGATACGGAGCCTTAGTCTACATTTACACTACTGCAACCCCAAAGTTGCACAATTTAGAGTGTGACTTTGAGTACAGCTTTGATCCAACTTTCTACTCTCTGGCTCAAAGTCGCATCAAAGTAGTGTCTAGTGTAAACGGAGCCTTAGTATGGTTGCTTGTACTATAGTGATCATTGTAGACTGTGAGCCCCCAGAGCAACTACACTGACAGTTCTCCCCCTGGGCCCTGTGTGCATGAGCCCCCCCGGGTCCTGTGTGCATGGGCCCCTCCTGGGTCCTGTGTGGATGGGCCCCTCCGGGTCCTGTGTGGATGGGCCCCTCCGGGTCCTGTGTGGATGGGCCCCTCCGGGTCCTGTGTGCATGGGCCCCCCCTGGGTCCTGTGTGGATGGGCCCCCCCTGGGTCCTGTGTGGATGGGCCCCCCCTGGGTCCTGTGTGGATGGGCCCCCCCTGGGTCCTGTGTGGATGGGCCCCCCCTGGGTCCTGTGTGGATGGGCCCCCCCTGGGTCCTGAGTGGATGGACTCACCACCCCCTGGGTCCTGTGTGGATGGGCCCACCCCCTGACATTATCAGTATTTCCAGTTTGCCATGTTTTACAATCTGACAACCAACAATTTACTGAATAGAAAGAATTTTACAGCTATCATACATGATATTGATCATTTGCCCATTTTCCTTAGGCGATGTAATGTGCCATCTGCCACCTGGGCATGATAGTATAAGCATATGTATTTTTAAATGGAATTTAATTCTATTACACATTTGTGTAAACACTTGCTAATAATGTATCACCATCATTGCACAATTTATAAAAGTTGTATGAGACCTAACTTTGTTGTTTAACCAGGCGCAGATTGCGCCACAGGGTGTGTACACGGCACTGTGCCTGGAAGGATGTCATATGACATCCACCCAGGATAGGAAAGCTCCTGCCCGGCTGTGATTTTACTATAGGGCAGGCAGAAGTTTCCCTATCCCAGGTGGACATCATATAATGTCCTCCCAGGTAGGCGTGCAGATGCAGACTCCGGACACAGCGGAACTAAGATTAGTACTGGGACGCTGTGATCGCTGTCACCAATCACATGCTCATAATGTAAAGAATTGTCATGAATGGCAGCCATTCATGATCCATTATTTATTATTGTGATGCTGTGATTGATCATAGGGATCACATGGTGTACAGGGCCAATCACATAAGCCCTTGTACCATGTGATAGCTGTGACCAAACACATCATCACAATAGTAAACAAGAGTGAAACCAGAGTCATGAATGAAAGCCATTCATGACAGTTAAAATGATTGCTGTTCATCACTGTAATAAACAATCACAATATAAAAAAAAAAAAAAAAAATCCTGATCGCCTTCCCAGAGTAGCACATTTTTCATGTCCACAGAGACCAGAAAGTCACCATGGTGAAGGGAGGTGATGACAGATTTGGTTGAGGAGAGAGAACACGCGCCGATTTAAGTGTAGCTTTATCCTATCAGATAGGCCTGATGAAGGAGCGCATGCTCCGAGAACGCGTTGCCTTGGTTACCCTCTGCATACCGGTTGTGACATCTGAGGCAGCTGATCCCGCTCTGCACAGCCCTAGGAAGCACCGGAATCCACTGGCCGTGGTCCCCACAGCTTATAGCCGCATAAGGACACTGAGTCTACAGCCGCCCCACAGATGGGAACCCTTTTGCAGTGCTACTTACGTGTTTTAATGCTACCATTGTGAGTATTTTTAATCTGTATCTCACCAATAAACTGATAAAGCTTCACTTAGATCGGCGTGTGTGTTCTCTCCTCAGCTTTTTTAAAGTTGCTTCCTGCTTCTACACAGCACTGCCGCAGAGTGTCATATCCACCTGTTTATAGCTTCTTATGGACACAGATTATAGCCAGTTGTGACGCCCAATTTGAAAATGACAATTCTTTACAGATAACAGATGTGTACCCCAAGCATAATATTTAGGCTACAATGAAGACGTTCAGTGCTTTGAGACCCAAAATGGGCCGAATTACCCATTTGAGCTTGGGAATGGAGAACAGACTGGAGTAAAACCCCTGGAATTCTTCTGCCACATAAACTAGTCAATGACACCTTGAGCCAGAAGGGCTGAAGGGGCTCAATGGAAAACTGCAAGTCTATGTGTTGACACCTGAATTGTCCCCCAACTCTGGAATGTGGCAGTGCACTTTCTTGCGGAGGAAGGCTTGCTGGATGATTTGGCAGACATTAAGTGGCAGGCCTTGGGGGTGAATGGGAAGCCAAGTTAGGGGAAGTATTAACATGGAGGAGAAAGGAAAGGGAGAATTCTTCACAGATAATGGAGTAGATTTTGTAGTGTGCTCCATGGGCTTCTACCTCTGGGAGAGATGGGTGTTCTTGCCACCAGTGGCATCCTTGATGATGTTTTCAAGAGCTGGTCCAAAGAGACACTTTCCCACAAAGGCCATGAGGATGAAACATATTTTAACACAGGTTACACAGTCCAGCACTTTAGAAAAATGTTCCTATGCATATGAACTGACATGGGACATGTGAGAAATGGGAAAGCTATTAGCAAACCATCACTGCTGTAGTTTAATGAAGAAGGTGGGGTTGTGCCCGCACTGCATGGGTTATTTGCTCATTATTGTCTAGGGGTGAGGTGAGGAGAGATATACTAATTTGCCAATCCTCAACACTCCTGCTCCCTCCTCCGCACACCAGTGGTCTTGTGAATGGGCTGTTCCTGATGTCATGCCCATAGACCAGCTCTGGATGTGAGGACAACAGGAACAGTCTACTGCTGCACATGGGGGAACGCTGTTTTCTGGAAGATCAAAGGACTGGGTAATTATAGTTTTTCCTTGTGCCCCTGGACAAAAAGAGCACAGCCCCACTGCATGGGAAAATAAGAATTTTGCCCGGAGTTCTTTTTTAATGCTACAGCCATCTGCTCCACACATCCCATAGAGTGAAGAATCAACCTCAGCAGTGGTTAATTCTCCTCTAAATGATTTTGATCAGACGGGGGTTTGACAAGCTAAGGTCACAGCCGGAAATGGATGAAGGGCAGAGCCAGCTAAAGAGAACAAAACCTTAGAAAAGGCTTCCAACTGCTTGGGTCCTAAAACACAAGCATGTCCTTTTTTGTTTTTTGTTTTTTTTAAATAAATGCACATTTTTTGCAGGTACAAAAATGTGTATTTATTATTTTTTGTTGCAGGAGCCTGTAAAGCATTGCACCAGCGATCATCAGATTTCTGGTGCCATGCAGGTCTCCTAATGTATCGGCTTGCTCATACCTTATACGTGACAGCTTATACACGCTGACAGGAAGAATGAATGAACTACCATGGTGCTCACACTCCTCTAAGGTGGGACGCTGCCAAATCGAAAAAGTGGGGGTTGAGCAGTTCTGCATAAAATCCTCACTAAATGGATACAACCGTTTGGATGTCATAGCTTGTCAGGATGTTTCCAATCTACAAACTGAAAAAAAGTTGAAAAGCAGGTACAAAGAGAAAATATTTGCGGCCTTATGAGCTTTAAGCAACCCATTAATGGAAACAGCACTAGTAAAAGCAACAGGCTGTTCCCCTAGTTTCAGAACTGTGCACACTGCGTCAATAAGAGCTAAAATTATTTCCTTTAATTTTGAAGTAATAGCAACAGGTATTATTCTGTGTCCCTCAGGGGCAAGATCAGTGAAGTACCGCTGCCCTGTACTTCACATGAGACTGGGATGACAAGGGCAGCCTCTTTTGTATTCTCCTGACCAAGCACCCCTGAAAGTGGAACAGAAGGTGCAAAGGGAGAGAATACAAGTACCAGAAGATTTAGTTTGTAGTACCCCAAACTGGAGATGCCGACCTGGAAGATCCAGCAGAACGTGCTGGATGAGTGTTAGGCAAGGAGTCAGCACAATAACCAGCAGGAGTTAAAGGTGAACTCTGGCTTCTATGAGAGTTCAGGATGACAGGGCTCACTGATGACACTAGTAGGCATGTAGTAGGAGGATTATACATAGAAGTAGCAGCTAAATCAGAAATGAGGGCAAGCAGGAGCAGGATCGGAGGCAGAAGTTAAGTCACAGATAAAGCTGAGGCCAGAAAAGAGCAGGCAATGCAGAAGCCAGATCAAGGTCAGGGGTGAAGCAGAGATCTGAAACTGGTTGAGCGAAGGTACAGAGCACGACTCAAAATCTGGTCAGGAAAAAGCCAGGTCAGTGCAGAACACAAATCAAGAATCAAGGAACACGCAGAGTTAGAGCATCCCTAAAGTAGGCCGCCTGGTGCCAATCCTGACCAAGGGTGTGCACGCGCTGTAATGCATGTGCACAAACGTGTGCATTCTTTCACGTGTGTCTGGATGTCACCCTTAATGCAGAAGTTTGCACAGATATCCAAACCAGCTGGCTAACTGTAATTTTCTGATAACTGAAGTGACTCTGAATTAGACTGAGTTCTGTGACTGATAGTTCAGAAGCAGCTAAGGCTTTGGGCAAATCATATATAGAATCTGAGGGTGCAGGAGGGCTATTTTGGCCTCTGCGGTCAGTCAAGTCCATTCAAGTCCATCTAATTTAACCAATAAGTAATGAATAAGCACTTCCAGAGTTATTAGTAAAATGTGAGCTGGAGGCATATGAAACAGCAGTGTTGTTTCAATACCCCTATGTCCACAATCAGACAAGTTGCAGCCGCAAGGTGGTAAGACAACATATAGACTCAGGGTAAGAGGCAAGGCCTCAGGCACTCATGAAACCTACAACGCTGGTAGCAAGTGAGGGCCAGATGGCTGGAGGTGACCAAAGTCATTCCAATAGCCAAACTAAAGACAACTTTACAGGCAAGCTGCAATCAAAGACATGAAGCTCCAGCAGTGACATAGGAAATAAAGTCTTGAATGAAGAAAAAAAAAATCAAAGAATTAAAAAGTTAGTCAAAAAACCACAGAGCTGGCAGTAAGAGGCATCATCCTGGGCTGATCAATGTTTTTTTTTGCCAATGTCCAATCTTCCTGTGGGTGGCAGTTAGTGATGGGCCCAATGTTCGAGTTGAACGTAGACTTTAATGGGGTTCGCATGTTCGCTAGAACTTTTTGCCTGTTCGAGATGTTCTGGTGCGAATGAGCCGGGGGTGTTTGGTCCATCCCTATTGGCAGTATAACCTGAAGGTTTAAGACTTCTGCTGTTCCTCAAAAACAAGGAAAAAATATAAATTAACAGGAAATTCAGCAGAAAAATTAACAGGAAAGAAGCATCAAAGGTAAGCAGGAAATGCACACTACTAGCACAGTACACTATAACCAGAAGCAATTGCTTTGCTAAATACTTCTGTATACTAAGCAATTCAGTTTAATCTAGGCCTCTTGCACACGATACACCTGTTTGAGCATCTACTTTTTCAGCAGTTTTTCTTTTTGCGCCAAAAATACAGATTTTTCTTTTTTTTTTTTTTTTTTTTTTCACTGAAGAATACACGGCGCTTGTTTACGCACCTGTGTGCATAGACACATTACAATTAATGGGCTGTATTTTAGCTCAGTAAAAAAAATAAGCTGCACTGAGCATTTTTAAACTGCAATGTGCAAGAGGCCTTATTCTGTCTCTTGTGTCAAAAAGGGCTTGATAGGAGTGACCAATAATCTTTTTCTTCCACTAGTGCATTTAAATCAGCAGTTCAGTCTGCATTATGTGAACATTGTACAAACTGATATATTGCTTTCAACAGCAAAATATCTTCCCATCTTTGCATCCCAGCATCGTGTTCTAAAAGATATGTGCCTTGTGAAAATTATAGTCAATGCAATCTGCAAAAAGGTATGCTTATGCTCTGAATGCCCCCTACTGGTAAATTTTTAGCAAAGACAGCCATGAGAAGTTGGGTGCACCTGGAAATCATGACAATTCCAGCTGGGCAACATGGTTTTCATACACACAGCAACTGTAGGCAAATGTCAAGAATGGTGTGTGAGGGATCCAAAAGTAGTAAAGCAGTGGTGTGAAAAATAGACTGGATGAAATATATGCTTCTGTTAAGGTCTAAGGTTAGGCAAACAGCAAAATCCGTGTTTAAAATACTTATATATGATTTCTTTTATCTACCAAAACCGTGTTCGCGGGGGCGGTTGGTGACGAGATATTCACAAAGTCGGTCCTCTTCACTGTAACGTAAAGGGGCAATGTGATATAAAGGGGACTGCCCTGTAAAGGGCAGTGCCCCTAGCTATCAAAACCCCTCATCACAGTGCCCCTTGCAATCATGCCCCCCAAACCCCCTTTTACACTCTGCCTCCCCTGCACAGTCCTACCTTCGGAAGAGCAGAGGCAGAATTCAGCCTATGTGTCCTCTCCAGGGTCTCCCGCCCTGCCGACCATGACATCCTATCCGCAGGGCAGGGGGCAAGAGAAGCTGCAGATCTGGATAATATTAACAAGCAGGTGAGCCAGGAGAGGAAACACAGGCATGGTCGCATAGTGGGAGGTAAGTGATTACCGCGGTCTGTGTCAGCCCTGTCCGAACCACGGGCGCTGCTTACCTCCAGCTGTGCGGCCCAGTCATCAACAGGCCACGGGCTGGGGGTTGGGGACCCCTGTATTAGCCAGCACTTGTTAGGACATGCAGCCCGGGCCCACCGAGCAAATGCCTGGTGAGCCCTATGGCCAGTCCAGGCCTGTTTATAAGCGATGTCCAGTAGCACAGTAGAGTCACAGTCAAGGAAAAATGTATATACCACTTAACACACTATCATATAAAAAGACAATGGTGTTAAGAGTAAAAACGTCCAGGCCTTAGCTGTGTATACCAGTCCCGCATCTTTAAAAGTGTTCTTGCACCTGTCCCAACCATTCTGATTCCATGAAATGCACTGTTGCTTGATTGCCATTCACAAGAGCAGAAGGAAAAGTATCACTTATCAAACTAGGTGTCCTATGAGATCCACTGTACAAACAATAGTACATAAAAACCTGTCCTCTTTAAGGATAAGTTCACTTTTGCAAATAAATGCACATTTTTTTTTACAGGTAAAAAAATGTGCATTTATTATTTTTTGTAGCAGGAGCATGGAAAGCATTGCACCAGAGTTCGGCAGATCCCTGGTGCCATGCAGGTCTCCTGCACAATGTTAGTGTATTGGCTAACCCGTACAGGTAAGCAGATCCTTGCTGGGGGGCGTGTCCAAGATGGCGACCTAGGCAGACGTGTGTTCCGGAGCTCCGCGGCGGCTTTCTCGATAAATCTTATCCTGTACCACATAGTGGTCCTACACAACTGCCTCTGCGGTGGCGGCGGGCCGTCCGAGGTTAGCGGAGGTACTGGAGTCCTTAGGGCCCCCGGCGTCGCCGCCACCTCCCGTGTCCGAGGCAAACTCTCCGGTATAACAATGGTGCTCCGACGGCGCCCCGCGATCCGGGTCCTGAATACAGGTCCCATTATAGGCCCCTCTTCACGTCGAAGAAGGGGAAGACTCTGAAGGAACCGCAGAACGACCCGTACGCCCGAGCTAATCCGTCAACACATCCTGGTGATACACCATGTCCTATTCTAAATAGCTCTTTCGGCGGCGCCTCGAGGCCTTGTGTGCAGACGGATCCAGCGGTAGA
>BLSH010489144.1:38428-57419 GCA_018402905.1 Glandirana rugosa | reverse complement strand
TTAGATGAAGGCACGTATATGCATATGTTTTGGTCCTGTCCGAGACTGCGGGAGTTCTGGAGCGCGGTGTTTGATGTGGTGGACTCATGCTCGCAGCTGAAGCTGCCCCGCACTCCCGAACTAGCCCTGCTAGGTATACAGGAGGATGAACAGAGACCAAGGTACACAAAACTGCTAATCGCGTATTTGCTATATTACGCCAAAAGGGAAATTTTATTTAAGTGGGTCTCTCCGTCACCACCTACGGTGGCCTCCTGGACCAAATCGGTTAATGAGGCCCTGCCATTGTACAAACTGACCTACATTTGTAGAAAGTGTCCTAGAAAATATGACAAAATATGGCAATCCTGGGAGGCAAATCTTTAGGGGGGTGGGAGAGGGTCCTGGTTAAGTACATTATGGGGAACTCTGTTGAATGGGTCAACACATACCTGGCTGGGGGTACTGTTCTTCTATGCTGAGATTGTGATGTATGCTTTGTAACAGACTGTAATTCGGTTTTCATGACTGTATGGTAATCTTCAATAAAGAGCAATTTGTTTGTTAAAAAAAAAAGCAGATCCTTGCTAAAAGGAAGACTCAATGAACTACCACAGCGCCGTTGTAGTTCATTGAAAACTTCAAGTCCACAGCCGCTAAAGATCTCTGGGCTTGTAGCTCATTAAGGCACACAGAGCTGTGAAGGACGTGGCCGTGTAGATGGAGCCACGCATGGCCGTGCTGTTTTTCAAACAGTGGCAGCTAGTATGGGGAACTTCTCCCCGTACTGCTGCCACAAGGAGGTGGGGCAGCGGCTGCAGCATTAGGAACATGATACATGTTCCACCCTTAAATCGCATGGAACATGGAAGATTAAAGATGGTAGTTCTTCTGCAGCTGTCCTGGAAATCAAGAAGAAGGGGATGCAGGTGGCTTTAACCTTTTTGCTGCCAGGCCCTGTGCTCCATTTTATACACCCAGGTGGCCAGACCATTTTTGCTATTTTTTTCCTTTCCTTTTTTATTTCTCACTTATAGCTTCCAAAGTTTGTAAAATACCCCCAAACCATATATTTTCTGAAAGCACATGACCAGTAGAATAAAAAAAAGGTGCTACAGATTTTTAAGGTCCCACGATATTTGCGCAAATGTTTAGCAAAACAATATTTTTGCTAAAAATCCACTACAATCATGATTAGCAGATCAATACACAGCAAATTTTACAAAATTCCTACTGAATATAAAAGCTTAACCTGTATTGATAGTTAATAAATAAATATTTGTAACTTTTAAATTGCACCTTTTTGCGAAATGGTGAAAACTGAAGGGCCGCAAAAGTGTAAATATCCAAATTTCTCAAAAAATCTGAAGGTTTTTCATTTTTCTCTTACAGCTTTCAGAATTTGTGAAAGATCCCAAAAACCATATATTTTCTGAAAGCATATGATCTCTAGAATAAAAAAGGTGCTACTGATTTCTTAGGCCCTGCTGTATTTGTTGCTAAAAATACACTAAAATCATTATTAGCAGATAAAAACACACAATTTTGCAAAATTCCTGCTAAATATAAACTTATCCTGTGTTGCGTTAATAAATAAATATTTGTACATTTTAAACTGCGCCTTTTTGCAAAATGGTGAAAATCGAACGTACCCAAAATTTCTCTAAAAATCTGGAGGTTTTCCTTTTTCACTTACAGTTTTCAGAGTTTGTAAATATTTTCTGAAAGCATATGACCTCTGGAATAAAAAGAAGGTGCTACTGATTTTTTTTTTAGGCCCGCGGTATTTGCAAAAACGTTTATCAAAACAATGTTTTCGCAAAAAAAAAATACACTAAAATCATTAATAGTGGATTCATACATGGCAAAATGTACATAATTCCTGCTAAATTTCTAGCAAATAAAAAAGTTAAAACTGTATTGAGTCAATAAATAACAAATATTTGTACGTTTTAAATTGCACCTTTTAGTGAAATGGTGAAAACTGATGGTACGAAAATCTGTAAATAGAATCAATTTACTCTACAAATCCGGAGGTTACCATTTTTCACTTAGAGCTTTCAGAATTTGAAAAGACCCCTCAAACTAGACATTTTTTGAAAGCACATGACCTATAGAATAAAAAAAAAAAAAAGTGTGCTACTGATTTTTTGGGCCCTGCAATGATTGCGCAAATGTTCATCATATCGCTATTTTCACTAAAAAAATACACTAAAATCATTAATAGTGCACATCATAACTTACAAAATTCCTGCTAAATTGCTACTAAAACATTGTTCACATGTGGATGCGGCATACTAAAGTGTATGCCCATGGAGGGCCATGTTTACACGCACAGGGATGCACAGGTGTTCCGTGCATCCCCATACAGGCAGTTCCATTTATGTCCATAGGGATGCAATGGCTGCACAGGCATAGATGCAATGGCTGCACAGGCATAGCTGCTGTTCCCAATCTGACATCCGTGTGAGTGTGGGTACATGACCCAGAACGCAGACAGTGTGAGCTCAGGGACATGCAACAGGACCTACATGGATATAAAATTGGGAGAAACTGCTCTGTTCGTGCAATTTCTGCAACCCAAATTACATCAATGTGACAGAGATGAACGGAACACCTGTGCATCCCCGTAAAGGTGTGCTGTGTATGCCCTGTGTGAACAAGGCCTTAGGCCCTTTTCACACAAGCAGTCTAGTCTGCTAAAAACAGACGGATGGGGATCCCATTCCCCATCCATTTAGCAGATCAGATCGGATGGAAATGGACAGGTGGTTCATTTCCATCCGACTGCCCCTTTGAGAACAGCGGGCTGTTTACGTGTCCCCTTTGCATCGGCGGAGCGGACACAGACCTGTCATCTGCCTGTTCAGCGGGGATCAGCAGACAGATCCCCATCTGAGCAGGTAGATCAGCTTGACAGAGTCTGCTCCATGTGAAAGGGGTCTTACCAGGAGCGGCCGGTCCATTAGGGGCTTCTCCCCCCTGCAGGACGCCGGACTCATACATTTGTATGAGTTTTTTTTTTTCCAAGCCACATGATTAGAACCTTAGTCTCTAATTGGCTTGAAAAAGGTTGGGTTTGGGGCACAGAGCACTGCGCCTCAAACCCACCCACTTGTGACAATAGCAAATTAACATTTGCGATTATCTTCTGGCTTCTCCTCCCGGCCAATCAGGACAGAAGGTGGATCGGGTTGGCCGGAAGGAGGAGCCGAGGAAGCTGTGGAGGGGTGAGTGTGAGAGGGGAGGGGCCGTCACCGTGGAGAGGTGGGCAGACCGGGTCTTACTATGTTTTTTGTGGGGTTTTTTTGCATTTTTTTTTGGGGGGGGGTGTGTATTTGGTGAGATATCAGAGGTCTAAACAGACCCCCATAGCTCTCTTTTGGAGACAGAGAAAGGGACTGAACTGATACATTGTATCACTCGCAGTTTACTTGTCACTACTTGTTTCAGCGAGTGATACATTCTATCAGCTGTCAGTGGATATAGGAGCAACCGCTGCCTATATCCACTGTACTACAGGGGTGGGCTTGGTATACACATGTATACCAAGCCCCAACTTCACCCCTACCTGCAGCACCCCCCCCCTTCCCCCAGCAGTTACAGGCCACCTGGAGGCACTTTTGTAGGTCCGTACGGACTTGGCAGTGAAAGGGTTGAAGAGAAAAAGGGGGGGGGGGGGGAATGGCAAGAGCACGAATTAGTGGTGTACACTTTTTTTTAAATGGAATAAAAAAACACAAAATGATCCACTCACATGTGCCTGATGAGGGTATGAGCCAGTCACAGCCTGTTTCTTCTAAGATGATTCACACCAACATCATGGCCAGGGATGTGGCATGGCTGACCGTGTCACAAGAAACTTTCTATCTCCTGGGATTTTACTGGCAGGCTGGGGAAAGGAGTAGAACTCACTCCCGGTATCTGGCTTCTCCACTCCGGAACTCAAGGAGAAGCAGTCAGCCTGCATGGTCCTGATTACTTGCAAGACAGTTGCTTGTCAAATGTGATGAGATGCCAAGGCAAGAAAGTAACACAGTCAACCACACCACATCCCTGGCCATGATGTTAGTTTGAATTGTCTGAAAAGAAACACACTGTGACAGGCTCATACCCCCATTGGGCACTTGTATCCTATTTTAGGGTTGCACTGATACTAGTATCGGTGCCGATACCGCGCATTTGTAATGCTCCAATGCCTAATCCAATACCTGGACACTCAGGGGTGATCGGTGCGGCTGATCGGCGGTTCTACTCCTCTCCCCTCCGCTGATTTATTGAAAGCCACACAGGGAGATCTGTGATTGTAACTTCGCCCACCGCCGCACCGATCGTTCCTGAGTGTCCCCTGTATCCACCTCCAGTCCCCCTCTGTGTGCTCCTCTGTGTCCTCCTCCGTGTGCTCCTCCACCCCCCGTCCCAGATCTATCAGGATGGAGAGCGGAGGAAGGAGCCAGGTAAATATGTCATTTACTGACTCCTTCCTTTTCTGAATGGACAAAGTCCCTCAGCGATGCGGCCGGTAAGAGCCTCGGATCTCTCCCCCTCCCCTCCGCGGCAGCGGCATTGCTACTGTGGGCACCGGGCTCTGACAGCTAGCAGCTTCATAGCCGGGCGCGCAGTGCGGCGCTTCGTGATTGGTCCCGAAGTCTTCTAGGACCTGTCCTGAGTCCCAGAAGACTTCAGGAAGGAGAGGGAAGGAGACCTTCCACTTCCGATTGCCTAAGGCGACTGGAACGCCGAATAAATCGGGTATCCGCACCCCCCCTCCTCCCCAGGAGCTGGGGCGAAGGTCTTAAAGCGGAAGATCCACTTTAAACCCCCTTCCTAACCAGACCAATTTTCAGCTTTCAGTGCTCTCACATTTTGAATGACAATTACTCAGTCATGCAACACACTACCCATACAAAATTTTTGTCCTTTTTTCACACAAATAGAGCTTTCTTTTGTTGGTATTTAATCGCCGAGAGTTTTATTTTTTGCACTATAAATTAAAAAAGCCTGAAAATTTTGTAAAAAAAAAAAAATGCATTTTTCTTCATTCTTAACCCCTTCCTTACCGGGCACTTAAACCCCCCTCCTGCCCAGACCAATTTTTGGCTTTCAGCGCTGTCGCATTTTGAACAACAATTGCGCGGTCGTGCGACGTTGTACCCAAATAAAATTTGCGTCCTTTTTTTCCCACAAATAGAGCTTCCTTTTGGTGGTATTTGATCCCCTCTGCGTCATTTCTGATCGCCGCTATAAACAAAAAATGAGCGACAAGTTTGCAAAAAAGAACAATATTTTTTACTTTTTGCTAAAGTACAAATCCATTAAAAAAATTATTCATCAGTTTTGGCCGATATATATTCTTCTACATATTTTTGGTAAAAAAAAAAAAAATCGTAATCGGTGTATATTGATTGGTTTGCGCAAAAGTTATCACGTCTACAAACTGGGAATTGATTTCTGGCGTTTTTATTATTTTTTTTTTTTTTACTAATAATGGCGGCGATCTGCGATTTTTATCGGGACTGCGATATTGGGGCGGACATGTCGGACATTTTTGGGACCAATGACATTTATACAGCGATCAGAAATTTAAATGTCCACTGATTACTGTATAAATGTCATTGGCAGTGAAGGGGTTAACCTGCAGGGGGCAGTGAAGGGGTTAACAAATGTTCCCTAGGTGTGTTCTAACTGTGGGGGGGCAGGGCTGGCCGGGACATAACAGATCTAACTGATCCCAGTGACAGGGATCAGTAGATCTGCTTGTCCCCTGTCACAGAACGGGGAACCGCGGTGTTTACAACGACGGTTCCCCATTCTGAGGCTCCTAAAAGTGATCGGCGGGTCTCGGGCGGACATCGAGTCCGCCCGACCCACGGGCGCGCGCGCCGCCGCTGCCGCCAGGGGGCGCGCTGGAGCATGCGCAGTGGAGGACATCCATGGACGTCCTCCCGGCATTTCAGATCCGCGCTGGAGCCGTATTTTGGCAATAGCGCGGATCTGAAGTGGTTAATTTTTATGCATAAATCGTTGCCAAAATTTATACTGCCACATATCTCTAGTTAAAATAACCCAAATCAGTGTATATTATTTGGTCTTTGTGAAAGTCTACAAGCTATGGTGGTAATCATTGAAAATTGATCACACCTGATGTACTGATGGCTAATTTCTTGAGACACTTATGCCCCGTACACACGATCAGAAAATCGTACGGAAAATATCGCTTTCGAATCGGTCATACAATAATCGGATCATTAGTACATAGCTTTCGGGAGCCGATCCTGACAGTTCATCCGATTTTTTCCGTCTGGACATGCAGGAAAAATTTTCTCGCACGGTGCCCGATTGTACGATTTTCGTTTCATCAGTACAGCTGTCATTTGAAAATGCAATACAAATACACTACAACGCATCACATCACTTCCGTTTTTTTATTCTGTCATGCGAGAATTTTCGTGACTTTAGTACACCCTTCTGATTCGATCTGAGATTAGCATGCAAAAAAAAAAAACACAGGCGATCATTCCCCCGATAATCTCATTGTGTGTACCGGGCATAAGGGCCAGTTCATACTACAGTGACTTGCGCTCGAACTTGTGTTGCCCCAAGTCGCTTGACATCAGAAATCCCACTGAAGTGAATAGGAGCCATCTTAATGTACACTACTGAAGTCACTCCGACTTCAAAAAAGGTTCCGGTGCTACTTCAAGGCAACGTCTATCTGGCTTGTGCCCATAGAATTCAATGGAAGTCGCCTCCAAGTCGGATCCCCATCTATATTGAAGCAACTTTACAGAAAAAAGTAATGAATTTAAACAGGTACTCTCCACGAATTACCCAGGCAACCCCCTGCCTCCCTTCTGTGATTGGCCACAGGCAAAGTGGCCTGCTATGGAGGTCACTTTAGGTCACATTGTAAGTCACCCAAAGTCGCACTGAAGTTGCGTTGAGCCACATTCAAATCGCCTTACAAAGTCGCCCCTAAAGTCGAATCGCCCCTGTGTGAACCGACCCTAACAAGCCAGGAAAGTATAAATACTCCCCAGATGACCCAATTTGGAAAGTACACATTCCAAGGTATTTAGTAAGATGCATGATTAGTTTTTTTAAAGTTGTCATTTTTTTCCCACAATTCTTTGCAAAATGAAGATTTTTTTTTTTTCACAAAATGGTCACATGTTAACAGGCTATTTCTCTCACATGGCATGAACATACCACAAATTACACACCAAAATACATTCTGCTATTCCTCCTAAGTATGGAGATACCACGTGTGTGAGACTTTTACACAGCCTGGCCACATAGAGAGGCCCAACATTAAAGTAGCACCTTCAGACATTCTAGGAGCATAAATTACATATCTCATTTCTCAACCAACTATTACACTTTTGAACGCCCTTGAGCACCAGGACAATGGAAACGCCTACAAAATGACCCCATTTTGGAAAGCTATCACCCCACGTATAATCTAAGAGGCATAATGAGACTATTGAACGGTTCATTTTTTTACAGAAGTTTTTAGAAAATGTGGAAAGAAAATGAAAACGCGTTTTTTTTGTTGTCAATTTATAAGATATTTCCAACACATAGCATATACATAGCAAAGATGACACCCCAAAATACATTCTGTTACTCCTCCTGAGTATGGCGATACCACATGTGTGAGACTTTTACACAGTCTGGCCACATACAGAGGCCCAACATCCAAGGAGCACCATCAGGTGTTCTAGGGACATAAATTATGCATCCAATTTCCTGACATCCTATTACATTTTGAAAGCCCTTCAGATTTCTAACATATAGCATGTACATACCAAGAATTACACCCCAAAATACATTCTGCTGAGCAAAGGGTAAACAAAAGATTACCTGTGGTTTTAGTAGTGCAGTTGTCCACAGGTGGAGAGCCCTGATCCAGGCAGCAGACAGGGATGTGGTCAGTGACAGTGAACAGAATTGTCCAGGCAGCAGGAAAGAATATTGTCCATAGTCAGTACAGGCAGGGATACTGTCCATATACAGTCCAGGGTCAGTGCAGTTGCAGATATTGCCAGCAGTGCCAAAATATTGGTCCTGGTAGTAGGCAGGAACATGATCCATAGTACGGGTAGCAGGCCAGGAAAAAATGGGGACAGGGTAGAGGCTTCTCCCACCCAAATCTCTTTTAAGCCTCCGAGTCTCCAGACCCTAATCTGGGAATAAGAAAACTAAAAAGTTAGTTTTCTTCATGCAGAAAAACGATTCTGGAGCCCCTCACATATGTGAGACCCTTGTGTGTGAATCCCACTACTCCAGCAGCAGGGTAAAAGATAAGTCCAAGAGGCAGGCAAAAAAACGTGGTCAAACAGTCCAGGGTCAGTTCAAGAGCAGGCAGAGGTAGGTACAGTTTAGCATTAGGCAGAAGCGTGGTCGTATAACAGGCCAGGGTCAGTTCTAGAGCAGGTAGAGGTATGTTTACATTAGGCAGAAGCGTGGTCGTATAGCAGGCCAGGGTTGGTTCCGAAGAAGGCAGCGGTATGTACAGTGCAGTGGCATAAGGGATGTGGCTGTAAGTGAAGTATGGTAAACCTATACAGGTTACCTATACAGAGGCCTGGTTGGGAAGTGCATTGGGGACAAAAACACACAGTCTCTCTACTACCTCCTCCTTTGAAGCATACCTGGCATGTCTTCTGGTGTCTCTGGCCAGTTTCACTGAGGGGGAGTTTTTCAGGAAAGTGATATTCTTGGAGTCTTCTCTGAATCAGAGTGAATATTTTCTGGTGGGCCTTCAGTGTACAATAGGGCAGTGATGACTGCTTCATGGTATTGAAGATAGGATACGGGGCTCTCGGTCGATTTTTTTTTTTGGAAATAACATAACTGTTATACATGGCCAAACAGAAAAGGTGTATAGGAACTTTCTTGTACCAATGGCTGGATTTTCTTGTGGGAAGGTAGGGTTTTCGATCATCTGGTCATTGAAGTCGACACCCCCCCCCCAAACAAATTATATTCATGGACACAAGATGGTTTCTGGATTGTGCCTCCTCTCCTGGGGATGTCGTCATGTATTCATGTCAGCATGTGGACATTCCATCTGTTCCTCCACTTGACAGCCAATAGCTCCTGGTTCCGCAAAGACGCCATCTCCCCTCTTTGTAGCCTTTCTATTGGTTCTGACTGTACCGCATGCTAGAGTCTGCCTTCTGTAAAGGTTGTGGAAGAGGGGCAAGCTTGAATAAAAGTTATCCACATAAAGATGGTACCCTTTTCCAAGGAGTGGATAGATAAACTCCCAAACAACCTTTCTGCTGGCTTCAATATATTCAGGATACTCATGGGGATGCAGCTGGGTATCCTTCCCTTCATAGACCAGGAAGGCGTAGATGTAGCTGGTGGCTCAGTCACAAAGTTTGTACGGTTTAACCCCATATCGGGCCCTTTTGCTGGGGAAAAACTGTTTTATGGCCAGCCTGCCTGTGAATTTTACAAGGGACTTGTCAATGGACATATTTTGGTCAGGGGAATATAACTGGGCGAATTTTTCAGAAAAATAATTTAGAAGGGGGGCGAAATTTAAATAATTTGTCGTAAGCTGGGTCATTGCATGGAGGGCACTGTGTGTTTGTAATTATAGTGGATGAACCGCATAATCATAAGGTAGCTTGTCCTTGGCATAAGGGATGAGTAGATTGGCATGTGGTGGATGAGGTTGGCGGACCAGTAGGAGTATAGTTAGTTTTTTTTGCGAGTCCCATATTAAAAGATAGGCCTAGAAAAATTTTTCATTCCTCCACTGTAAGTTCTCAGGGACAGGCTTAACTAGAACCAGGTTTGTTTACTAGGAACTGTTGTGCATAGAATTTGCACTTGGCCACGATGGACGATAGGAGGTCTTCTGTGAAAATTAAATGAAAAAAAATGAAGAAGGGCAAAATTATCAGTGTTCACCTGGACACCTGGCTGGGCGGCGAAAGGGGGGAGGTTTGCTGCTCCGGAATTAGAGGGAAGCCACAGGGGGTTCTGAATGGCATAGGGAAGGCTGGCATGGGTCCTCGCCCTTTGGAGCTGAGATGACACCCCACTAGTGCTTGGCCTTTGTTGCAGTGGTACTTCTACTGTGCTACTTTGTAGTAGCCTGCTGCTCCTCGCCAGAATGCCTTTGTTTCATGGGCACCAGTTCTTCTTCCTCCGGTTCTGTATCAGACCCACTGCTTACAACGGGCTCATAATCAGAATCGGACACAGACTCAGAGAACTCCCTGCTGCTCTCATCGCTCAGGCTCAGAATCTGGTATGTCTTCTCAGTGGAATATTTTTTTGCCATACTGGTGACTGTGGTGCGATGTGGATGCACTGATGGGTGCTGATGAGGGTGCAATGATTAGGTTGCACTGATGTGCACTAATGCACTGATGAGGTGGCACTGACGGGCGCTGATGAGGATCCAATTATAGGGTGGCACTAATGAGCACTCACTTATCGGCACTGATGTGCACTGTAGTGGCACTGATGAGCACCGAAGTGGCACTTATGGGCACTGTAAAGCACTGTAGTGGTGCAGATGAACACTGATGGTACTGTAGTGGCACTGATGAGCACTGTAGTGGCACTGTGCAGATGAGCACTGATGGTACTGTGGAAGCACTGATGAGCACTGTAGTGGCACTGAAGGCACAGATGGCACAGCTGAGCACTGTAGTGGCACTGATGGGCACAGGTGGCACTGTAAGGCACAGATGAGCAATGTAGTGGCACTGTGCAGATGAGCACTGATGGTACTGTAGAAGCACTGATGGGCACTGTAGTGGCAATGAAGGCACTGTAGTTGCAATAATGTAGCACTGATGAGCACTGTAGTGGCACTGATGAGCACCTTAGTGGCAATAAAGGCACAGGTGCCACGAATGGCACTGATGGCACAGGTGAGCACTGTAGTGGCACTGATGGATACTCTGGTGGCACAGATGAGCGCTGTTGGTGGCACAGTAGAACGCTGCTAGGCATAGCTGAGCACAGTTAAATCAAAATACAACTCACAGTTTACAACTGCTGGGCATTGATCTCTCTCTCCACACAAGCCGGATTGGTGTGCGGAGGGGAGAGAGCTGACACTCTGGATAGTACGCCCACTCATAACAATGAGTCCACCTTGTGGCTGTTGTTATGCAATGCGCGGTCAGCAAGTGGTTAAAAAAATGTTATGTTATCACAAGTCACATGTTAAAATTACATAATATATCTTTTATGTCAAATCCAAAACCACGGCCGCTTGCAGTGCTCACAGGGCTGGAGGAGATGTAGGAAGTTCCGGGACCCCTGTGGGTATAGGGCAGACGTGATGCCAGCTTGGGGGCAGACTGCCTGCCTATGCATCTCCTCCAGCCCTGTGAGCACCTCAAGTGGCCATGGTTTTGGATTTGACATGCAAGATGTATTATGTAATTTGAACATGTGACTTGTGATAACATTTTTTAACCACTTGCCGACCGTATGTACTTTCAACATGTGGGTTGTAATACAATAGTTTAACCACTTTCCGACTGCCCGCCACAGCGCCGGAGGTGCGCTCGCGGGCTCACTGTGTCCGGGGGGGCCAGGGAGCGGGTAGGGCAGACTCGATCGCCGCCAGCTACCTGTGATGGCTCCCCCGCAGTGAAAGAATGGAGGTCCATGTATGCAAACCCGGATCTCCGTTCTGACAGAAGGGGAAGGGCTGTGATCACAGGCTTCCTGTATATGGAAGCTGTGATCACTCCTCTCCCCCTGCCAGCCCACACACAGTTAGAACACAGTGAGGGAACACAGTTAACCCTTAGAGCGCCCCCTCCAGGTTAACTCCTTCACTGCCAATGGCATTTACACAGTAATCAGTGCATTTTTATAGCACTGATCGCTGTATAAATGCCAATGGTTCCAAAAAAGTGTCAAAATGGTCTGACATGTCCGCTGAAATATCGCAGTACCGCTAAAAATCGCAGATCGCCGCCATTACTAGTGAAAAATAAAAAAATAAAAAAACCCCAGAAATGAATTCTCAGCATCCATAAGCACGGCAACTTTTGCGCAAACCAATCAATAAGCGCCAATTATGATTTTTTTAACCAAAAATATGTGGAATATAAATTGGCCAAAACTGATGAAAAAAATGTTTTTTATATTTTTTTTTGGATTTGTATTTTAGCAAAAAGTAAGAAACGTTTATTTTTGCAAAATTGTTGCTCTTTTTTTATTTATAGCGGCGATCATAAATGACGCAGAGGGGATCAAATACCACCAAAATAAAGCTCTATTTGTGGGGGGAAAAGGACTCAAATTTAATTTGGGTACAACGTCGCACGATCGCGCAATTGTTCGTTAAAGCGAAGCAGTGCCGAATCGCAAAAAGTGCTCTGGTCCTAAGGTGTGAAATCCTTCCGGGGCTGAAGTGGTTAATAGACTGTTTGTTTCGCCCATTGCTGCACTTTATAGATGGCCCTTCCCTGTTATTCTATACTGGAATCTCACAGGGTGGGGGAAACTGCATGCAATTTGGACAGGAATTGCACCGCATTCTTTGCAGTGAGATTTTAGTCCATTCATTTTGTATGGGTTCAAATCACATCGCAAAGCTATCAGTTTCAGGTATTGGGAGCATTTGCACGAGTACTCTTGCAAGCACTCGATAACGGTACCGATTGTGGAGATAACCCAAAAATGTGGAATTTTCTTTCACTTTCACTTGCAATGATATCAGTAAACTGACAGGGAAGGAACCCCTGGTGATGTAATTTCTGACTTAACTGGTTGGACAGTGCTAAGGAATATCAATCACAGCCAGTGAGCCAATGAGGTGAGAGTGAGGGGTGAGGCCGAGCAACACTGTGTGTGAATAGGCACACACAGTGCAGCGAGCAGCTAAGCCTGCTCGAGTGCTCCCATAGCAAGAGGCTTGCTATTGGGAGCACTTGGCAGGGGGGAGGGGCCAGGACCGCCGGTGGGGGACCCAAAAATAAAGAGTATCAGGGCTGTTCTGTGCAAAACAATTGCACAGAGCAGGTAAGTATAACATGTTTGTTCTTAAAAAGGAAAAAAAAATATTTCCTTTAGAATGACTAGTACATTGTGCATTAATGACCTTATTCTTCAATCTTGATTCTAAACACCTTTTCCTAAGCCATTGCACAATGTAATAGATCAAAGTCACAGTTTCCTCTATAATCCAAGCTAATTTTCTGCCCCGCGGACCAGGGAATTCTCACCACTCGTTATCTTCTTGGGCATTGGTCCATTTCCATGAGTTCTCTTGCAACCTATGACAGGGGAGCAGGAAGTATTGCCTCCACCAATAGGACATGCTCACATCACACTGGCAGTGATATGGACACCGGAAACGGACCGCAGGAAGTAAACAAATAAAGGAAGATCAGGCCAGCACTTTCATATGACTGCTGCTTCAAGTAAAATGGGCATTTGTGTGTGTATATATATATATATATTTTGTTTTTAATAGCAGTGGTTAGTTAGAAGGGGATGGGTGAGAGGGGTGGTAGAGGGTTGCTAATCTCCCTCCCCCAGCCTGTAAAGGAGTTGCAGGGTTTTTTGAGGGGGGTGTGTACCCTATTTCTAGTTTGTGCCCGCTCCCACTTACTCAATCCTCACCTAGCTTTCCCACCCACAGCCTCCTGGAACATGGCACACTGGGAACCGCTCTCACTGCAGCATGTGATCTCATGCATGCCCAGTGGGGAGCCAACTCTGATTCTTAAGAAATTCACAGCCATCTCCCAAGTCCAAGATGGTGGCACCAGTGACATTCAGCAGTAAGAAGAATCAGCGACAAGTTAAATTGGAGCTCCACCCAAAAGGGGAAGATCCTCTTTAAGGACTCTCCCTCTGCTCCTCTTGAACAACTGGCACTTTTGAGGAGCGGAGGGGGCAGGTACCCGATTTTGACAGATACCTGCTTCTCGCTTCCGTTCTGAGCACCTCAGCACTCTGAAACAGACATTCTCCTCCCTCCCTCCCCCCTGCAGTCTTCTGGGACACTGACTGGTCCCAGTAGGCTGTATCCACCATTCACAATATGCAGCTCAACTCGCGCATGCGCAGTGGGCACTCGGCTGTGAAGCTGCAAGCGGTCACAGCCGGGTGCCCATAGTGAAGATGCCAGGGACCGAAGACAGCGGGTGAGACTGACTAGGGTGAGCACACCACTTGATCGTGGAACGGGTGAGTGGCTGTTTTTTAAAAGTCAGCAGCTACAGTTTTTGTAGCTGCTGACTTTTATTTTTTTTTTACAGGTGGCTTGAACTCGGCTTTAACAGCACTGGACTCCATGGACTGGTAAGAACCTGGCTTTTGAAAATCAGCAGCTACAGTATTGGTACAAGTAAGCTGGTAAGGTATTAGAAAGATGGTATCAACATATAAAAAGTGTAGGTTACGCAAGAAAATAAAATTCCACAAATTCTTAGTAAATATTTGTAATTTTTTATGTAGCTGCTAAATACCTGGTGATTTTGACTGTTCCTCTTAGTAACTGTTTCAAGATCACCCCACTAAGCATGGAAGCAAATCCATGCTAGCATGGTCAGTTTGATTACCGCAGCTTCCATCAAAGCTACATGATGCCATGCCTGTAATGCAGTGGTCAGTCGGCTAATGCGGCCTTCCCAGCCCTCATTTGCTTGATTGACAGTTGCTCCTAGAAGGAACCTCACTATCAATACTCTTATGTCATGCCACTGCCCACTGTTTGCTTGACTGACAGAAGCTCTTAACATCAGCCTCACTGCCAATATACCAGCTTTGGAATGGATCCTTGCCACCCTTATATCATGTCGCTGTGTACACTGTTATAATGTAAGAAGATGATGGACAAAGCATTCACAGTCACATGTTCACATATACTCTAATGCTGATTTTAGAACAAATGTTGCATGTAATCTATATTTGTATTTTGGGACATGTAGAACAGAGGTCATCAACAGTATCATCATAGGCATGTGCCAGGTGTGCCTGGGCACACCCCAATCACCCCGAGCCAAGCAGATTCCCCTTACTGCCCTGGCTCCTCCTGCAGTGCTGCCGGCTTACTTCCCCTTCTCTCCCCCTGGCTGCTGCTGTGGGCACAAATGGGGATTTTTTAGAATGAGTGGGGGAAAGGGCCTGTAAATATGGAACTTACCAGCCCCTTCCCTTTCTGAATTAACATAGTGAGTGATCGGTATTGTGTATTTGAGCTTTGGAGTGCACACCCTAATCCAATAGGCTGCGCACACCTATGAGTAACATTATAGAGGGTCTCAAGTGTGGCAATGCAATAACAAGCCCCAACTATGGTGTCAATGATGTATTAACCCCCCAACATTGGTGTCGGTGGAAACAATAATAATCCCCAGCACTGGTATCAATAGACGCAATAATGACCCACCTCACTGGGTATAAGTGAACACAATATTAATGTTCAGAACTGGTGTCAATGATTGTAATAATAGCCTTGCGCATTTGTGTCAGCCGACAAAATAACCTCAAGCACTGGTACCAGTGAACGCAGAAATAATAACCCCCAGCACTGTTGCCAGTGGGTGCAATAATAGCCATATTAAATTATTCATATAAAAACTAAAAAGTATGAGCAACAGTCCAGACTACTGACCTATTATCTGAACTTGTTGGGCAGCACTGATTTGGCTGTTAGCCATTTATTTGTCATCTATCAGTCAATGTATTTGGATGATTACAAAGCTAGTTTGTTGTGGCCACTGATTGCTCGACTCCGGTTGATGCTTTGGAAGGAGTTGCCAACTACTACATGCAAATTTACCTTTGCCTTCTGGTAAGGGCATTTTATCTTATTTTATGTTTGGTGGTGGTTTTCTTTCTTTGTGGTTTTGGAGATCACAACTACCCGTGGATTTAAGTGTTATACACCAATTGGATTATTAATATTTCACAAGATTTCTTCATGAACTTTCACCTATGAACCTAATCACTCATTATTGATTTTGATCATCTAATATGAAATTGAGTTTTTTTATATGAATAATTTAATAGGTTTTGCACAGTGCACTTTACGAGTATTGAAAATTGATACCAAGTTACCTGTTATCATGTCTGCACTTAACTAATTATTTTAGCGCCACACTTTAACACACATTTTCACTTTCACAAACCATGTTGGATTGTAGTGCTGGCAGCTTATTTTCTGACAATTTATAAAATCCCTAGGACAAGAAGCGCAATATAATTTTTACCTACACTATGCAATAATAGCCCCCAACATTAGTATCAATGGGTGCAGTAATGACCCCCAGCACTGGTGTCAGTGGACGCATTAATAGCCCCCCGTGTTGGTGTCAGTAAACGCAATAATAATGTCCAGTATTGGTGTCAGTGAACACAATAACAACCACCACCACTAGTGCCAGTAGTGTTAACTTTGATGGTCACTGCCAGTGAAATTTAACACTACATTACACAAATCTGTGCCACTCTGCTGCTGCCTAGGCTGGGACTTTACTTGTACTGGGGGTTGAGATAACGCCGCCAACAGCACTGTCTTTCTCGCAGTGTCAGTGCTGAAATACAGAGAGCATTTCAGCACTGCCACTCTGCCTTCAACATGATGCCCAATAGCCCCCATGCAGACGGCTGGCAGGCAGACCACGTGTTGGGCACCAGTGATCAAAAGCTTCCAGAAAACCAATTTATTCTGAGTCCGGGCCGTAGCAGATCGCTGTTTTTACCTAGAAAACTGACTGCACAAAAGTGGACTTCACCACATCTACCAACAGTAGCACAATGGATATTCACACCTAATTTCAATTGAAACATTTGGACAATATGGCTTCAGGTACCTGGTCTGGTACAGAATTTGTGAGAATATGCAAGATACTACATGCTTGGGAATATTGAAGTTTTTTTTTTTTTCTTTTTGACCAAAGCAGACGTCTCCAAGTTTGTCAGTACAAGGGCCATGTCGTATATTTTACAAATATTTGTAGGCTGCAAAAATCAGTTTTATAAATGACTGAATACAAGTTAAATGAATGATATACTTGTAGTTTTTTCTTGTAGTCAATATATGATAGAAACAACAGAGAAATAACTTCAGTAAAACAAAGCAATAACCACGGCACTACCTGCACAAAGTTTGCATGTTATCCCTGCGCCTGTGTGGGTTTCCACTGAGTACTCTGGTTTCCTCCCACACTCCAAAGACATGCTGGTAGGTGAATTGCCTCCCATCTAAATTGGGAGGAAGCTAATGCGCAAATGGGAGAATAGAGCGGCATACACTGCATTATACCATATGATGCTCAGTGAAAATGTAAAACAAAAAGCGTAGCGCTAAAGGTAAAAAAATTCACAAAGTGTCAAACAAGTGTGAAAAACAAAGTGAGATATCACAAAAAATATCACAGAAAATGCCCTCATTTAAGCCTCGTACACACGGTTCGACGGTCGTACGACCGAACGGACCAAATCGTATGTTGGCTGTTGTATCAAGCATACTGACATGCGCTACACGATCGTACGACCAAGCTGAACATAGTGTTGTGTTATGAATGTATAAAGAGAAAGTTCAGGTGCATGTAATTAGTGTCTGGCCGTTCCTGACTTCTGAGCATGCGTGTTTTGCACAATACCACTCATTGGACCTACTTCTCTGTACACACGATACAACGGTCGTAAGACCGTTTGTTGGTACTACCAAGTTTTCTAGTTTGCTCATACAACTCCTGTTGTACGACCGTTGTATGTCGGCAGCTCTAATCGCGCATACTAACGATCAATTTCGCATACAACGGTCGTTCGTACGACCTGTTGTATACGACCGTCGAACCGTGTGTACGAAGCATTAGAGTCCATAATACTCAGATAATCCAAAAATATTAAGTTGTATACAAAGTGTTCAACAATGGTGTTAAAGAATCTGCTATAGTGTAGCAAGGAAGAGTCCCAACTTTCAGTGTAGGTCATTCATAACAGTAGAATAACGTGCAAAAAAAATCCAATAAAAATTTCAAAAGGCAGAATATGTTCCAAACAGCAGGGATGGGTGGTCCCTTTCCGGATCAGTTGGACTCTCTCAGCCATACGGCTGGGGAGTCAATCGAGCTTGTGTGGGTTACCCACCACAGGGGTCATCCGCTTTCTCCACTAATCCCTCAGGGTAGATGTCATCACTTTCCTGAAGCCGAGTTGGTGGGGCAGGCAGACCCAATTGCCTCCGTTAGCACACTCCGGTGTGCCTGTTCTTGAGAGCTCCCAATGTGGACATGTGGAGAAAAGAAAAAGGGACACTCCAAATTCAACGGTTAAAAAACACTGCGATGGGCGCACGGTCCTAATCCCACCAACTTGGCTTCAGGAAAGTGATGACATCTACCCTGATGGATCAGTGGAGAAAGCGGATGACCCCTGTGGTGGGTAAACCACACAAGCTTGATTGACTCCCCAGCCGTATGGCCGAGAGAGTCCAACTGATCTGGTAAGGGGCCGCCCATTCATTTATATATCCTGCTGTTTGGAACATATTCTGCCTTTTGAAGTTTTTATTGGATTTTTTTTTTCACACTATTCTACTGTTATGAATGATCTACACTGAAAGTTGGGACTCTTCCTTGCTGCACTATACACTGTGTGCAGAATTATTAGGCAAATGAGTATTTTGACCACATCATCCTCTTTATGCATGTTGTCTTACTCCAAGCTGTATAGGCTTGAAAGCCTACTACCAATTATTGTCATCTTATCACACTTTTTTTTTTAGGTTATTTTTGAAGTTTTCCGTCTTATACAAGGTTTGTCGTCCTATATATTTACTTACCCGCCGGGGAATGGTCTAGTCAACCTGAGAGAGCCGGTATGCCGACCCCTCAGTTAGTTCGAACACACCAAATGGGTGGTGTCCCCAGTAGGCGAAAGAGGTGACTAGGTAGTCCCATCTACAGTAGTGAAAGGACTTCGGTTCAACCACCCTAATCCTGGCACGCGGGTAGCGTCACAAAAAATTGGCAACTTAAAATAACATTATGGCCGAATCTAC
>BLSH010489144.1:3926-20239 GCA_018402905.1 Glandirana rugosa | reverse complement strand
ATTCAGTGATTGGCACCATAGCTTGTAGACTCTATAACTTTCACAAAGACCAAATAATATCCACTAATTTGTTTTTTTTTTACCAAAGATAGGTAGCAGTATAAATTTTGGCCAAAATTTATGAAGAAAAATTACTAATTTGCAAAATTTTATAACAGAGACGAAGAAAAATTCATTTTTTTACAAAATTTTCGGTCTTTTTTTAATTATAGCGCAAAAAATAAAAAACCCAGAGATGATTAAATACCACCAAAAGAAAGCTCTATTTGTGTGAAAAAAAGGACGCAAATTTCATATGGGTACAGTGTTGCATGACTGAGTAATTGTCATTCAAAGTGTGAGAGCGCTGAAAGCTGAAAATTGGTCTGGTTGTTAAGGGGGTTTAAGTGCCCAGTTGTCAAGTGGTTAACTATATATAAAATTCATTCATCCAATCTGCTGCACAGATTCAGTGCTTCTAGTTGCTTCAATGATTACTAAAAACGCCAACTTGTATATAAAGCATGGGGGAAAATTATTTTTTAATTTTTTTGTTTATTTGCACGCCACCAACCCGCATACACATAACCGGATGCTATGCTATCGTACAGGTCAGATCACGACTCCCCATCCTTACCTACAGTATAATATCTACATGAGTCGTTCATATATAACTTTTTTTTTAAAAAGTGCTAGGAGTCTAAGTCCCAATTAAAAAAATGTTGAATACCACAGTGACAATGCAGTCCATAATTGCCAACACCCTGCTTAGTGGCCATGGGATCGTCCGATATAATGATTTTATGCTGGAATCGGTCAATAATCGCTGATGCAGCAATTCAGATCCAGCTCAACGTTCATTCCTCCTGGTTGGAGAGTTCCAGTCTTATATATCCATTTTGTCTCATTCTTTCACCATATTGGACCCCCTCCAAAAAGGAGAGCGTTTCTCTATTCCCCAGAATAAAAGGCCAGACGCATCCCTGTTATGACAATGCCTGAAATGTAAGGATACGCTATGATCCTTGTATCCAATGTTTATATTATGGATATGTTCTGACACACATTTAGCCAGGGTCCTTTTTGTTCTTCCTATGTACATTAGCCCACGGGGCATTGCAAAGCATATACTACATGCATTGATATACAGGAAATTAAGTCTTTAATTAAAAATTCTCTCCCATTGGCTGTGGATCGGAACGTAATTCCTCTCAAATGAGTACTTACCTGCCAACATGCCTTGCATCTTCTACATGAGAAGAAACCTTCCCTATCCCAGAACATGCAAGGCTTACTAGGGAGTTCCAATATTTTTTTCAACACCCTGTCACCGAAAGTAGGGGCCCTATAAATAAACAACAGGGTTGTTGGCAATGCTTGACCTAAAGGAAAGAAGGGGGGGTTGAAACCGCGCAAAAAGGACTTAAAGTAAACTGAAGCAGGAGAGTGTTTGTAAATCTAATATATGAATTTGGCTGCTGCCCCCATAACGACACTAAAGAGTGCCTTTATAGAAACTTTGGTGGATATGGTGGGCTGGCGCTGCCACTTAAGTCAGTGTAAGATGTATAATGCACAGAGTGATTTGGCCAGAATAATAAAGCGCATAGAAGTGCTTATTTATAATAAGTGATCAATAATAGCATAAGGTGTATGAATTTCAAAGTACAAGTAGTTGTAAAGCGCAGATCGGCTCTAAAGTTCCAAAAATAAAGGATTATACAGGATATGGTCCTGTATGTGTAGTTATATTGATAATGCAAAATGTGCAAAATTACAAAAAATGTGCTAGTACGCAAAAATGAATACCAAAAGATAAAAAAATATAAAAAAATAAATACAGTGCTATGTTTAAAGTGGTTAAAAAGCGCAAATCATTTTAGAAATATGATATGTCTATGCACTCCTTATCTGTGTATTCCTGCTACCAAGGTGCAAACATAGCAAAACCGCTAAATCAATTTGGTTATAGAGCGGTTAAAAAGCGTAAATCTGCTCAAAAGCACCCAATAATTTCATATGAGAATAATATGCAAAACCTCTTCTTATATGTCCAAACGTGATCCAATATGAGAAATTATAACCACAAACCATTAAAATGTCATACAACCAAATGGACATAAATATCCAGCCCTTCAGAGCTCCCTTAGTGATCCACAACTTCCCACAGCATACACAGTGTCTCGTCCGCTCCGTGCAACGGGGACTGGCTGTATGTGTTGGGGATGTTTGCCTTCGCTATTAGACTCTATCGTATCCGGAAATCTTAATAGACACAAAGGGAAAGAAATTCCATAGCGTAACACCATACAGTATAGCTAAAGTCAAGCGGTCGGATGTACTCACATAATAGAAGTCAGAACAGCGCCTGTATAACCTGCTACTGTGTAGCTCATCCGAAGGTAGTGTGGTGACGCACAGGCTCCGTCTTACGCGTTTCATCATATGACGTCATCGGAGGTTATAGGGCCCTCCTATAAATAGACAACGGGGTTGTGGGCAATGCTTGATCTAAGTGTTATCCATTTTAAGGATGTCCTGGTGTCTCCTAAAAAATTCCTCTACTTCTCTGTGTTGTGAATGGAAGTCACTAATAAACCCCCATTCATGAGTGTCATTATTAATCTTATCCACCTCATTTAAATAGGCTGTCTGAGGGAATTGCCCCACTTCTTGGATAGCTGTATCCAAGGTGGTTGCCTTATACCCTTTGTCCAAGAATCTCTGCTTTAGAACATTAGATTGTTCAAAAAAAGTTAGAGTTATGGGTGCAATTCCTCCGGACTCTAGTAAATTGCCCTTTAGGATTTTTTTTAGCCACACAGGGTGGTGGCCACTATGGATAGACAAATAACTGTTGCGACCTGATGTTTTAAAATATACTTTTGTGCTCGATCCCCGTCTCTGAACTGTCACATCTAGAGAATTTACTTCTCTGGTGTTACAATTATAGTCCAATTTGATGTTATTGGTGTTTATATTTAGTCTACTCATGAATTCAATCAATGATTGTTCGGTGCCCACCCAAATAAAAAAAAGTCATTAATAAAATAATAATTCTTTCCTCCCTTGGGCAAAACACAAAGTTATCTTCCCGCTCGCTCATGAAGAGGTTGGCGAACGAGGGCGCGAATTTCGCGCCCATCGCTACCCCCTTCTTCTGAGTGTAGAACTTCCCACCATACCAAAAATAATTGTGGCTTAGACAGTAATCCAATGCCATCCTTAGAAATTATTTTTGTATAAAGGGGATGTCCTCCCTCTGACTCAATGCCCAATTCAGAGCAAGCAGCGCATCATCATGTTGTATAACAGTATACAATGATGACACTTCTGCAGTCGTTAAGAATACATCTCCACTGTTTGGCAGAGATAATTGGCTTACGAGTTGTAGGAAATCCTTTGTGTCTACTGCGCTTGATTTCAACAATTTGTCTAAATAATGGCCAACTTTGGCTGTTACAGACCCAATGCAATTCACAATGGGTCTGGCTGGGGGATTTTATGCGTTTTTAAGCACCATAGGGAGAGTATATATAGTGGGAATACTGATGAAACTCGGTATCAAATAACACTTTCCTTTTTTGGTTATTACTCTATTTGAATATCCGTAATTAACTAAGTGCATTAGATCTTGTCTATATTGTTTCGTAGGGTCTTTATCTAGTGGCATGTATGTGTCTGTGTCACTGAGCATCTCTTCCAATTGGGTATAATAAAAATCTTTCTTTAAAATTACCACCCCCCCCTCCTTTGTCTGCGGGACGGGTCACAATATCCTTCCTTGCTTCCAAGGATGCATTCCCTTGCTGGATATATTTTGGACAGATATTGTGCTTAGGGTTAATTTTTTCTAATCTTTTAGAACCAGCTGTTTGAACACTTCCGTGTAATGGTTAGACATAGTGGGGGGGTTGAATAGGGATTTATTTTTTAATCCACTATCCACCCCTATAGTCACATGGTCCACAGAAGACCCTGTGGGCCCTCTGGTACCCAAAAATATTTTTTCATATTTGATTTACGCATATATTTGTGCACATCAATATATGTGTTAAATGTGTTTATCGGACGTTTACTGGAACACTTCAAACCTGTATTCAAAATGTGGGTTTGAATACATTTTGAATACAAATTTGAAGTATTCCAGTAAACGCCCAATAAATACTCATTTGAGAGGAATTACGTCATTCCGATCCACAGCCAATGGGAGAGAATTTTTAATTAAAGATTTAATTTCCTGCATATCAACGCATGTAGTATATGCTTTGCAATGCCCCTGTGGCTAATGTACATAGGAAGAACAAAAAGGGCCCTGGCTAAACGTGTGTCAGAACATATCCATAATATAAACATTGGATGCAAGGATCATAGCATATCCTTACATTTCAGGCGTTGTCATAACAGGGAAGCATCTGGCCTTTTATTCTGGGTAATAGAGAAACTCTCTCCTTTTAGGAGGGGGTCCAATATGGTGAGAGAAATTTCTAAGAATGAGACGAAATGGATATACAAGACTGGAACTCTCCAACCAGGAGGAATGAACGTTGAGCTGGACCTGAATTGCTACATCAGCGATAATTGAACGATTCCAGCATAAAATAAGTATATCAGATGATCCCATGGCCACTAAGCAAGGTGTTGGCAATTAGGCACTGCACTGTCACTGTGGTTCAGACAAATATATGACATTGGGGCTAGGTTAATAGTGGCATTCAACGTTTTTTCAATTGGGATATAGTTTTCATGTAATTTTATTGTAGCCCCATTCATATCTGTTTAATACACCGGCAAATGAAAGGTGGGGTGGTGTTTGAGAGTTGTAGTGTCATGGTGGCTAGACGAGTCTTGTGACTTCAACTCCTAGCACCTTTTAAAAAAAAAAGTTATATATGAACAACTCATGTAGATATTATACTGTAGGTAAGGATGGGGAGTCGTGATCTAACCCGTACGATAGCATAGAATCTGGCTATGTGTATGTGGGTTGGTGGCGTGCAAATAAACGAAAAAAAATAATAATAATATTTTCCCCATGCTTTATATACAAGTTGGCATTTTTAGTAAACATTGAAGCAACTGGAAGCACTGAACCTGTGCAGCAGTTTGGATGAATGAATTTTATACATAGTTAATTGAATATGATTTTAGAGACACATATGTACCAGTTTTGTATATGCATACCTAAGAGTGTAGGTTTTAAAAGGATTTTAGAGACATATATTCATCAGCCTCTCAGCCCATGCTATCGGCTGTCTGCGGGGCAGGTCTAATGAATTATGTTTGTACATTACCGATATGTATCTTATAATGTATGGTTCAGTGAGATTTTAGCGACACGGTTGTGTGCAGTCCCGGGTTCATACTATTCTCTCATCTTGCTAATATTTATATTTTATGGTAAGGGAATCCAGAGATTGGAACCCCGGATCACTCAATCCATATCAGATCAAGTTGTACAGATAGTGGCTCACTCTGATCTTGATTGTAAGAGGACATGGTGTTTGCACCTCATGTTTCACAGGATTGGTGTGGTCCAATCATTTGGACGGAACTAGCAGCACAATGGTTAAATTGAATGTGGAGGTGATCCAATTAGGTTATTTAAATGATACTGGTGCCGTTTGAACATGCCTATGGTCAAAGACTAGATGTCAAAACGAGTCTAGGCAGTGTTCAAACGGCTATTGTATGCGCGCCAAGTGTTCCTGTCTCTTCCCGGGCACCACCAAAATCGAATAGGTCGCTTGGTGAGAGAGATTGGAGCCAAGGAAGCATATCTGTGCATGATTTTATTGCTGCTTTTGTGAGATTGTTTTCTTGTAAGTGCAATCTGTAAGGGGGGAACTCTGTGGGAATAAAAGTTTTTATTGGTTACACTATGAGCTTTCTCCCCTTCTGTATCTCCCATATCTGAGCCACAAGAGATTGGTGGCTACATCGGGGTGTGTATGCTGAACTGCGGGAAGCCGAGAAACAGCGACATCTAGCCGTCTGAGCGGACGCTCCCCCCGAGGAGCAGGTGTTGAGTAGGAATTACACAAACGCGCATTCTTTTCAAGTTTCTGGTGATTGTAATGGGATGGGGGAGCGAGATCGTATGGAGTGGTGACAGTGAGCTATTTCACTGATGACGATCTACCATCTCACCAATTTTACATCAGTGTACTGCTATGTTCCTGTGTATACACGCAACATAACCTACTGTGAAAGAAATATTGTTAAAAGAATATAAGAAACGCAGGAGCCTATAGACTCAGAAGAGGAACTATGATTTTAGGACTTATGATTCATGTTACACACTAACAAGTTGATAGTTTAACTAGCGCTGCTCCATCTCAAGAGACAGATTTTTTGTGATAATTTTATATATGATTTTTACCAAAGTAGCTGCTTTTTTATTGTGATTGTTAAAGAGGTTAAGATTGCAAAATGTATTTTTTCCTAAGCGGCGGATCAGTGATAATTGGCAGACAATTGTCGGCTCAGTGTCTCACTTTTTACAAATATGTAGGATAGTCCCCTTAGATGAGGAACATCGCCAGCAGGTATCTGGGAATTTAGAGTCAATGAGATGCAGGGTTGAGGGGCATCGGTACCATCGAGTTAGCAACTTGAACCCCTTTTCCTGGTTCTTAGAAGCTGGGGACACTTTATGGATCATAATGAAACATTTTTGCCAGTCAATAGGAGAAATGGGATGGCCAAGGTCTGACTCCCCAAGTCCTTGTGTAGGGGGGCAGGTCCGGATGGGTGATAGAGTGTAGGAGGGAGTAGAGTTGTAAAACCATATGCTTAGGGGGGGGTCGGCTTGAAGTAGCAGATCATCAAAGGGGTCAGTAAGAACATCAGGTAAGGATGGGAGGGCTCGGATATATGATTTTACTTGCTGTATTTGGAGCCACCATGTCAATGTATGGGGGAAAGCTCCAGTGGGATCGTCTGTAATCAAGGAGTAGTCTGGGTGGAGTTTTTGGGCAAGTCGTCGGTGGTCCTTTTTTAGTCCAGGGACCAAACGCTTGTCCATGTAGGGCCGGGGGAAAATCAGGGGTCCCGAACAGGGAAGTCATTGGGCCCTTAGGGTGAGAAAGGCGCCCTGAGGAATTTAAACAATGCCAGATTTTCAATGTTTGTTGGGTAAGGTCACACGGTAATAAAGCGTACTGGTGAGGGGTGGCGGATGATCATGGTAGGGCTCGAAGTTCAATCGAGTGCATATGGCTCTCAATTTGGACCCATGACTTGGTGGAAAAATGATGGAACTAATCAGGTACTCTCGTGAGAACTGCTGCTTTGTAGTATATGTAGGTGTCCGGAGCTCCAGCTCTCCCTCAAATTTTTGGGAAAGAGAGCGTTTCGTATTGTAGTCTAGGTCGGGTCCCCTTCCAAAGAAAGGTAGAAAACAGCCGACGGAGTTTCTTAAAGAAGTCGGATGGTATGGAGATTGGGAGTGTTTGGAATAGATCTAGGAATCGGGGAGTACATCCATTTATAAGGCATTTATCCTACCCAGCCATGATAGTGGTTTCTTATTATAATTGGAGAGATCTGCTTTGGTTTTGAGGAGGAGAGGGATGACGTTTTTGGAGAATAGTTGGGGCGCGTCTGAGGGTTTGTGAATTCCATTCGAATGCGTTTGATGTTTGTTGGAGGGTCTCTTTCATCAACGATACGTTTAGTATTTCGGATTTAGTATGATTTACTTTAAAGTTGCTCAACTCTCCAAATCTTTTAAATTCCTGACATATATGCGATAGGGATTGGTGTGGTTGGGTCACAAACAATAGTAGATCATTGGCGAATAAGGCCAGTTTGGTGGTAGTAGGACCCACCGAGATACCTGGAATATTAGGATTATTTAGTGGGGCGATGGCTAAGTGTTCCATAACAAGGACATTCACTCGAATCTTGGCAGACGGGGATGCGTAGAGAGACATAATTTGGGACGTCGTGTGCGGGCCCAGGACAATTTGCAGTAAAGACTTCTGAAGGAATTGCTGGTTGACCCGATCAAAAGCCTTTTCTGCAGCGATAGTTAATAGGCAGAGGGGAATATCCTGGGTGCGAGGATAGTCCATGAGTATGAGAGTTTTCAGGGTGTTGTGTCTTGCTTCGCGGCCACAGACAAAGCTCACCTGATCCAGGTGAATCCAGTCAGGAAGTAAGGCTGCAGCCTAAGGGCAAGGGTTTTAGCAAAGATTTTGAGGTCTACCCCAATTAACGAAATGGGCCTGTAGCTCGCGCAGATAGATGGGTCTTTGTCAGGCTTAGGAATGAGGGTTATGTGTGCTTCCAATGTCTGAGGAAGGAACTGTAAACCTTCTGATAAAGAACTAAAGACTTTAGTTAAGAAGGGGGCTAATAGGGGTGTGAACGTCTTATAAAATTTGAGCGTGAAGCCATCGGGGCTTTTAACTTTTTAAATTGACCAATTGAAAAATGCACTCAGAATAGTATAATGTGGATTTTATACTAAATGTGAGTACATTTTTTAACTGGTTCCCGACCGGCTACCACATATTTACTGCGGCAATGGGACGCTGTCTTGCGAATCTCCATATATAAGCGCCGATTCGCGCACGCGTAGCTGGAGGTCCGCTGGCGAGCCGCGATGACCTGCCAGAGGAAAAGAATAGGGAACCGCCGAAGTAAATCCGGCGGTTCCCCATTCTGTCAGGCGACATGTAAGAGATCTACTGATCCCTGTCACTTAGATCTTTTATGCCCATGGTAGCCCAGCCCCTCACAGTTAAAACATGCCTAGGGAACACAGTTAACCCCTAGATCTCCCCCTGTAGGTGAACCCCTTCACTGCCAATGACATTTATACAGTAATCAGTGGATATTTAAATTTCTGATCACTGTATAAATGTCATTGGTTCCAAAAAAGTGTCAACAATGTCCGACATGTCCACCCCAATATCAAAGTCCTGATTAAAAATCGCATATCACTGCCATTACTAGTAATAAAAAATAAAAAAAAGTAAAAAAAAAAAAAACGCCAGAAATGAATTCTCATGGTTTGTAAACACTGCAACTTTTGCGCAAACCAATCAATAAACAATGATTGCGATTTTTTTTACCAAAAATATGGAGGAAGAATATAAATCGGCCAAACCAGATGAATACATTTTTTTTTTTTTTTTTGGATATGTATTTTAGCAAAAATTAATGAATATTGTTTTTTTTTTTTTTTTGCAAAATTGTCTCTCTTTTTTTGTTTATAGCGGCGATCAGAAATGATGCAGAGGTGACCAAATACCACCAAAAGAAATCTCTATTTGTGTGAAAAAAAACCGCACATTTTGTTTGGGTACAACATCGCACGACCGTGCAATTGTCAATTAAATAGATGCAGTGCAGAATCGCAAAAAGTGCTCTGGTCCTACAGTGGGAAATCCTTCCAGGGGTGAAGTGGTTAAAATTAAATAAATGTATCAAATGATTTACTGCACTATGGATTGGCATTTGCTCACTTTTATGTAGTATGTCTTGAGCTAAGGAAAAGAATGGAGGAATGTATATAGCAGATCTGTGAAGGTCTGAGAGACATCTTGTGGCCATTTATGATTATAACATCCGGTCTTATTTGCATTAACTGCATAGGATCATACATTCACGGTGAGAGTCCAATTATAATTGCTTGTGCTGCACAGTGGTAAATCATTTGTTCGGAGGAGGAGAGCATCGCTTTACTGTGGACACATTTTGATTAATGTCCATGCAGCTGGGCTTAAAAACCCAATTCTTTTGGCAAATGCTCATATAGATGTTTCTACAGGCATTTAGGAGCGTTCAGCGTTTTTTTCTGCCAGAAAACTCCTCTCAAAAACGCAAACCAGAAGGGTTTTCTTCCTGCCTCTAAATGTCCTAATGTGCATGGACACATATGATAACACTGAGCTGCTTCTACAGGCAAAAAACATAACTCCTGTAGAAGCAGCATTTTTTAAGCCCAGAATGCATGGATCCTTACAGTGTTTTTGATCACCTGAGGGTCCACACGTGCAACACATTTGGAGTGATTTGTGTATCTGATAACCGGAATGCTAACACTGGGACTGTCTTATATTCATTTTATTAGACCATTGGAGTGTCTACACTGGAACACATTTGGAGCGTCTTTGTCTATTTGTTGGTACTGGGATAGTTTATTACTAAGACCCCTTTCAGACTGGGATGTTTTGTATGCGCTTAAGCGCTAAAAATAGCGCCTGTAAAGCGCCTGAAAAACTCCCCCCCCCCCCCAATCCACCCCAGTGTGAAAGCCTGAGTGCAGGAAAGAAGAAAACTCCTGCAAGCAGCATCTTTAGGGCAGTACGGGAGCAGTGTATACCGCTCCACTACAGCCCCTGCCCTTTGAAATGAATGGGCAGTGCTTCAGAAGCAACGCGCGCCCACGCTTTTAACCCCTTAACTCCCTTCTTAAGGGTTAAAAGCGCCCCGCTGCTGCCCGAATAGTGGCACCAAAGCGCCACTATAACAGCGGTAAAGCCCTGCTGCCGCCCTCGACGCCCCAGTGTGAAAGTAGCCCAATAGATAATACACATTTTTCTTATTATTTATTTATTTTAGGTACTTATATAGCGCTGTCAATTTATGGAGCGCTTTACATATATATTTACATTCACCTCAGTCCCTACCCTCAAGGAGCTTACAATCTAAGGTCCCTATCTCACATTCATACATATACTAGGGACAATTTAGACAGGATCTAAATTTACCTACCAGCATGTCTTTGGAGTGTCGGAGGAAACCGGAGTACCCGGAGGAAACCCATGCAGGCACAGGGAGAATATGCAAACTCCAGGCAGGTAGTGTCGTGGTTGGGATTCGAACCAGCGACCCTTTTGCTGCCAGGCGAAAAGTGCTATCCACTACACCACTTTAGTTTAGGTGAATTGTGTTATAAGAAATTTGCGTTTTTCGGGTCGAACTCAAGCTCTGGCATATTGTGTGTTGCTTATTAGGTAGTGTATACTTCCTAGATAAGTAAAGTAAAATAAATAAGGTGAAAATATACAGTATCTCACAAAAGCGAGTACACATTTTTGTAAATATTTTATTATATCTTTTCATGTGACAACACTGAAGAAATAACACTGTGCTACAATGTAAAGTAGTGAGTGTACAGCTTGTATAACAGTGTAAATTTGCTGTCCCCTCAAAATAACTCAACACACAGCCATTAACCACTTCAGCCCCAAAAGGATTTCCCCCTTTAGGGCCAGAGCACTTTTTGCGATTCGGCACTGTGTCGCTTTAATTGACAATTGCGTGGTTGTGTGACATTGTACCCAAACGAAATTTGATGTCCTTTTCCCCCCACAGATAGAGTTTTCTTTTGGTGGTATTTGATCACCTCTGCGTCTTTTCTGATCTTCCTCATATTTTTGGTAAAAAAAATTTCAATGGGCATATATTGATTGGTTTGTGCAATAGTTGCCGCCTTTAGGAACAATGAGAATTCATTTATGGGGTTTTATTTATTTATTTTTTTAATTTTTTACTAGTAATGGCGGCGATCTGCGATTTTTAGTGGGACTGCGACATTGCAGGGGACATGTTGGGCAATTTTGACACTTTTTTGGGACCACTGGCATTTATACAGCAATCAGTGCTATAAAAATGCACTGATTGCTGTATAAATGTCACTGGCAGGGAAGGGGTTAACACTAGGGGGCGCTCTAGGGGTTGACTGTGTTCCCTGGGATGTGTTACTAACTGTGTGGGGGATGGGCTGGCTGGGGGAGGAGAGTGATCGTGGCTCCCATACACAGGGAGCCTACGATTACGATCACATTCCTTCCCCCTGACAGAACGGGGATCTGCTTGTTTACATTAGAGGTCCCCGTTCTGACACTGCGGGGGGGGCGATCGTGGGTAGCCAGCAGACATAGAGTCCGCCCTACTAGCTCCCTGGCTCCCCCGTAACACAGCGAGCGTGCCTCATGTGGCATGCGCTCACGATCCGCGATCTCGCAGCCACCGCCAGGTGACGGCGGTTTGTTATATCGAGCCAAGTTGCCACCATCAGGCCACGGTGGGCAGTCGGCAACCGGTTAATGTCTAAACTGCTGACAACAAAAGGGAGTACCCCCCTAAAGTGAAAATTAGCCATTTTTCCTCCCATGTGATTTGTTAGTGTTACAAGGTCTCAGGTGTGAATGGGGAGCAGGTGTTTTAAATTTGGTGTTATCACGCTCACTCTCTCATACTGGTCACTGGAAGTTCAACATGGCACCTCATGGCAAAGAACTCTGAGGATCTGAAAAAAAGAATTGTTGCTCTACACAAAATGGCCTAGGCTATAAGAAGATTGCCAAGACCCTGAAAGGGGTGGGGGGGGTCAGCCTGTCAGTGTTCAGACTATATGCCGCACACTGCATCATGGTCTGCATGGCTGTTTAGCCTCTTCTAAAGATGATGCACAAGAAAGCCCACAAAAAGTCTAAGCAGACTAAGGACATGGATTACTGGGACCATGTCCTGTGGTCTGATGAGACCAAAATAAACGTATTTGATTCAGATGGTGTCAAGCCTGTGTGGCGGCAACCAGGAGTACAAAGACAAGTAAGTCTTCCCTACAGTCAAATGTGGTGGTAGCGTCATGGTCTGGGGCTGTATGAGTGCTGCTGGCACTGGGGAGCTACAGTTCATTGAGGGAACCATGAATGCCAACATGTGACATACTGAAGAGCATGATCCCCTCCCTTCGGAGACTTGGCCGCAGGGCAGTATTCCAACATGATAACAACCCAAAACACATTTCAAGGGTGACTACGGCCTTGCTAAAGAAGCTAAGGGTATAGGTGATGGACTGGCCAAGCATGTCTCCATACCTAAACCCTATTGAGCATCTGTTGGGCATCCTCAAATGGTTGGTGGAGGAGCGCAAGGTCTCTAACATCCACCAGCTCTGTGATGTCATCATGGAGGAGTGGAAGAGGACTCCAGTGGCAACCTGTGAAGATGTGGAGAACTCCATGCCCAAGAGGGTTAAGTCAGTGCTGGAAAATAATGGTGGCCAAACAAAATATTGACACTTTGGGCCCAATGTGGACATTTTCACTTAGGGGTGTACTTACTTTTATTGCCAGCAGTTTAGACATTAATGGCTGTGTGTTGAGTTATTTTGAGGGGACAGCAAATTTACACTGTTATACAAGCTGCACACTCACTACTTTACATTTTAGCAAAGTTTCATTTCTTCAGTGTTGTCACATGAAAAGATCTAATAAAATATTTACAAAAATGTGAGGGGTGTACTCACTTTTGTGAGATACTGTATTAAAAAAAAAACCAAGAAAACAAATGCAGCCACCACATTACAGGACCAGTAAGCTGCAATATAATACATTTCTGCTTTTGGGTTTAATACTGCATTAACTCTTTCCAAGTACAAAGGCATCTAATACAAAAAACATATTTAACACACTAAGAATGCAATCAGAGCCTAGTTGAGTTATCATAATCTCACAATTCAAAATATCTTTCAGCAAAGGTAGACAGGTAGCAAGGTCATGTGTGGTAACCAGGCACAACAAAGGATAAGTGCAGGTTGTTGACACAGTACAGCATGTATGGAGTCCAATTCAGAGCTATTGAATGGCAAGGATAAGTCAAAGGGACGCCGGAGCAGCGGAGTCCAACAGCAACAGGATACAGCAAGAATTTAGTTCAGAGTCACAAGTTAAAGATCCAGATGCCACAAGGGGTGAACATCCACCGGATCTGGGAAGAACTAGGTCCAGGATCATAGATCAGGAATCCAGACAAGATGCAAACATAACCAGGATACAACAAGGATTGAGTCCAGGGTCACAGGGCAGGAATCTGAACAACAGGGACAAACAGCAACAGCATACAACAAGGATTGTACCAGAAGCTTCTAGGTCACAGGAAGGGGATCACAGAAGAAAGGCCTTGTAATGGCCTGCCTTAACTCAGGATCCACTCAGGTAGCACATCACAAGAGAGGGAATACAGCAGGAGGGTCTTGTTTGGCCTCAGCTCAACTCAACTGGGTAGCAGGGAGCCTCTGGAAGCTCTAGAAACTAAGCGATTAATATACACAGCTGCATCAGATTTTGCCTGCTCCCATTTTAATAAATCCCCCCCCCCCTTGTCTCTGGGCACTGCACAGCACAGGAAGCGATGCCGCTCTGTACCTGCCAAAAGATAGTGTACACCAGGGGAAGGAAGCCTGCATGTGACATCTTCAAGTGAGCAGACTGCCCAGAGCCCTGCACATAGGCGGTGTGGGAAGGCGGTATCTATGTGCAGGCAATGGGGATTTAGATGGCTGCTGGCTGGGCATCTTCTCTTAAGACTTGTAAGTGGTGTGAGGTAGTGGAAGATGTCCAGAGAGCCCAGGTAGGGGGAAGGGGGCACCCAGCGACATGGAATACTTAACCCCTAATCTGTCCTAGATTTCACTGGATTTGGCCATATCCTGGAGCTAAACGCAGACGCACTCACTCAAGCACTAAGCATTGAATCTAAAGCAGCACTGCTGGACAGAGTAATTATTTTATATACCAAGTCTTGATCTCTGAACTCCATATGCTGTGATGTACAATACATAATTCTTCAATTTGACCTTTTTATTGGTTTTTAGCTTGTTTTTTTGTGCTCTATTTTTTTTTATTCTTGTCAATTTTGTTTATTGGAGTTTAACAGTATACAAAAAAATAAATGCAATAGCAGAACAAGAGATAATACATCTGAACATAAGAGAGGCGTAGGACTCCATACAATAACAAGTACATATTATTTTTCATACAAAATAAAGTAGAATTAGTTATTCAAAAATTCTCATCGGTAAGGAAGAGAGAATCATAGCAATTAATGAACAGTGAAAATTGATTAAAGTCACTTAAAGTTATTGTAGAAATCATTTAAGTGCATATAACTCAAGGAAATAGTTGATATTGTTGTATCTTAAACTGGAGTCTAAGTACAAATTGTTGTAAAATTATGAAAAGTAGACTGAGTTTCTGCGCTAGAGCTAGAAGAAGAAAGCAAGGAAAAGGAATGAAAGGAAAGGATAGAAAAGAAGAGAAGAGTAGTATATATAGTGAGAGAAGAGATAGAGAAAAAGAGAAGAGAAATTCCTGGGATGAAGCATGGCATCAGGCTTAAAATGTTTCATGGCGGTTACCGTATATGGGCGAAATTTACCAAGGCATCAGCAGGGAGTCATCAAAATTGGAAGGTAAAAAATGGGTCACCCAAGGGAGCCATATTTTTTGGAAATTACATATTTTGTCTTGAGCAATAGCATCTGTTTTGGCATGAATCATTAATTGATTTATTCTATGCTTAGTTTTGGATTTTGCTAGATTTGGTGATTTCCAGGCTTTAGTGATTGTTTGTTTTGCCGCTGTTGTAACTTGTAGAAGAAGTTTAACCACTTCAATACCGAGCCTGTTTTTGGGGTTTGGTGTTTACAAGTTAAAAACTTTTTTTGCTATAAAATTACTTAGAACCCCCAAACATTATATATATATTTTTCCCTAACACCCTAAAAAATAAAATGGCGGTCATTGCAAAACTTTATGTCACACTGTATTTGCGCAGCGGTCTTCCAAGTGGGATTTTTTTTGGAAAAATTCAGTTTTTTGAGTTAAAAAATAAGAAAACAGTAAAGTTAGGCCAATTTTTTTCCATATTGTGAAAGATAATGTTACGCCAAGTAAAATTATACCAAACATGTCATGCTTCAAAATTGCGTCCGCTCGTGGAATGGCGACAAACTTTGCAACTAAAAAATCTCCATTGGCGACGTTTAAAAAATTCTACAGGTTAGCAGTTTTGAGTTACAGAGGAGGTCTAGTGCTAGATTTATTGCTCTCGCTCTAACGATTACCCCACGTGTGGTTTGAACACCATTTTCATATGCGGGCGGGACTTACGTATGTGTTTGCTTCTGCGCGAGAACTCGCGGGGACGGGGCACTTTAAATTTTTTTTTTCAATTGTTTATTTTACTTTTTATTTTTACACTGTTCTTTTTTTTTAAAAAAAATTGATCACTTTTATTCCTATTACAAGAAATGTAAACATTCCTTGTAATAGAAAAAAACATGACAGGTCCTCTTAAATATGAGATCTGGGGTCAAAAAGACCTCAAACTGGGGTCTAGAGTATAAATTCTCCTGGACAGTACAAAAAAAGATAATGTTCCTTACAAATGTAAAGAACATTATCCTTATTTTCACTAGTTAAAAAAAATTTTTTTTTCTTGTCACATTTTTATTTTTCATTTTATTTGTTAACTTTTTTTTTTAAATTTCACGGGGCAGGGGCGCTCAAGAGCGCGTCTTCGTTTGT
>BLSH010489058.1:282728-302004 GCA_018402905.1 Glandirana rugosa | reverse complement strand
CTGCTCGCTCTACAGCGTTCCCGACCTGTACGCCTCAGCTCCGGATACCTGTTCCCGTGTTTGTTCTGCCTCCTGTTGACCCGGCTTGTCCTGACCTGCTGTTTGCTACCTGCACCGACCCCGGCTACCCACGACCATCCAATTGTCTGCTCCTTTGTACCTCTGCTGCCCGCCCGTTAACGAACCTTGCTTGGACTCTGACTACCCGTTTTCCTGATCCTCTTGTACCTTCCTGCCTGCCTGTTGCCAACCCAGCCTGTACGACCATCCTTCTACTTGCACGCCTTCTGGAGCCTCACTACACCATCGGTGACCCTCCAGTCCTCGTGCCATCCCGCACTCTTGGGCCTCTGTCCCCACTACCAGGGGTCCTCGAATCGGGTGCGCAAGAGCGGTTGTTCCCTGCACAAGACAGACTCCACCGTCAGGTACGTGACATGCTGTTTCGCAGAGCGACTGACCCATGCTTGCTGCAGCTGAAACTCCACTATTGCCTGCTGCTGCTTGCACAGTCTCTCCAGCATGTGCAAGGTGGAGTTCTACCTTGTGGGCACGTCGCATAGGAGGCGGTGAGCGGGAAGGCCAAAGTTCCGCTGCAGCACAGACAGGCAAGCAGCAGCAGGGTGAGAACGCCGAAAGCGTGCACAAACGGCCCGCACTTTCTGCAGCAGCTCTGACATATCCGGGTAGTTTTTTTAGAAATTTCTGCACCACCAAATTCAGCACATGCGTCAGGCAAGGGATGTGCGTCAAACCGGCTAGGCCCAGAGCTGCTACGAGATTTTGCCCATTATCGCACACCACAAGGCCGGGCATGAGGCTCAGTGGCAACAACCACTCATCGGTCTGTTGTTCAATGCCCATCCACAGCTCCTGCGCAGTGTGGGGTTTATCCCGCAAACATATCAGTTTTAAAACAGCCTGCTGTTGTTTACCCCTGGATGTGCTGAAGTTGGTGGTGAAGGTGTTACGTACGTTGAGCCGATGAGGAGGAGGAAGTGCAGTAGGAGGAGGAGGAGGCAACAGGAGGCAAAGAGAAATGCCCTGCAATCCTCGGTGGTGGAAGGACATGCGCCAAATGGCTAGCCGCCTCCGGCCCACCCGCCACTACATTTGCCCAGTGTGCAGTTAGCGAGATATGGGGTCCCTGCCCGTGCTTACTGATCCACGTATCAGTGGTTATGTGGACCTTGCCACAGATGGCGTTGCACAGTGCACACTTGATCTCGTCCCCGACTTGTTTGTGCAGGGAAGGGATGGCTCCCTTGGAAAAGTAGTGGCGGCTGGGAACCACGTACTGTGGGACAGCCACCGCCATCAGGTTTTTAAAACTGTTCGTGTCCACCAGACGGAATGACAGCATTTCAAAGGCCAGGAATTTTGAAATGCTGGCATTCAGGGCCAGGGATCACGGGTGGGTAGGGGGGTACTTCCTCTTTCTCTCCAGTGTTTCGGAGATGGAGAGCTGTAAGCTTCCATGGGACCATGTGGAAATGCTTGGGGACGGTGGCGGACATGGTGGCATTGCTGTCCCATCGTCTGTTTGCTGGGAGGCATGTGACACTGGCACTGTAGAGGTGGAGGAAGAGGCCGAGGCAGCAGCAGAAGAGGAAGCAGGAGGAGGCCGAGACCTTTCTTGGATTTTGAGGTACTTATTCCACTGCAGCAAGTGTTTTGAATTTAGATGCCTGGTCATGCAGGTTGTGCTCAGGTTTAGAACACTTATGCCTCGCTTCGGGGTCTCATTGCACAGTGTGCAAACCACTCGTGTCTTGTCGTCAGCACATTGTCTGAAGAACTGCCAAGCTGGGGAACGCCTTTGAGCTGCCTTTGGTGTGCTAGGTCCCTGGGTGCGATGGGTAGAAGCAGGCCTACTGTCTAGGGGATGCTCGCTATGCTTTTGCAACCTGCTTCCTCTTTTGCTGTGCTGGTGCCTCTGTGCGACCACCTCTTCCTCCAAACTGCACACGTCACTCGCATGACCTTCATTCCATGTGGGGTCTAGGACCTCATCATCCTCCACATCATCTTCCACCCACCCTTCACCACTGCCCTCCTTGTCAGTCTGCAGACTGAGGAAAGCCGCAACAGTTGGCACCTGTGTTTCGTCATCATCATCACAGACGTGCTGCGGTGGTGTTTCCATGTCCTCATCCTGAACCAGAAGTGGTTGGGCATCAGTGCACTCAATGTCTTCCACTTCTGGGCCAGGGCTATATGGATGGCCCACGGAAAGCACAGCAGCAGAGTCATCAAAAAGCATAAGAGACTGCTGCATGCCTTGGGGCTCAGACTGCTTAGCTGATTTACAAGGGGCTGAGGTAAAAGACAGGTGGCCATGGGGTTCAGGTGCCAACTCTGAGCTTTCATCAAGGGACTGGGTGGGAGACAATGTGAAGGAACTGGAGGCATTGTCAGCCACCCAATCTACTATCGCCTGTACTTGTTCTGGCCTCACCATTCGTTCGGCCTACCATATAACGTTCAAGGTTCTGTCGGCTACCTGAGGAAGGTGTTTTACTTGTGCGTGTAGCTGGCACAGATTGACCACGTTCTCTCCTTGCAAAAGGATCTTCAGCAACACCACCAACACCAGCAGCACCACGACCACCCCCACACCTTATTTGACCCTCTCCTCATTCTGGACACAAATGTACTATGTAGCACTATTTATTAATACAAAAAAAAAATAAAACATTATTATTGTTATTTTTAAAAAAATAAGAAAATTGTACTTGCTCTTTTTATTTTTGTGCAAGAAATGCACCGCTCACACCAGCAGCAGGAACCTCTCCCTACACCAGTATGAGATCATTTTAGAACGATAAACTGTCCCTCAGAGCACCAACAGGGACCTGGCCCTAATGCAGTAGTAGTTGTTTTTAGAATGATAAACTCTCCCTCAGAGCACCCACAGGAACATTTCCCTAATGCAGTAGTAGGTTTTAGAATGAGAATCTCTCTCTCAGAGCAACAACAGGAACATTTCCCTAATGCACTATAAGATGGTTCTTAACGCTAATATGTCCCTCACAGGACCGCAATGAAGGTCTCCTTAATGCAGTCTGAGATGGTTGTGAACGCTAATCTTTCCCTCACAGCAGCGGCATGGAGCTCTCACCTTCTCTAGTCTGAGATGATCTGACACGCGGCGCTATGTCACTCCAGCCCCATATAGAGGCTGGGTCACATGATGCACTGGCCAGTCACAGTCATGCCATTAGTAGGCATGGCTGTGATGGTTTCTAAGGGCAAACTAGTGAAAAGCTTGTTGATTGGCTGCCCAGCAGCTATTGAAAAGGCGCCAAAAATACCCGAATACCGAACCCGATCCCGGACTTTTTTTTTAATGTCCGGGATCGGGTTCGGGGCACGGACACCCCAAAGTCCGGTACGGACCCGAATTTTACAGTCCGGGTTCGCTCAACTCTAGTGAGCACTGAACAGGCTTCTGGGCACTGAACATGCTGCATTAGTGGGCACTGAACAGGCTGCGTTGGTGGGCACTGAACAGGCTGCATTGGTGAGCACTGAACAGGCTGCTGGGCACTGAACAGGCTGCATTGGTGAGCACTGAACAGGCTGCTGGGCACTGAACAGGCTGCGCTGGTGAGCACTGAATAGGCTGCGTTGGTGAGCACTGAACAGGCTGCTGGGCACTGAACAGGCTGCTTTGTAGGGCAATGAATAGGCTGTGTAGGTAAGCACTGAACAGGCTGCTGGGCATTGAGCAGTCTGCATTGGTGGGCACTGAACAGGCTGCATTGGTGAGCACTAAACAGGCTGCATTGGTGAGTACTGAACATGCTGCTGGGCACTGAACAGGCTGCATTGGTGGGCATTGAACCGGTTGCATTGGTGGGCACTGAACAGGCTGCATTGATGAGCACTAAACAGACTGCTGGGCACTGAACAGGCTGAGTTGGTGAGCACTGAACAGGCTGCTGAGCACTGAACAGGATGTGTTGGTGAGCACTGAACAGGCTGCGTTGGTGGGCACTTTACAGGCTGCATTGGTGGGCACTGAACAGGCTGCATTGGTGGGCACTGAACAGGTTGCTGGGCACTGAACAGGCTGCGTTGGTGAGCACTGAACAGGCTGTTTTGGTGAGCACTGAACAGGCTGCTGGGCACTGAACAGGCTGCATTGGTGGGCACTGAACAGGCTGCTGGGCACTGAACAGGCTGCGTTGGAGAGCACTGAACAGGCTGCTGGGCACTGAACAGGCTGCGTTTGTGGGGGCTGCTGGGCACTGAACAGGCTGCATTGGTGAGCACTGAACAGGCTGCATTTGTGGGCACTGAACAGGCTGCTTTGGTGGACACTGAACAGGCTGCGTTGGTGGGCACTGAACAGGCTGCATTGGTGGGCACTGAACATGCTGCGTTGGTGAGCACTGAACAGGCTGAGCTGATGGGCACTGAACAGGCTGCTTTGGTGGGCACTGAACAGGCTGAGTTGCTGGGCACTGAACAGGCTGAGCTGATGGGTACTAAATAGGCTGCATTGATGGTTACTGAACAGACTGCATTGATGGGTACAGAACAGGATATATTGATGGGCACTGAACAGGCTGTGTTGGTGGGCACTGAACATGCTGCGTTGGTGAGCACTGAACAGGCTGATTGATGGACACTGGCGAGGCTGCATTGATGAGCACTGATCAGGCTACATTGATGGGCAAAAGGAACTAAAACAATCAGCGCTGCCCAGATAAAATAACTATTAATATATGTATAACTGCAAGCTGAACATCAAGGTAGTCACACACCCCAAAACCATAAAGACATCAAAAAGGATGCAGCGCAGCAAAAACTAGATAAAAAACAGTTAGCTCAAAGCATGAAAATGCACATTGAGTCAAAATAAGTCCATTAATAGATGCATGCAAAGATGTCTGTTGGGTGTCTCTAATCCACATACTAGGTGAGAAAATGCCTCCACCAACTTTATACTGCGCTCATCTCCAGCTTTGACCCCAGTTTTACTAGAGTGTCAGAAGCACTTTCCCAACTCAGGGTTAATGCACCAGCATAAATGTTCTCTGGGACTCTCCTTCAAAGCCATAAATGGCTCTCCTTCAAAGCCACTCCACCTTACACTGGGATCATCTCAGCATCATATAGTATAATAGAATGTGGACATAAAAGAAAGGAACTCTAAGTGTAGACTGTAGGAAAAGCTGTAATCTTTAATAAAAACACCATCCTACTTACAAACATTCCATCTTGTACATAGCGCATCTGTGAGTTGCAAAACCGAACGTTCCACACACACGGCTGGTCCTATGAAGGCAACAAAGTCTGTGCGGACAGTTCGGACGGTAAACCTCGGGAGACAGCAGCGGGTGACGTCAGGGCAGGTCCCTTCCCCCGTACGCATTACGGCAATCACGTGCCTTCGTCAGCGGGGCGGGGCCTGCCACGTCACATCGCATTTAAATACTCTGTAGTTACCATAGGTTACCATAGGTGCAGAGAATGCTGTTCACAAAAGGCGGAACAGCCCATAAGCAAAGAGCTGAACACAATGAGGCGTGTAAATAGACAGGCTCACTCTGTATGGTGCAAAATGCACCTAGCACAGAGATGGCCTTTCAAGGTAAAAAATTAAATGAAAGGCCTACCACGGGTATATCTCATATATCTAAAAAAAACGACTAAACATTTTATTAGAGAATTAAGAGATTAAAACAGACGTCTCCCGCTACCACCTCCAGGGCTATACATAAATATGCACTGTATAAAATTATTCAGTTACCAATTTAAAAATATTATACACTGGTCACACTATCTAGTACCATAATCACACAGAATCATAAGAATCCAAAAATATAATAGCATATAGGCATGAAGAAAAATTAAATGAATGAAAGTGCAAAAAAATATGTAATATACACCCCTGTTATGACTTAGAAAACAATATATGAAATTACCTGTTAGAAATAAAACAATTAAGATCAAAATTGAGACCCTGAGGCCGCATTACCTGGGTCTCAAAAATCCAATAGGATTCCCTTTGGCTCAAAGTTCTAATGAAATTCCCTCCTCTCCAGTGTTTGGGAACTTTTTCAAACCCCCAGAACTTGAGATGTCTTGGGTCACGATTATGATAGTCCCTAAAGTGTCTGGAGACGTTGTGGGATTTTTCCCCTTTTTTAATATTAGTGACATGTTCACCTATTCTAACGGCCAAGATCCTAGAGGTTCTCCCCACATATTGTAGACCACAGCTACATTCCAACATATAGACCACCCCCTCCGTCTGGCAGGAAATTAGGTTTTTTATCTTGTAATTTTTCCTAGTAGTGTTAGCCTTGAATTCTTTACATTTGCTTCCCTCCCCCCCCCCCCCCCGGTAAGTCGACAAGCTCTACATCTCCCGCAAGAAAAAAACCCTGCTAAGAATGAGAACAAACGACTCTCTTTATTCTTAGGCGGGTTGATCATCCCAGGGGCGACAACATCCCTAAGGGTGGGGGCCCTTTTATAAATGAATCCTGGTTTGCGAGGTAGAATAGGCCCTAGGATCCTATCTTTGAGTAGAATGCTCCAATGTCTAGCAATAATTCGTTCGACATTCTTATACTGAGCATTGTAATCAAAAATAATTTTATATGACTGAGAGGGGTCATTATCTCTAGCCCTGTTAACAATCAAGTCAGAACTTTCCATGTTCTTAACTTTTTCCAATTCTTTAGTCAACTGGGCCCTGTTGTAACCCTTTGCTACAAATCTGTCAGTCAGTATTTGTGATTGTGTTAAGAAATCACTTTCTGTAGTGCAGTTCCTCTTAAGTTTTACATATTAACCCTTAGGTATATTGCACAGCCACGTACGATGGGGGCAGCTGTCAAGCGGGATATACCCATTTTGATCTGTGGGCTTAAAGTAATTTTTTTTGTTTTCAGGACATCACCATCTTTGTAGATCTCCAAGTCCAGGAAAATCATACTAATTTTGTCAATATTGCAGGTTGAGACAATGCCCTTCATATTATTATTAAGTCTGGCAATAAAATCATATAAAGATGCCTCATCAGCCTCCCATACCATGAATAGGTCATCTATGTACCTTTTGTATCATAGAAGTTGCTCGGGGCATTCCTTAAAAACAGCTTCTTCCTCCTTACTGACATAAGCTTGGAATTTGTTAAGATTTTTGATAGGCGCACATTTTAAGCCATGGTCTAAAAGTTTGACCTCATCAGCCGACAGTTCAATCCTACTCAGATTAAGAATACATGTACCTATTGGGATCTCTTTCTTTTGAACTCGTTTCCTGGATCTGCTTCCTCTCCTTCTCTCCTTATACCTCGTAGGGTCTGATAGGGAGCATCCCCCTAAGATGGGGGGTGTCCCTAAAAAAAACCCTGCATTATTATCTTCTTCACCTGATAAAGGGGCAAATCAATTAGATACTGAGACCAGATACTTTGAATCATATGGTTCATTAGTATAAGTGGGGGGATGATTGTGTGATCCCCTCTGGTATGAATAATTTCTCCTATCTTGGGGGTAACCCCTTTGCTACATATCCCATTGATATTCATGGGAAGTGGACAGGGGACGGGCCATTTGGGAGGTATAACCATAGCCTCGTCCTCTGCCCCTACCTCTACCCCGGGGTCTACCCCCTCTCTGTATTTTGTTAGGGTTGGGGGACCACCTGTCCTCCACCACCCAATGGGGAGTATTGAGGGGACCATTCATTTTTCCTCTTTCATTAGTTAAAGAAGGAAAAATATATTTGTTCCGGGTATGCGGAGGAGGAGTGGCATTTGGAGTATTATTTTGCCACTTAAACACTTCCCCTCATGAGAAATCACCCGAGTCCCTCAAAAATTTCCCTCTGTTTTTCTGAAGCTTCTTTGTCCCATTTAATCATCTTGGTTTTAAGATCATTAGAAAGCCTCCCAAATTCGACTGACTCCTTGTAGGGTTCAAGTTTATTTTGAATATCTGTGATCATGCTATCAATCAATTTAAGTTTATTCCTTTTTCTAACCAACAGAAAATCAAGGAGCTCCAGACCCTTATCATTGAAGAACATAAACCATTCCTTATTAGAATCTTCATCCAATAACCCATCATTGGGCGGTAGGTCCCATCTCAATCTTCTAGGGACAAGTTTGAGAGAGATATACTTTTCAAAGAATACAACATCCCACCATACTTTGATTTTGTTATCAAATAAATTGGAAAGTTTTCTAAAAAGAGAGGAGATGTCATCATTCTCTCTAGAACTAGTGTTCGAGAAAACCTCATCCAATTTAACCTCTCTAGTTCTAAAAATTGGAAAATATCCATGATGGGTGCAGCTAATTGGAAGTGACAAAAAAATGAACAAAAGGAACTAAAACAATCAGCGCTGCCCAGATGCTGAGATGATCCCGGTGTAAGGTGGAGTAGCTTTGAAGCTCTTTCCTTATGGGCTGTTCCGCCTTTTGTGAACAGCATTCTCTGCTCCTATGGTAACCACAGAGTATTTAAATGCGATGTGACGTGGCAGGCCCCACCCCACTGACGAAGGCATGTGATTGCCGTAACGCGTACTGGGAAAGGGACCTGCTGTCTCCCGAGGTTTACCGTCCGAACTGTCCGCATGGACTGTGTTGCCTTCATAGGATGAGCCGTGTGTGTGGAACGTTCAGTTTTGCAACTCACAGATGCGCTATGTACAAGATGGAATGTTTGTGAATAGGATGGTGTTTTTATTAAAGATGACAGCTTTTCCTACAGTCTACACTTAGAGTTCCTTTCTTTTATGTCCACATTCTATTATACTATATGATGCTGAGATGATCCCGATGTAAGGTGGAGTGGCTTTGAAGGAGAGCCATTTGTGGCTTTGAAGGAGAGTCCCGTAGAACATTTATGCTGGTGCATTAACCCTTAATTGGGAAAGCGCTTCTGACCCTCTAGTAAAACTGGGGTCAAAGCTGGAGGTGAGCGCAGTATAAAGTTGGTGGAGGGATTTTCTCATCTAGTGTGTGGATTAGAGACACCCCACGGACATCTTTGCATGCATCTATTATTGGACTTATTTTGACTCAATGTTGACATTAATGCTTTGAGCTACCTGTTTTTATCTAGTTTTTGCTGCGCTGCATCCTTTTTGATGCATTGATAGGCACTGGGGAAGCTGAGCTGATGGGCACTGGTGAGGCTGTATTAATGCACAATGGTGAGGCTGCATTGGATGGGCACTGGTGAGGCTGCATTGGATAGGCACTGGTGAGGCTGCATTGATGGGCCCTGGTTAGGCTGCATTGATGAGCACTGGTGAGACTACATTGATGAGCCCTGGTTAGGCCGCATTCATAGGGACTGGTGAGGCTGCATTGGTGGGTCCTGGTTAGGCTGCATTGATAGGCACTGGTGAGGCTGCATTGGTGGGCACTGGTGAGGCTGCACTGATGAGGCTGCATTTATGGGCACTGATGAGGCTGAGCTGATGGGCACTAGTGAGACTGCTTTGATGGGCACTGATCAGGCTGAGCTGATGGGCACTGATGAGGCTGAGCTTATGGGCACTGATGAGGCTGAGCAGATGGGCACTGATGAGGCTACATTGATGTGCACTGGTGAGGCTGCACTGATGATGCTGCATTGATGAGCACTGATGGGCTGAACTGCTGGGCACTGAACAGGCTGAGCTGATGGGTACTGAGTAGGCTGCATTGATGGGTACTGAACAGACTGCATTGATGGGTATTGAACAGGATGCATTGATGAGAACTGAACAGGCTGCATTGATGGGAACTGAATAGATTGAGCTGATGGGCACTGAACAGGCTGCATTGTTGGGCACTGGTGAGGCTGCGTTGACAGACACTGGTGAGGCTGCATTGGATGGGCATTGGTGAGGCTGCGTTGGATAGGCACTGGTGAGGCTGCATTGATGGGCACTGATTAAGCTGCATTCATAGGCACTGGTGAGGCTGCATTGATGGGCACTGGTAAGGCTGCATTGATGCACCCTGTTTGGGCTGCATTGATTGGCACTGCTGAGGCTGCATTGGTGGGTCCTGGTTAGGCTGCATTGATAGGCATTGTTGAGGCTGCATTGATGGGCACTGGTGAGGCTGCACTGATGAGGCTGCATTGATGGACACTGATGAGGCTGAGCTGATGGATACTGGTGAGACTGCATTAATGGGCACTGATGAGGCTGAGCTGATGGGCACTGATGAGGCTGAGCGGATGGGCACTGATGAGGCTGAGCTGATGGGTACTGATGAGGCTGAGCATATGGGCATTCATGAGGCTACAATGATGGGCACTGGTGAGGCTGCACTGATGAGGCTGCATTGATGGGCACTGATGAGGCTGAGCTGATGGGCACTGGTGAGGCTGCATTGATGGGCACTGATCAGGCTGAGCTAATGGGCACTGATGAGGCTGAGCTGATGGGCACTGACGAGGCTGCATTGATGGGCACTGGTGAGGCTGCATTGATGGGTACTGGTGAGGCTGCACTGGTGAGTATAATACACTCTTCAAATGTGCTTTACAATGCATGGTTTTCCCTTTTATAATCAAGAAAATAATGACGTTATGGGGTTGGGCCGGTATAATAATGTTATGGGGCTGGTATGAAATGATTTCCAGAAATAACGTATATATCATACAATCAATACATAAACACATACCACATACACTGCATATATCATTTGAGGAAAATATGCTTATAATATAGTTTACTGTTTGCCAAAAAAAAAAAAAAATGTTCCCGGATTTAATTTTAAAAATCTGGTCACCTTAGTGTACTCACTTCTGTGAGATACTGTATATCTCATCCATCACATCATGTTATATGATCTTTGTTTGAAGTTTATCTCCTGACTACCTTTGAAGTGCTTCAATAGATCAGCTATGAGTGGTATTCTCTGTGTACCTGTGGTTCTGTGTTGCAGTCCCGGCAGTGTGTTTATTTGAAACTTTGTCAGCTTCAGTACAACCATCAACACTGGTTTTTGTTCACGGTGAGATGAACTCACACATCTCCTAAACTGCATCAATGACTGCCTCTAGGACATCCTAGTTGATCACACTTTCACATCCATGTGGAAATCTTGCTACATATTAGATACTGAAGTGTATTTGGCTTCTTTCTTAATAATATATTTTTTTCCCATGGATTAGTGACATTTTCAATGGCAGTAAATCGCTCCATTTATTTTTCATCAACTAAATACTGCAAGAGTACTTTGGATGTGTGAGTGTGGATGCATGAATGGCTCCATGGCGTTATTTTAAGATATTAGACAACATTTTTAGACATATGGTGGTATTAGGTGGAGGTTTTTTATTCCCATTCATTGGGGTTACTTTTTTGATATTTTGTATCAATAAATTTATACTTTTTTATTTGCAAGATTAGTTATTTATTTTTGTCTGATATTTTTTGTCTGCATTATGTCCCAGCAGCTCTACTTAGTGGCATCTTTATGAATTAGGTTTTCTATCTATCCTGGTTCCACTCGTATATGTAGTTCTTTATGGCCATTGAGCCCCACCACAAGATGTCGGTGTGAGGACGCGCAGCTATACACTATTTTTTAGTGTTCCCTAAAACCCCTCTTTTTCTGTTTATTATATGTAAGAGTTTAACCATCTCCCTACTGGAGTATAATAAAATGATGCCAGCAAGAACCCCCGGTGAGCATAATATGGTGTCCATCCGTTTCCATCACTCCTGCACGATAGGGGAAGAGGGGAGTCCCTCAAGACACAGCCCATCCCCGAACAGTGTAAAGAGCCAATGAAATTGGCTCTTTACCACGTGAGCGGCTGTATCCAATCACAGCTGGTTACAAATGTCAACTAACAGCAGTAATTTTCCATTACCCGGTTCTCCTGCTCACACACCGATCCAGTGTGAGGAGGAGTTTGTGGTAAAAGAGAGTTACCAATTATAGTAGTAAAACACAGTCCCCAGATTGCACCCAAAATAAAGAGAACCTGTCTATAAGCCCATCAGAGTACCTGTCTGTAAGCCCATCAGAGTACCTGTTTCCTGCCCATCAGAGTACCCGAGTAACTGTCTCTAGCCCATCAGAGTACTCGAGTACCAGTCTCCAGCCCATCAGAGCACCTGAGTACCTATCTGCAGCCCAGAGTACCCGAGTACCTATCTGCAGCCCAGAGTACCTAAGTACGTATACGCAGCCCATCAGAGTACCCGAGTACCTATCTCCAGCCCATCAGAGAACCCAAGTACCTATCCGCATCCCATCAGAGTACACAAGTACCTGTCTCCAGCCTATCAAAGTATCCAAGTACCTGTCTCTAGTTCATCAGAGTACCCGAGTACCTGTCTCCAGACCATCAGGGTACCCGAGTACCTGTCTCCAGCCCATCAGAATACCCAAGTACCTGTCTCCAGCCCATCAGAGTACCCGAGTACCTATCTGCAGCCCAGAGTACCTGAGTACCTATCTGCAGCCCACCAAAGTGCCTGAGTACCTATCTCCAGACATCAGAGTACCCAAGTACCTATGTGCATCCCATCAGAGTACCTGAGTACCTGTCTCCAGCCCATTAGAGTAACCGAGTAAGTGTATCCAGCGCATCAGAGTAACCGAGTACCTGTCTCCAGCCCATCAGAGTAACCAAATACCTGTCAGCAGCCCATCAGAGTACCCAAGTACCTGTCTGCAGCCCATCAGAGTACCCGAGTACCTGTCTTGTAGGGTGATTTTGTGGGCGTTTCCATTGTTCTGGTGCTCCAGGGCCTTCACAGGTGTGATAGGTTTTCACGAAATTAGATGTGTAATTTATGCTCCTGGAAGGCCTGGAGGTGCTACTTGCATGTTGGACCTCTCTGTGCGGCCAGGCTGTGTAAAAGCCTCACACATGTGGTATCGCCATACTCAGGAGGAGTAGCAAAAAGTGTTTTGGTGTGTAATTTTTGCTATGTACATGCTATGTGTTAGAAATATCCTGTACATTGACAACTGTGTGTAAAAGAAATACTTTTTCATTTTCTTTCCACATTTTCCAAAAACTGACATGTTCAGTGGGAAAAAGCTGACATGTTCAAAAGACACATTATAATATACATTGGGGTGTTTACTTTCCAAAATGAGGTAATTTTGTGGGTAATTCCACAGTCCTGGTGCTCCAGAGCCTTCAAAAGTGTGATAGGTCGTCATGGAGGTGCTACTTGGATGTTGGGCCTCTGTATGTGGCCAGGCTATGTAAAAGTCACACATGTGGTATCACCATACTCAGGATGAGTAGCAGAATGTGTTTTGGGGTGTCATTGGAAGTATGCCTATACATGTGTCAGAAATAATTTCTTAATATGACAATTTTGTGTAAACAAAATAAATAAATAATTTATTAATTTTCCTAGAGAAAATTGAGTACTGTCCGTGATACTTTTTTTATTTGCACTAACATATAATTTTTCAGGACAAGCTTTCGGGCACTATTGCACTAATACGGCTACAATCACTTCATTTTCCTAAAAATTGTGAGAAAAATTACAACTTTAAAAAACTCGCCATGCCTCTTACTAAATAGCTTGGACTGTCTACTTTCCCAAAAGAGGTCATTTGGGGGGTATTTGTACTGCCCTGACGTTTCAGGGCCTCAAGAAATGAGAGTACATCAGGTGTGATCAAGTGTGATCAATTTTCAATGATTGGTACCATAACTTGTAAACTCTATAACTTTCACGCAGACTAAATAATGTACACTAATGTGTGTTATTTTTACCAAGGATATGTAGCAGTATAACGTTTGGCCCGAATTTATGAACAAAAATTACTTATTTGCAAAATTTCATAATAGAAACTAAAAAAAGTGTTTGTTTTTTTTAACTTTTGCTCTTTTTAAACTTATATCGCAAAAAATGAAAAAAACTGTGGTGATTAAATACAACCAAAAGAAAGCTCTATTTGTGTAAGAAAAAGATAAACATTTTGTTTGGGTACAGTGTTGCATGACTGAATAATTGTCATTCAAAGTATGACAGCACTGAAAGCTGAAAATTGGTCTTGACAGGAAGGGGGTGAACGTGCCCCGTATTGAAGTGATTAAAGATACACTTACCATCGAAAATATACCAATGGTGGTGATAGTTTGTAAGTTCATATCCTGTAAAGAATAAAACACAGTAAAGATTTTCAGTACCATAAGAAAATATCTAGGAATTGTGACTAAGCAGTGCCCTGAGAAATATATCTTTTACCCTGAAGGCCTAGAAGAAGTTGCAGAGCCCATTCTTAACTCATAACTCCCAACTTTCTGAGATGGGAGCGAGGGACACCTATTAGCAAAAGTATGTAGGCATAGGACACACACCCTGCCATGCCCCCAAGTGCTTTTTTTACCACTACTATTCCTTTACATTGGCTTTTTAAATGTACAAATGCAGCAATTTAGAAATTGGATGAAAGATATAGCATTGTAAAACACTTTTTGATAGGTAAATATATGTAGGTATATGCATCAGACCAAAATGAGGGACAAATGAAGAGCAATGAGGGACAGAGGGACATTGTTATAAATCAGGGACAGTCCCTCAAAATCAGGGACAGTTGGGAGCTATGTTAACTTCCTGTTCCTGTTAAACTATACTTGCAAGGTAAGATCATTCTAAGACACTCAATACCCACTTCTGTCTCTGCTAAATGTTAGAGCCCATTGACATCTGATATCAATGTGCTACTGCACATTCATTTTTATGTGTTGAGGTATGTTGTGGCATTCAGCATTAAAGTGATTCTAAAGGTTAGTTTTTTTTTTCAAAAATTACAAACATGTTATACTTACCTGTTCTGTGCAATGGTTTTGCACAGAGCACCCCCAATTCTCTTCTGCTAAAATCCCCTGCCAGCACTCCTGGCTCCTCTCCCTTAACCAATGCCACCAATAGCAAGACACTTGCTATGGGGGCACTGGTGCATGCCCTCATAAGACAAATAGAGTCACGGCTCGGCCCTGCCCCCACTCTCTACTCATTGGCCAATGGCTCCCACTGCTGTCTCAGCCCACGAGGAGAGAGAGACCTATGACAGCCGAGGCTCCCTTGCACATTGCTGGATCAAGGGAGCTCAGTTGAGTATAGATTTGGGGGTGCAGTAAAAAATGTCAGGGGTGTAAAGGATGCAAGGTCAGCAGGCGGTGTATAAGAGTCAGTAGAGCAGTGTACAGTGGGACAACAGGGCAGAAGACAGGGTTGGCAGTTTGTAGGGCAGTGTACAGAAGCCATTAATTTGTAGGGCAGTGTATAGTGGGTTATTGTCAGGAATAGTGGAAATATTGAGATATAACTCAGAATGTGGTACCACGTCCAAAAAATGCTAACAAAGAGAAAAAAACAGGAATTAGAATGGACTTTATACTAATAGCCACTAGTAGTTCCAAAAAAAGGAAAAGAGTACTCAATTAAATGTAAAATCCAAATTTATTATAGCAACATGATAAAATAACATCTTAAAATCAGAGAGAATTATCCCAAAAATGCATTTCTTTTCATTATATAGAACTATCTGTGTGCAGCAGCCCCCCGCTTCCCCCCTAATACCTACCTGAGCCCCATCTAGATCCAGCGATATTGCAGCAGTGTCTGCCCAGGACTCCCCTCCTCATTGGCTGAGACAGCAGCATGGTGCCATTGGTGCCCACTGCTGTCAATCAAAGTCAGTCAGCCAATGAGAAGAGAAAGGGGACGGAGCCGAGCTGCTGCTCCGTGTCTGAATCAATGAGGGAGCTGTGACTCAGCTCGGGGGCCCCCATAGCAAGCTGCTTGCTGTGGGGGCACTAAACAGGAGGGAGGGGCCACAAGCACCCAACAGGGACCCGAGAAGAGGAGGATTTGGGCTGCTTTGTGCAAAATATTTCACAGAGCAGGTAAGTATAACATGTTTGTTATTTTTAACAAAAAAACAAGATTTTACAATCACTTTAAGGGTAAGCTTGACAGTTATCAAGGACATGTACAGGGTTTAGCATGGCAGAGGACAGGGGTCAACAGGACAGAAGATAGGGGTCAGCAGTGCAGAGGATAGGGGTTAGCAGGGCAGGGTACAGGGGCCAGCATGGCAGAAGACAGTGGTCAGCAGAGTTGAGGACAGGGTCACTGCTGGAAGGCTACTTAAGTGATCTCTCCACACAGTACATAGCTGAAATTGGTATCCCTCCACACTGCACCTGCCAATCAATGTTGCCAACCTCCCGCAGCGTTTTTTACTGGTAAAACATGGAAAATTTACTGGCTGAGCACATTTTTTACTGGCAATCTGAAAAATAACAGAACTCCTTTTAAAAACTAAGACAATTGATATTTAAACACAACATGGAACACTGACAATACCCATATCAAGTAATTTGCCTGGTTTACACTTAAAAAGTCAGCACAGCATGACAAATTATCAGACCCTGATATTTATAGACAGTTGTGAAAATCATGGATCTTTACAAACTGTCAGTAAATTTACTGGTGGTTGGCAACACTGCTGCCAATCCAACCAGAGGATTTTACAGATCAGAACTGCAACATAGCATCCAGCTTCACATTGTGCAGTGTGGGCAGTGCATTGAGAGGACTGTTTACCTCTACCGAGCACCAATGAAAGGGAGATTATTTAACTCCCCTGATTTTGAATATTGGTAGGATTATTCATTCCCAATGACGTTAGTGATTGGAATAGCAGGAATTATTTAATATAACTTATGACCAATGACCACCATGTTGTATGTTACATTCTTGTGAACACTCCACAAACTGATTTGTAAATTACATAGCTTTGATCCCTGCACCAAATACACAGTCAGGGGCATTGAGAGAAGGGATTAAAAGCGCATTGTTAAATAAACCTGAACCTACTGATATACAGAACACACATAAGAGATACTCAAAGACACATATAAATCACAGCACGATCATTTATGAAATAAAATGACTCCACCATTATATATGCTTTTTTCTGCAAACAAAATAGATGTAGTGCTACCCCCGGCGGAGCCACTTGATAGTTTGGGTTCTCTGTTCTTTGCCTCGACTCTGTGAACAACCTTAGCCCCTCTGACGCATCAAGTTAAGCAGATGGTAACTGCTGTACTGCTGAGAGCACAAAGATAAGTACTCGGCATACAACTATGATTCAATATCTGGAAGTAAACCAGTCTGGTTAAGACTAGAGTTAAGAAGTGCATTACATTCTAATGAATTAAAGTAGATGGCAATATGTACTGTGACAAACAGCATAACTAGAGTTTTAAACCAGAAGGATCTCCGCACTCCTAAATGTATGACCTAATCAACCTGCAGCCTGAAGTAGTCACAGGGCCTCAAATAGTGGAGAGAGTTGTTTCTGAGAGCTCTACCTCCTGAGTTGCAGAAATGGGTGAGGCAAGCTCAACCAAATTCAAAGGATGATCTGGCTGAGCTGATGGAATGCTTCTTTGCTGCAGAGGACCTTGTTGTGGGGTCTACAGATTCAAGGTCCCTAACTGCCAGAAGACACCCTCCAGTAACCATTTGGTCAAACCCGGTAGCACATTTTTTGGAAAGCTGACTTAAATTCCACTTGCCATACCCAGGCCTGATTACTGCCAGACCTTTTGTTTACAAAATGCTTTATTGGAAGGTAAGGTACATAGAATAGTTACAAAATATACATCCAATGTAATAAAAAGAGGAATACAATTAATATATAGTATCAAAGATGTCAGATATCGCTTTACATATAAGGGTCTGTTAGTCTTTAGATATTATATCCCAAGGAGACCATTTTTGTTTATATATGTTAAATTGGTCTTGTAAGGTACAATAGATATATTCTGAAAGTCTAATCAAAGACATTCTTGATATAACCTGTTGCCATGAGGTATGAGGAGTACGCCACTTGCATGCGACCATCCAGATGACTGCGCTACAAAGGGTATGTAGTAGTTTGTTGGTGTGAGATGGAACATTTGGTATTTTCCCAAACAAGAGGCATATTTGAGGGGTAAGAGAAATTTTATCAATCATTAGTTGGTCTGCAATTTTATTGACCCATTTCCATATTGGGACTAAGTGTTTGCAGTCCCAAAATATATGTAAAAGGGTTCCTTCGTTTGAGCAGCCTCTAAAACAGTTAGGAGAACAGTTGGGATAATATTGATGTATTCTAGAAGGGGACATATACCATCTAGTCATTAATTTAAATGGGGATTCACGGATAGCAGGGGAACAGCAGCTCTTGCGGAGGTTATTGAACATTGTCTGCCAGTCTCTAATAGAGATGTTGCAGTTGAGTTCTAGTTCCCATTGGAGCATAGGTTTAGATTTTTCTTCGGTTTGGGGGATGTTACAAAGTTTGTACAAAACAGAAATCTGTCCTCTGTCTCTAGAGGAGGAGATACATATTTGTTCAAAGGGTGAAGGGCTATTGAGGTTGTTAATGGCATAGTGAGAGAGGTAGAACTCTTTAATCAAGTTATAGTTCAAGATTTCCGATTCAGGGAAGTTATAAGTGTTACAAAGTTGCTCAAATGTGATGAAAAGATTGTTCTGTGTTAGGGATTTCAAGCTGGTTAGTCCCGCCTGATTCCATAGAATAAACTTGTCAGGGTTGTTGAAAGCTAAAGGAAAGCGGGTGTCCCCAAAAAAGGAGGCTTGGATAGATGTGGGAGGCGATAACTGTAACGGGTCCTTATATTTGATCCAAATCTGGAGAAAGTGAGCAACAATTTTATTTAGTTTATAAATTTTTTTTGAATTTGGAATATTGGACCAAGCTATACTTTCTAACCTAAAAGGGAGAATGGCGTTGCGTTCAAATGTTAACCATGGAGTTGTATTGTTGGGGCTAGACCATTGTGCGAGTTGAAGGAATCGGGCGTACAGAAAGTATAGCCAGAGGTTAGGTACACCCAGACCTTCCGTTGTTTGTGGCCTATGAAGTAATGCCTTATTACATCTGGGCCTACCCCCTATCCACACAAATTTGTTAATAGATCTCTGTATCAGTTCCAGTTTGTTTTTAGGAATTAAAATGGGAAGGGCTCTGAAATAATATAGAAGTTTCAGTAGTATGACCATTTTGATAGCACAGATTCTTCCCAAAAAGGAGATACGATAGTTAGACCAAGTTTTAAGAAGGTTAAGAATGCTATTGAAGAGATTGGGGTAATTAGCTTGAAATAGCGTGTTGTATAAAGGGGTAATATAGATACCCAAATATTTAAAAGAGGAGGAACACCATTTAAAGGGAAATAGATTTTTTAATTTTCTTAATAGGAGATAAAGGGAAATTTACCACAAGGAGGAGAAA